>OX380349.1:9915089-10266034 GCA_947425015.1 Pterostichus niger | reverse complement strand
ACTATATTTAGGCGAGTAAACGAAAAATGTTCATTTCAGACTCTAAAAACGTAGAAATCGTGTTTCAAGTTGAAATACGCCTTGTAAACGAAAAATGTTCGTTTCAGACTCTAAAAACGTAGAAATCGTGTTTCAAGTTGAAATACGCCTTGTAAACGAAAAATGTTCGTTTCAGACTCTAAAACCGCAGAAATCGTGTTTCAAGTTGAAATACGCCTTGGCACCATATCTCACCTAAAGTAAATGGTAGAATCAAACTTTAACCAAACGTAATGTTTGTACCTAGGGTAAAGTTAAAAAGTTTAAACAATTTTAAAATATTACCAGATTTAGGCGAGTAAACGAAAAATGTTCATTTCAGACTCTAAAAACGTAGAAATCGTGTTTCAAGTTGAAATACGCCTTGTAAACAAAAAATGTTCGTTTCAGACTCTAAAACCGCAGAAATCGTGTTTCAAGTTGAAATACGAATTGGGACCATATCACACCTAAAGTAAATGGTAGAATCAAACTTTAACCAAACGTAATGTTTGTACCTAGGGTAAAGTTGAAAAGTTTAAACAATGTTAAAATATCACTATATTTAGGCGAGTAAACAAAAAATGTTCATTTCAGACTCTAAAAACGTAGAAATCGTGTTTCAAGTTGAAATACGCCTTGGGACCATATCTCACCTAAAGTAAATGGTAGAATCAAACTTTAACCAAACGTAATGTTTGTACCTAGGGTAAAGTTAAAAAGTTTAAACAATTTTAAAATATCACTATATTTAGGCGAGTAAACGAAAAATGTTCATTTCAGACACTAAAAACGTAGAAATCGTGTTTCAAGTTGAAATACGCCTTCTAAACGAAAAATGTTCGTTTCAGACTCTAAAACCGCAGAAATCGTGTTTCAAGTTGAAATACGCCTTGGCACCATATCTCACCTAAAGTAAATGGTAGAATCAAACTTTAACCAAACGTAATGTTTGTACCTAGGGTAAAGTTAAAAAGTTTAAACAATTTTAAAATATCACCAGATTTAGGCGAGTAAACGAAAAATGTTCATTTCAGACTCTAAAAACGTAGAAATCGTGTTTCAAGTTGAAATACGCCTTGTAAACGAAAAATGTTCGTTTCAGACTCTAAAACCGCAGAAATCGTGTTTCAAGTTGAAATACGCCTTGGCACCATATCTCACCTAAAGTAAATGGTAGAATCAAACTTTAACCAAACGTAATGTTTGTACCTAGGGTAAAGTTAAAAAGTTTAAACAATTTTAAAATATCACCAGATTCAGGCGAGTAAACGAAAAATATTCGTTTTAGACTCGAATAAAGCAGAAATCGTGTTATAAGTTGAAGTACGCCTTGGAACCATATCTCACCTAAATTAAATGGTAGAATCAAAGTTTATCCAAACGTTATGTTTGTACCTAGGGTAAAGTTGAAAAGTTTAAACAATTTTAAAATATCACTATATTTAGGCGAGTAAACGAAAAATATTCGTTTTAGACTCGAATAAAGCAGAAATCGTTTTTCAAGTTGAAATACGCCTTGGGACCATATCTCACCTAAATTAAATGGTAGAATCAAAGTTTAACCTAACGTAATGTTTGTACCTAGGGTAAAGTTAAAAAGTTTAAACAATTTTAAAATATCACTATATTTAGGCGAGTAAACGAAAAATGTTCGTTTCAGACTCTAATAATGCAGAAATCGTGTTTCAAGTTGAAATACGCCTTGGGACCATATCTCACCTGAATTAAATGGTAGAATCAAAGTTTAACCAAACGTAATGTTTGTACCTAGGGTAAAGTTAAAAAGTTGAAACAATTTTAAAATATCACCAGATTCAGGCGAGTAATCGAAAAATATTCGTAATAGACTCGAATAAAGCAGAAATCGTGTTTTAAGTTGAAATACGCCTTGGGACCATATCTCACCTAAATTAAATGGTAGAATCAAAGTTAAACCAAACGTAATGTTTGTACCTAGGGTAAAGTTAAAAAGTTTAAACAATTTTAAAATATCACTATATTTAGGCGAGTAAACGAAAAAAGTTCGTTTCAGACTCTAATACCGCAGAAATCGTGTTTCAAATTGAAATACGCCTTGACGCCATATCTTACCTAAATTAAACGGTAGAATCAAAGTTTAACCAAACGTAATGTTTGTACCTAGGGTAAAGTTAAAAAGTTTAAACAATTTTAAAATATCACCAGATTCAGGCGAGTAAACGAAAAATGTTCGTTTCAGACTCTAATACCGCAGAAATCGTGTTTCAAGTTGAAATACACCTTGGGATTATATCTCACCTAAAGTAAATGGTAGAATCAAACTTTAACCAAACGTAATGTTTGTATACAGGGTAAAGTTAAAAAGGTTAAACAATTTTAAAATATCACCAGATTCAGGCGAGTAAACGAAAAATATTCGTTTTTAGATTCGAATAAAGCAGAAATCGTGTTTCAAGTTGAAATACGCCTTGGGACCATATTGTACCTAAATTAAATGGTAGAATCAAATTTTAACCAAACGTAATGTTTGTACCTAGGGTAAAGTTAAAAAGTTTAAACAATTTTAAAATATCACTATATTTAGTCGAGTAAACGAAAAATGTTCATTTCAGACTCTAATACCGCAGAAATCGTGTTTCAAGTTGAAATACGCCTCGGGACCATATCTCACCCAAATTAAATGGTAGAATCAAAGTTAAACCAAACGTAATGTTTGTACCTAGGGTAAAATTCAAAAGTTTAAACAATTTTAAAATATCACTATATTTAGGCGAGTAAACGAAAAATGTTCGTTTCAGATTCTAATACCGCAGAAATCGTGTTTCAAGTTGAAATACACCTTGGGACCATATCTCACCTAAAGTAAATGGTAGAATCAAACTTTAACCAAACGTAATGTTTGTACCTAGGGTAAAGTTAAAAAGTTTAAACAATTTTAAAATAGCACTATATTTAGGCGAGTAAACGAAAAATGTTCATTTCAGACTCTAATAACGTAGAAATCGTGTTTCAAGTTGAAATACGCCTTGAGACCATATCTCACCTAAATTAAATGGTAGAATCAAACTTTAACCAAACGTAATGTTTGTACCTAGGGTAAAGTTAAAAAGTTGAAACAATTTTAAAATATCACCAGATTCAGGCGAGTAAACGAAAAATATTCGTTTTAGACTCGAATAAAGCAGAAATCGTGTTTTAAGTTGAAATACGCCTTGGGACCATATCTCACCTAAATTAAATGGTAGAATCAAAGTTTATCTAAACGTAATGTTTGTTCCTAAGGTAAAGTTAAAAAGTTTAAACAATTTTAAAATATCACTATATTTAGGCGAGTAAACGAAAAATGTTCATTTCAGACTCTAATAACGTAGAAATCGTGTTTCAAGTTGAAATACGCCTTGAGACCATATCTCACATAAATTAAATGGTAGAATCAAAGTTTAACCAAACGTAATGTTTGTACCTAGGGTAAAGTTAAAAAGTTTAAACAATTTTAAAATATCACCATATATTTAGGCGAGAAAACGAAAAATGTTCGTTTCAGACTCTAATACCGCAGAAATCGTGTTTCAAGTTGAAATACGCCTTGAGACCATATCTCACCTAAATTAAATGGTAGAATCAAAGTTTAACCTAACGTAATGTTTGTACCTAGGGTAAAGTTAAAAAGTTTAAACAATTTTAAAATATCACTATATTTGGGCGAGTAAACGAAAAATGTTCGTTTCAGACTCTAATACCGCAGAAATCGTGTTTCAAGTTGAAATACACCTTGGGACCATATCTCACCTAAAGTAAATGGTAGAATCAAACTTTAACCAAACGTAATGTTTGTATACAGGGTAAAGTTAAAAAGTTTAAACAATTTTAAAATATCACTATATTTAGGCGAGTAAACGAAAAATGTTCATTTCAGACTCTAATACCGCAGAAATCGTGTTTCAAGTTGAAATACGCCTTGAGACCATATCTCACCTAAATTAAATGGTAGAATCAAAGTTTAACCAAACGTAATGTTTGTACCTAGGGTAAAGTTAAACAGTTTAAACAATTTTAAAATATCACCATATTCAGGCGAGTAAACGAAAAATATTCGTTTTAGACTCGAATAAAGCAGAAATCGTGTTTCAAGTTGAAATACGACTTGGGACCATAACTCACCTAAATTAAATGGTAGAATCAAAGTTTAACCAAACGTAATGTTTGTACCTAGGGTAAAAATAAAAAGTTTAAACAATTTTAAAATATCACTATATTTAGGCGAGTAAACGAAAAATGTTCGTTTTAGACTCTAATACCGCAGAAATCGTGTTTCAAGTTGAAATACGCCTCGGGACCATATCTCACCCAAATTAAGTGGTAGAATCAAAGTTAAACCAAACGTAATGTTTGTACCTAGGGTAAAGTTCAAAAGTTTAAACAATTTTAAAATAAAACTATATTTAGGCGAGTAAACGAAAAATGTTCGTTTCAGACTCCAATACCGCAGAAATCGTGTTTCAAGTTGAAATACACCTTGGGACCATATCTCACCTAAAGTAAATGGTAGAATCAAACTTTAACCAAACGTAATGTTTGTACCTAGGGTAAAGTTAAAAAGTTTAAACAATTTTAAAATATCACCAGATTCAGGCGAGTAAACGAAAAATGTTCGTTTCAGACTCTAATACCGCAGAAATCGTGTTTCAAGTTGAAATACACCTTGGGATTATATCTCACCTAAAGTAAATGGTAGAATCAAACTTTAACCAAACGTAATGTTTGTATACAGGGTAAAGTTAAAAAGGTTAAACAATTTTAAAATATCACCAGATTCAGGCGAGTAAACGAAAAATATTCGTTTTTAGATTCGAATAAAGCAGAAATCGTGTTTCAAGTTGAAATACGCCTTGGGACCATATTGTACCTAAATTAAATGGTAGAATCAAATTTTAACCAAACGTAATGTTTGTACCTAGGGTAAAGTTAAAAAGTTTAAACAATTTTAAAATATCACTATATTTAGTCGAGTAAACGAAAAATGTTCATTTCAGACTCTAATACCGCAGAAATCGTGTTTCAAGTTGAAATACGCCTCGGGACCATATCTCACCCAAATTAAATGGTAGAATCAAAGTTAAACCAAACGTAATGTTTGTACCTAGGGTAAAATTCAAAAGTTTAAACAATTTTAAAATATCACTATATTTAGGCGAGTAAACGAAAAATGTTCGTTTCAGATTCTAATACCGCAGAAATCGTGTTTCAAGTTGAAATACACCTTGGGACCATATCTCACCTAAAGTAAATGGTAGAATCAAACTTTAACCAAACGTAATGTTTGTACCTAGGGTAAAGTTAAAAAGTTTAAACAATTTTAAAATAGCACTATATTTAGGCGAGTAAACGAAAAATGTTCATTTCAGACTCTAATAACGTAGAAATCGTGTTTCAAGTTGAAATACGCCTTGAGACCATATCTCACCTAAATTAAATGGTAGAATCAAACTTTAACCAAACGTAATGTTTGTACCTAGGGTAAAGTTAAAAAGTTGAAACAATTTTAAAATATCACCAGATTCAGGCGAGTAAACGAAAAATATTCGTTTTAGACTCGAATAAAGCAGAAATCGTGTTTTAAGTTGAAATACGCCTTGGGACCATATCTCACCTAAATTAAATGGTAGAATCAAAGTTTATCTAAACGTAATGTTTGTTCCTAAGGTAAAGTTAAAAAGTTTAAACAATTTTAAAATATCACTATATTTAGGCGAGTAAACGAAAAATGTTCATTTCAGACTCTAATAACGTAGAAATCGTGTTTCAAGTTGAAATACGCCTTGAGACCATATCTCACATAAATTAAATGGTAGAATCAAAGTTTAACCAAACGTAATGTTTGTACCTAGGGTAAAGTTAAAAAGTTTAAACAATTTTAAAATATCACCATATATTTAGGCGAGAAAACGAAAAATGTTCGTTTCAGACTCTAATACCGCAGAAATCGTGTTTCAAGTTGAAATACGCCTTGAGACCATATCTCACCTAAATTAAATGGTAGAATCAAAGTTTAACCTAACGTAATGTTTGTACCTAGGGTAAAGTTAAAAAGTTTAAACAATTTTAAAATATCACTATATTTGGGCGAGTAAACGAAAAATGTTCGTTTCAGACTCTAATACCGCAGAAATCGTGTTTCAAGTTGAAATACACCTTGGGACCATATCTCACCTAAAGTAAATGGTAGAATCAAACTTTAACCAAACGTAATGTTTGTATACAGGGTAAAGTTAAAAAGTTTAAACAATTTTAAAATATCACTATATTTAGGCGAGTAAACGAAAAATGTTCATTTCAGACTCTAATACCGCAGAAATCGTGTTTCAAGTTGAAATACGCCTTGAGACCATATCTCACCTAAATTAAATGGTAGAATCAAAGTTTAACCAAACGTAATGTTTGTACCTAGGGTAAAGTTAAACAGTTTAAACAATTTTAAAATATCACCATATTCAGGCGAGTAAACGAAAAATATTCGTTTTAGACTCGAATAAAGCAGAAATCGTGTTTCAAGTTGAAATACGACTTGGGACCATAACTCACCTAAATTAAATGGTAGAATCAAAGTTTAACCAAACGTAATGTTTGTACCTAGGGTAAAAATAAAAAGTTTAAACAATTTTAAAATATCACTATATTTAGGCGAGTAAACGAAAAATGTTCGTTTTAGACTCTAATACCGCAGAAATCGTGTTTCAAGTTGAAATACGCCTCGGGACCATATCTCACCCAAATTAAGTGGTAGAATCAAAGTTAAACCAAACGTAATGTTTGTACCTAGGGTAAAGTTCAAAAGTTTAAACAATTTTAAAATAAAACTATATTTAGGCGAGTAAACGAAAAATGTTCGTTTCAGACTCCAATACCGCAGAAATCGTGTTTCAAGTTGAAATACACCTTGGGACCATATCTCACCTAAAGTAAATGGTAGAATCAAACTTTAACCAAACGTAATGTTTGTACCTAGGGTAAAGTTAAAAAGTTTAAACAATTTTAAAATAGCACTATATTTAGGCGAGTAAACGAAAAATGTTCATTTCAGACTCTAATAACGTAGAAAAGAATCAAAGTTTAACCAAACGTAATGTTTGTACCTAGGGTAAAGTTAAAAAGTTTAAACAATTTTAAAATATCACCAGATTCAGGCGAGTAAACGAAAAATATTCGTTTTAGACTCGAATAAAGCAGAAATCGTGTTTTAAGTTGAAATACGCCTTGGGACCATATCTCACCTAAATTAAATGGTAGAATCAAAGTTTATCCAAACGTAATGTTTGTTCCTAAGGTAAAGTTAAAAACTTTAAACAATTTTAAAATATCACTATATTTAGGCGAGTAAACGAAAAATGTTCGTTTCTGACTCTAATACCGCAGAAATCGTGTTTCAAGTTGAAATACGCCTTGGGACCATATCTCACCTAAATTAAATGGTAGAATCAAAGTTAAACCAAACGTAATGTTTGTACCTAGGGTAAAGTTGAAAAGTTTAAACAATTTTAAAATATCACTATATTTAGGCGAGTAAACGAAAAATATTCGTTTTAGACTCGAATAAAGCAGAAATCGTGTTTCAAGTTGAAATACGCCTTGGGACCATATCTCACCTAAATTAAATGGTAGAATCAAAGTTTAACCTAACGTAATGTTTGTACCTAGGGTAAAGTTAAAAAGTTTAAACAATTTTAAAATATCACTATATTTAGGTGAGTAAACGAAAAAAGTTCGTTTCAGACTCTAATACCGCAGAAATCGTGTTTCAAATTGAAATACGCCTTGACGCCATATCTCACCTAAATTAAACGGTAGAATCAAAGTTTAACCAAACGTAATGTTTGTACCTAGGGTAAAGTTAAAAAGTTTAAACAATTTTAAAATATCACCAGATTCAGGCGAGTAAACGAAAAATGTTCGTTTCAGACTCTAATACCGCAGAAATCGTGTTTCAAGTTGAAATACACCTTGGGATTATATCTCACCTAAAGTAAATGGTAGAATCAAACTTTAACCAAACGTAATGTTTGTATACAGGGTAAAGTTAAAAAGGTTAAACAATTTTAAAATATCACCAGATTCAGGCGAGTAAACGAAAAATATTCGTTTTTAGATTCGAATAAAGCAGAAATCGTGTTTCTAGTTGAAATACGCCTTGGGACCATATTGTACCTAAATTAAATGGTAGAATCAAATTTTAACCAAACGTAATGTTTGTACCTAGGGTAAAGTTAAAAAGTTTAAACAATTTTAAAATATCACTATATTTAGGCGAGTAAACGAAAAATGTTCGTTTCAGACTCTAATACCGCAGAAATCGTGTTTCAAGTTGAAATACGCCTCGGGACCATATCTCACCCAAATTAAATGGTAGAATCAAAGTTAAACCAAACGTAATGTTTGTACCTAGGGTAAAGTTCAAAAGTTTAAACAATTTTAAAATATCACTATATTTAGGCGAGTAAACGAAACATTTTCGTTTCAGATTCTAATACCGCAGAAATCGTGTTTCAAGTTGAAATACACCTTGGGACCATATCTCACCTAAAGTAAATGGTAGAATCAAACTTTAACCAAACGTAATGTTTGTACCTAGGGTAAAGTTAAAAAGTTTAAACAATTTTAAAATAGCACTATATTTAGGCGAGTAAACGAAAAATGTTCATTTCAGACTCTAATAACGTAGAAATCGTGTTTCAAGTTGAAATACGCCTTGAGACCATATCTCACCTAAATTAAATGGTAGAATCAAACTTTAACCAAACGTAATGTTTATACCTAGGGTAAAGTTAAAAAGTTTAAACAATTTTAAAATATCACCAGATTCAGGCGAGTAAACGAAAAATATTCGTTTTAGACTCGAATAAAGCAGAAATCGTGTTTTTAGTTGAAATACGCCTTGGGACCATATCTCACCTAAATTAAATGGTAGAATCTAATTTTAACCAAACTTATTGTTTGTACCTAGGGTAAAGTTAAAAAGTTTTAACAATTTTAAAATATCACCAGATTTAGGCGAGTAAACGAAAAATGTTCATTTCAGACTCTAATAACGTAGAAATCGTGTTTCAAGTTGAAATACGCCTTGAGACCATATCTCACCTAAATTAAACGGTAGAATCAAAGTTTAACCAAACGTAATGTTTGTACCTAGGGTAAAGTTATAAAGTTTAAACAATTTTAAAATATCACTATATTTGGGCGAGTAAACGAAAAATGTTCGTTTCAGACTCTAATACCGCAGAAATCGTGTTTCAAGTTGAAATACACCTTGGGACCATATCTCACCTAAAGTAAATGGTAGAATCAAACTTTAACCAAACGTAATGTTTGTATACAGGGTAAAGTTAAAAAGTTTAAACAATTTTAAAATATCACTATATTTAGGCGAGTAAACAAAAAATGTTCATTTCAGACTCTAATAATGCAGAAATCGTGTTTCAAGTTGAAATACGCCTTGGGACCATATCTCACCTAAATTAAATGGTAGAATCAAAGTTAAACCAAACGTAATGTTTGTACCTAGGGTAAAATTGAAAAGTTTAAACAATTTTAAAATATCACTATATTTAGGCGAGTAAACGAAAAAGGTTCGTTTCAGACTCTAATACCGCAGAAATCGTGTTTCAAGTTGAAATACGCCTTGAGACCATATCTCACCTAAATTAAATGGTAGAATCAAAGTTTAACCAAACGTAAAGTTTGTACCTAGGGTAAAATTGAAAAGTTTAAACAATTTTAAAATATCACCAGATTCAGGCGAGTAAACGAAAAATATTCGTTTTAGACTCGAATAAAGCAGAAATCGTGTTTCAAGTTGAAATACGACTTGGGACCATAACTCACCTAAATTAAATGGTAGAATCAAAGTTTAACCAAACGTAAAGTTTGTACCTAGGGTAAAATTGAAAAGTTTAAACAATTTTAAAATATCACTATATTTAGGCGAGTAAACGAAAAAAGTTCGTTTCAGACTCTAATACCGCAGAAATCGTGTTTCAAGTTGAAATACGCCTTGAGACCATATCTCACCTAAATTAAATGGTAGAATCAAACTTTAACCAAACGTAATGTTTGTATACAGGGTAAAGTTAAAAAGTTTAAACAATTTTAAAATATCACTATATTTAGGCGAGTAAACGAAAAATGTTCGTTTCAGACTCTAATACCGCAGAAATCGTGTTTCAAGTTGAAATACGCTTTGAGACCATATCTCACCTAAATTAAACGGTAGAATCAAAGTTTAACCAAACGTATTGTTTGTACCTAGGGTAAAGTTAAAAAGTTTAAACAATTTTAAAATATCACTATATTTAGGCGAGTAAACGAAAAATGTTCGTTTCAGACTCTAATACCGCAGAAATCGTGTTTCAAGTTGAAATACGCCTTGGGACCATATTTTACCTAAATTAAATGATTGAATCAAACTTTAACCATACTTATTGTTTGTACCTAGGGTCAAGTTAAAAAGTATAAACAATTTTAAAATATCACTATATTTAGGCGAGTAAACGAAAAATGTTCATTTCAGACTCTAATAACGTAGAAATCGCGTTTCAAGTTGAAATACGCCTTGGAACCATATCTCACCTAAATTAAATGGTAGAATCAAAGTTTAACCAAACGTAATGTTTGTACCTACGGTAAAGTTAAAAAGTTTAAACAATTTTAAAATATCACTATAATTAGGCGAGTAAACGAAAAATATTCGTTTTAGACTCGAATAAAGCAGAAATCGTGTTTCAAGTTGAAATACGCCTTGAGACCATATCTCACCTAAATTAAACGGTAGAATCAAAGTTTAACCAAACGTAATGTTTGTACCTAGGGTAAAGTTAAAAAGTTTAAACAATTTTAAAATATCACTATATTTAGGCGAGAAAACGAAAAATGTTCGTTTCAGACTCTAATACCGCAGAAATCGTGTTTCAAGTTGAAATACGCCTTGGGACCATATCTCACCTAAATTAAATGGTAGAATCAAAGTTTAACCTAACGTAATGTTTGTACTTAGGGTAAAGTTAAAAAGTTTAAACAATTTTAAAATATCACCAGATTCAGGCGAGTAAACGAAAAATATTCGTTTTAGACTCGAATAAAGCAGAAATCGTGTTTCAAGTTGAAATACGCCTTGGGACCATATTTTACCTAAATTAAATGGTAGAATCAAATTTTAACCAAACTTATTGTTTGTACCTAGGGTAAAGTTAAAAAGTTTAAACAATTTTAAAATATCACCAGATTTAGGCGAGTAAACGAAAAATGTTCATTTCAGACTCTAATAACGTAGAAATCGTGTTTCAAGTTGAAATACGCCTTGAGACCATATCTCACCTAAATTAAACGGTAGAATCAAAGTTTAACCAAACGTAATGTTTGTACCTAGGGTAAAGTTAAAAAGTTTAAACAATTTTAAAATATCACTATATTTAGGCGAGTAAACGAAAAATGTTCATTTCAGACTCTAATAACGTAGAAATCGTGTTTCAAGTTGAAATACGCCTTGAGACCATATCTCACCTAAATTAAACGGTAGAATCAAAGTTTAATTAAACGTAATGTTTGTACCTAGGGTAAAGTTAAAAAGTTTAAACAATTTTAAAATATCACTATATTTAGGCGAGTAAACGAAAAATGTTCGTTTCAGACTCTAATACCGCAGAAATCGTGTTTTAAGTTTAATTTTACCTAAATTAAATGGTTGAATCAAACTTTAACCAAACTTATTGTTTGAACCTAGGGTAAAGTTAAAAAGTATAAACAATTTTAAAATATCACTATATTTAGGCGAGTAAACGAAAAATGTTCATTTCAGACTCTAATAACGTAGAAATCGTGTTTCAAGTTGAAATACGCCTTGGAACCATATCTCACCTAAATTAAATGGTAGAATCAAAGTTTAACCAAACGTAATGTTTGTACTTAGGGTAAAGTTAAAAAGTTTAAACAATTTTAAAATATCACTATATTTAGGCGAGAAAACGAAAAATGTTCGTTTCAGACTCTAATACCGCAGAAATCGTGTTTCAAGTTGAAATACGCCTTGGGACCATATCTCACCTAAATTAAATGGTAGAATCAAAGTTTAACCTAACGTAATGTTTGTACCTAGGGTAAAGTTAAAAAGTTTAAACAATTTTAAAATATCACTAGATTCAGGCGAGTAAACGAAAAATATTCGTTTTAGACTCGAATAAAGCAGAAATCGTGTTTCAAGTTGAAATACGCCTTGGGACCATATTTTACCTAAATTAAATGGTAAAATCAAATTTTAACCAAACTTATTGTTTGTACCTAGGGTAAAGTTAAAAAGTTTTAACAATTTTAAAATATCACCAGATTTAGGCGAGTAAACGAAAAATGTTCATTTCAGACTCTAATAACGTAGAAATCGTGTTTCAAGTTGAAATACGCCTTGAGACCATATCTCACCTAAATTAAACGGTAGAATCAAAGTTTAACCAAACGTAATGTTTGTACCTAGGGTAAAGTTAAAAAGTTGAAACAATTTTAAAATATCACTATATTTGGGCGAGTAAACGAAAAATGTTCGTTTCAGACTCTAATACCGCAGAAATCGTGTTTCAAGTTGAAATACGCCTTGAGACCATATCTCACATAAATTAAATGGTAGAATCAAAGTTTAACCAATCGTAATGTTTGTACCTAGGGTAAAGTTAAAAAGTTTAAACAATTTTAAAATATCACTATAATTAGGCGAGTAAACGAAAAATATTCGTTTTAGACTCGAATAAAGCAGAAATCGTGTTTCAAGTTGAAATACGCCTTGAGACCATATCTCACCTAAATTAAACGGTAGAATCAAAGTTTAACCAAACGTAATGTTTGTACCTAGGGTAAAGTTAAAAAGTTTAAACAATTTTAAAATATCACTATATTTAGGCGAGAAAACGAAAAATGTTCGTTTCAGACTCTAATACCGCAGAAATCGTGTTTCAAGTTGAAATACGCCTTGGGACCATATCTCACCTAAATTAAATGGTAGAATCAAACTTTAACCAAACGTAATGTTTGTATACAGGGTAAAGTTAAAAAGTTTAAACAATTTTAAAATATCACTATATTTAGGCGAGTAAACGATAAATGTTCGTTTCAGACTCTAATACCGCAGAAATCGTGTTTCAAGTTGAAATACGCTTTGAGACCATATCTCACCTAAATTAAACGGTAGAATCAAAGTTTGACCAAACGTAATGTTTGTACCTAGGGTAAAGTTAAAAAGTTTAAATAATTTTAAAATATCACTATATTTAGGCGAGTAAACGAAAAATGTTCGTTTCAGACTCTAATACCGCATAAAGCAGAAATCGTGTTTCAAGTTGAAATACGCCTTGAGACCATATCTCACCTAAATTAAACGGTAGAATCAAAGTTTAACCAAACGTAATGTTTGTACCTAGGGTAAAGTTAAAAAGTTTATACAATTTTAAAATATCACTATATTTAGGCGAGAAAACGAAAAATGTTCGTTTCAGACTCTAATACCGCAGAAATCGTGTTTCAAGTTGAAATACGCCTTGGGACCATATCTCACCTAAATTAAATGGTAGAATCAAAGTTTAACCTAACGTAATGTTGTATCTAGGGTAAAGTTAAAAAGTTTAAACAATTTTAAAATATCACCAGATTCAGGCGAGTAAACGAAAAATATTCGTTTTAGACTCGAATAAAGCAGAAATCGTGTTACAAGTTGAAATACGCCTTGATACCATATCTCACCTAAATTAAACGGTAGAATCAAAGTTTAACCAAACGTAATGTTTGTACCTAGGGTAAAGTTAAAAAGTTTAAACAATTTTAAAATATCACTATATTTAGGCGAGTAAACGAAAAATGTTCGTTTCAGACTCTAATACCGCAGAAATCGTGTTTCAAGTTGAAATACGCCTTGGGACCATATTTTACCTAAATTAAATGGTTGAATCAAACTTTAACCAAACTTATTGTTTGTACCTAGGGTAAAGTTAAAAAGTATAAACAATTTTAAAATATCACTATATTTAGGCGAGTTAATGAAAAATGTTCATTTCAGACTCTAATAACGTAGAAATCGTGTTTCAAGTTGAAATACGCCTTGGAACCATATCTCACCTAAATTAAATGGTAGAATCAAAGTTTAACCAAACGTAATGTTTGTACCTACGGTAAAGTTAAAAAGTTTAAACAATTTTAAAATATCACTATAATTAGGCGAGTAAACGAAAAATATTCGTTTTAGACTCGAATAAAGCAGAAATCGTGTTTCAAGTTGAAATACGCCTTGAGACCATATCTCACCTAAATTAAACGGTAGAATCAAAGTTTAACCAAACGTAATGTTTGTACCTAGGGTAAAGTTAAAAAGTTTAAACAATTTTAAAATATCACTATATTTAGGCGAGAAAACGAAAAATGTTCGTTTCAGACTCTAATACCGCAGAAATCGTGTTTCAAGTTGAAATACGCCTTGGGACCATATCTCACCTAAATTAAATGGTAGAATCAAAGTTTAACCTAACGTAATGTTTGTACCTAGGGTAAAGTTAAAAAGTTTAAACAATTTTAAAATATCACTATATTTAGGCGAGCAGGCGCAATGGCCGAGCGTGTTAAGGCACATCTCTTAGCATACTGTGACGTCACCCGAGCCAAGGTTCGTCAGTTCGAATCCGCCTGGCGACAATGTGTGATTTGTCGTAAAATATAAAAATACAGTTACATGTATTTATCACACTCGGGCGCTATAAGCTAGTCACTTATACGCCTTAAATAATCTGACTAAAGAAACCGGCAGTACGGCAGTGTAAAAACTGCGGCTCGGTGTGCCCGGCCCCTATGTTCCGCAACGGAATGATGGGACTCTATATATACAGTTTGTAGGCGCGGTGGCCGAGCGTGTTAAGGCACATCTCTTAGCTACTGTGACGTCACCCGAACCAAGGTTCGTCGGTTCGAATCCGCCTGCCGACAATGTGTGATTTGTCGTAAAATATAAAAATACAGTTTCATGTATTTATCACACTCGGGCGCTATAAGCTAGTCACTTATACGCCTTAAATAATCTGACTAAAGAAACCGGCAGTACGGCAGTGTAAAAACTGCGGCTCGGTGTGCCCGGCCCCTATGTTCCGACACGGATTGATGGGACTCATTATTTATATATATTTAGGCGAGTAAATGAAAAATGTTCATTTCAGACTCTAATAACGTAGAAATCGTGTTTCAAGTTGAAATACGCCTTAAAACCATATCTCACCTAAATTAAACGGTAGAATCAAAGTTTAACCAAACGTAATGTTTGTACCTAGGGTAAAGTTAAAAAGTTTAAACAATTTTAAAATATCACTATATTTAGGCGAGTAAACGAAAAATGTTCGTTTCAGACTCTAATACCGCAGAAATCGTGTTTTAAGTTTAATTTTACCTAAATTAAATGGTTGAATCAAACTTTAACCAAACTTATTGTTTGTACCTAGGGTAAAGTTAAAAAGTATAAACAATTTTAAAATATCACTATATTTAGGCGAGTAAACGAAAAATGTTCATTTCAGACTCTAATAACGTAGAAATCGTGTTTCAAGTTGAAATACGCCTTGGAACCATATCTCACCTAAATTAAATGGTAGAATCAAAGTTTAACCAAACGTAATGTTTGTACCTAGGGTAAAGTTAAAAAGTTTAAACAATTTTAAAATATCACTATATTTAAATGGTAGAATCAAAGTTTAACCTAACGTAATGTTTGTACCTAGGGTAAAGTTAAAAAGTTTAAACAATTTTAAAATATCACCAGATTCAGGCGAGTAAACGAAAAATATTCGTTTTAGACTCGAATAAAGCAGAAATCGTGTTTCAAGTTGAAATACGCCTTGGGACCATATTGTACCTAAATTAAATGGTAGAATCAAATTTTAACCAAACTTATTGTTTGTACCTAGGGTAAAGTTAAAAAGTTTAAACAATTTTAAAATATCACTATATTTAGGCGAGTAAACGAAAAATGTTCGTTTCAGACTCTAATACCGCAGAAATCGTGTTTCAAGTTGAAATACGCCTTGGGACCATATCTCACCCAAATTAAATGGTAGAATCAAAGTTAAACCAAACGTAATATTTGTACCTAGGGTAAAGTTCAAAAGTTTAAACAATTTTAAAATATCACTATATTTAGGCTAGTAAACGAAAAATGTTCGTTTCAGACTCTAATACCGCAGAAATCGTGTTTCAAGTTGAAATACACCTTGGGACCATATCTCACCTAAAGTAAATGGTAGAATCAAACTTTAACCAAACGTAATGTTTGTATACAGGGTAAAGTTAAAAAGTTTAAACAATTTTAAAATATCACCTGATTCAGGCGAGTAAACGAAAAATATTCGTTTTAGACTCGAATAAAGCAGAAATCGAGTTTCAAGTTGAAATACGCCTTGGGACCATATTTTACCTAAATTAAATGGTAGAATCAAAGTTTATCCAAACGTAATGTTTGTTCCTAAGGTAAAGTTAAAAAGTTTAAACAATTTTAAAATATCACTATATTTAGGCGAGTAAACGAAAAATGTTCATTTCAGACTCTAATAACGTAGAAATCGTGTTTCAAGTTGAAATACGCCTTGAGACCATATCTCACCTAAATTAAACGGTAGAATCAAAGTTTAACCAAACGTAATGTTTGTACCTAGGGTAAAGTTAAAAAGTTTAAACAATTTTAAAATATCACTATATTTAGGCGAGTAAACGAAAAATATTCGTTTTAGACTCGAATAAAGCAGAAATCGTGTTTCAAGTTGAAATGCGACTTGGGACCATAACTCACCTAAATTAAATGGTAGAATCAAAGTTTAACCAAACGTAATGTTTGTACCTAGGGTAAAAATAAAAAGTTTAAACAATTTTAAAATATCACTATATTTAGGCGAGTAAACGAAAAATGTTCGTTTCAGACTCTAATACCGCAGAAATCGTGTTTCAAGTTGAAATACGCCTTAGGACCATATCTCACCCAAATTAAATGGTAGAATCAAAGTTAAACCGAACGTAATGTTTGTACCTAGGGTAAAGTTCAAAAGTTTAAACAATTTTAAAATATCACTATATTTAGGCGAGTAAACGAAAAATGTTCGTTTCAGACTCTAATACCGCAGAAATCGTGTTTCAAGTTGAAATACACCTTGAGACCATATCTCACCTAAAGTAAATGGTAGAATCAAACTTTAACCAAACGTAATGTTTGTATACAGGGTAAAGTTAAAAAGTTTAAACAATTTTAAAATATCACCAGATTCAGGCGAGTAAACGAAAAATATTCGTTTTAGACTCGAATAAAGCAGAAATCGAGTTTCAAGTTGAAATACGCCTTAGGACCATATTTTACCTAAATTAAATGGTAGAATCAAATTTTAACCAAACTTATTGTTTGTACCTAGGGTAAAGTTAAAAAGTTTTAACAATTTTAAAATATCACCAGATTTAGGCGAGTAATGTTTGTACCTAGGGTAAAGTTAAAAAGTTTAAACAATTTTAAAATATCACTATATTTGGGCGAGTAAACGAAAAATATTCGTTTCAGACTCTAATACCGCAGAAATCGTGTTTCAAGTTGAAATACACCTTGGGACCATATCTCACCTAAAGTAAATGGTAGAATCAAACTTTAACCAAACGTAAAGTTTGTATACAGGTTAAAGTTAAAAAGTTTAAACAATTTTAAAATATCACTATATTTAGGCGAGTAAACGAAAAATGTTCATTTCAGACTCTAATAATGCAGAAATCGTGTTTCAAGTTGAAATACGCCTTAGGGCCATATCTCACCTAAATTAAATGGTAGAATCAAAGTTAAACCAAACGTAATGTTTGTACCTAGGGTAAAGTTAAAAAGTTTAAACAATTTTAAAATATCACTATATTTAGGCGAGTAAACGAAAAATGTTCGTTTCAGATTCTAATACCGCAGAAATCGTGTTTCAAGTTGATATACCCCTTGGGACCATATCTCACCTAAAGTAAATGGTAGAATCAAACTTTAACCAAACGTAATGTTTGTACCTAGGGTAAAGTTAAAAAGTTTAAACAATTTTAAAATATCACCATATATTTAGGCGAGAAAACGAAAAATGTTCGTTTCAGACTCTAATACCGCAGAAATCGTGTTTCAAGTTGAAATACGCCTTGAGACCATATCTCACCTAAATTAAATGG
The DNA here is from genome assembly GCA_947425015.1 of Pterostichus niger. Lineage (NCBI taxonomy): Eukaryota > Metazoa > Arthropoda > Insecta > Coleoptera > Carabidae > Pterostichus > Pterostichus niger. Next base: position 10,247,803 of record OX380349.1, on the reverse strand, counting down.
TAGAATCAAAGTTTAACCTAACGTAATGTTTGTACCTAGGGTAAAGTTAAAAAGTTTAAACAATTTTAAAATATCACTATATTTGGGCGAGTAAACGAAAAATGTTCGTTTCAGACTCTAATACCGCAGAAATTGTGTTTCAAGTTGAAATACACCTTGGGACCATATCTCACCTAAAGTAAATGGTAGAATCAAACTTTAACCAAACGTAATGTTTGTATACAGGGTAAAGTTAAAAAGTTTAAACAATTTTAAAATATCACTATATTTAGGCGAGTAAACGAAAAATGTTCATTTCAGACTCTAATACCGCAGAAATCGTGTTTCAAGTTGAAATACGCCTTGGGACCATATCTCACCTAAATTAAATGGTAGAATCAAAGTTAAACCAAACGTAATGTTTGTACCTAGGGTAAAATTGAAAAGTTTAAACAATTTTAAAATATCACTATATTTAGGCGAGTAAACGAAAAAAGTTCGTTTCAGACTCTAATACCGCAGAAATCGTGTTTCAAGTTGAAATACGCCTCGGGACCATATCTCACCCAAATTAAGTGGTAGAATCAAAGTTAAACCAAACGTAATGTTTGTACCTAGGGTAAAGTTCAAAAGTTTAAACAATTTTAAAATAAAACTATATTTAGGCGAGTAAACGAAAAATGTTCGTTTCAGACTCCAATACCGCAGAAATCGTGTTTCAAGTTGAAATACACCTTGGGACCATATCTCACCTAAAGTAAATGGTAGAATCAAACTTTAACCAAACGTAATGTTTGTACCTAGGGTAAAGTTAAAAAGTTTCAACAATTTTAAAATAGCACTATATTTAGGCGAGTAAACGAAAAATGTTCATTTCAGACTCTAATAACGTAGAAAAGAATCAAAGTTTAACCAAACGTAATGTTTGTACCTAGGGTAAAGTTAAAAAGTTTAAACAATTTTAAAATATCACCAGATTCAGGCGAGTAAACGAAAAATATTCGTTTTAGACTCGAATAAAGCAGAAATCGTGTTTTAAGTTGAAATACGCCTTGGGACCATATCTCACCTAAATTAAATGGTAGAATCAAAGTTTATCCAAACGTAATGTTTGTTCCTAAGGTAAAGTTAAAAAGTTTAAACAATTTTAAAATATCACTATATTTAGGCGAGTAAACGAAAAATGTTCATTTCAGACTCTAATAACGTAGAAATCGTGTTTCAAGTTGAAATACGCCTTGAGACCATATCTCACATAAATTAAATGGTAGAATCAAAGTTTAACCAAACGTAATGTTTGTACCTAGGGTAAAGTTAAAAAGTTTAAACAATTTTAAAATATCACCAGATTCAGGCGAGTAAACGAAAAATATTCGTTTTAGACTCGAATAAAGCAGATATCGTGTTTTAAGTTGAAATACGCCTTGGGACCATATCTCACCTAAATTAAATGGTAGAATCAAAGTTTATCCAAACGTAATGTTTGTTCCTAAGGTAAAGTTAAAAAGTTTAAACAATTTTAAAATATCACTATATTTAGGCGAGTAAACGAAAAATGTTCATTTCAGACTCTAATAACGTAGAAATCGTGTTTCAAGTTGAAATACGCCTTGAGACCATATCTCACATAAATTAAATGGTAGAATCAAAGTTTAACCAAACGTAATGTTTGTACCTAGGGTAAAGTTAAAAACTTTAAACAATTTTAAAATATCACTATATTTAGGCGAGTAAACGAAAAATGTTCGTTTCTGACTCTAATACCGCAGAAATCGTGTTTCAAGTTGAAATACGCCTTGGGACCATATCTCACCTAAATTAAATGGTAGAATCAAAGTTAAACCAAACATAATGTTTGTACCTAGGGTAAAGTTGAAAAGTTTAAACAATTTTAAAATATCACTATATTTAGGCGAGTAAACGAAAAATATTCGTTTTAGACTCGAATAAAGCAGAAATCGTGTTTCAAGTTGAAATACGCCTTGGGACCATATCTCACCTAAATTAAATGGTAGAATCAAAGTTTAACCTAACGTAATGTTTGTACCTAGGGTAAAGTTAAAAAGTTTAAACAATTTTAAAATATCACTATATTTAGGCGAGTAAACGAAAAAAGTTCGTTTCAGACTCTAATACCGCAGAAATCGTGTTTCAAATTGAAATACGCCTTGACGCCATATCTCACCTAAATTAAACGGTAGAATCAAAGTTTAACCAAACGTAATGTTTGTACCTAGGGTAAAGTTAAAAAGTTTAAACAATTTTAAAATATCACCAGATTCAGGCGAGTAAACGAAAAATGTTCGTTTCAGACTCTAATACCGCAGAAATCGTGTTTCAAGTTGAAATACACCTTGGGATTATATCTCACCTAAAGTAAATGGTAGAATCAAATTTTAACCAAACGTAATGTTTGTACCTAGGGTAAAGTTAAAAAGTTTAAACAATTTTAAAATATCACTATATTTAGGCGAGTAAACGAAAAATGTTCGTTTCAGACTCTAATACCGCAGAAATCGTGTTTCAAGTTGAAATACGCCTCGGGACCATATCTCACCCAAATTAAATGGTAGAATCAAAGTTAAACCAAACGTAATGTTTGTACCTAGGGTAAAGTTCAAAAGTTTAAACAATTTTAAAATATCACTATATTTAGGCGAGTAAACGAAACATGTTCGTTTCAGATTCTAATACCGCAGAAATCGTGTTTCAAGTTGAAATACACCTTGGGACCATATCTCACCTAAAGTAAATGGTAGAATCAAACTTTAACCAAACGTAATGTTTGTACCTAGGGTAAAGTTAAAAAGTTTAAACAATTTTAAAATAGCACTTTATTTAGGCGAGTAAACGAAAAATGTTCATTTCAGACTCTAATAACGTAGAAATCGTGTTTCAAGTTGAAATACGCCTTGAGACCATATCTCACCTAAATTAAATGGTAGAATCAAACTTTAACCAAACGTAATGTTTGTACCTAGGGTAAAGTTAAAAAGTTTAAACAATTTTAAAATATCACCAGATTCAGGCGAGTAAACGAAAAATATTCGTTTTAGACTCGAATAAAGCAGAAATCGTGTTTTAAGTTGAAATACGCCTTGGGACCATATCTCACCTAAATTAAATGGTAGAATCTAATTTTAACCAAACTTATTGTTTGTACCTAGGGTAAAGTTAAAAAGTTTTAACAATTTTAAAATATCACCAGATTTAGGCGAGTAAACGAAAAATGTTCATTTCAGACTCTAATAACGTAGAAATCGTGTTTCAAGTTGAAATACGCCTTGAGACCATATCTCACCTAAATTAAACGGTAGAATCAAAGTTTAACCAAACGTAATGTTTGTACCTAGGGTAAAGTTAAAAAGTTTAAACAATTTTAAAATATCACTATATTTGGGCGAGTAAACGAAAAATGTTCGTTTCAGACTCTAATACCGCAGAAATCGTGTTTCAAGTTGAAATACACCTTGGGACCATATCTCACCTAAAGTAAATGGTAGAATCAAACTTTAACCAAACGTAATGTTTGTATACAGGGTAAAGTTAAAAAGTTTAAACAATTTTAAAATATCACTATATTTAGGCGAGTAAACGAAAAATGTTCATTTCAGACTCTAATACCGCAGAAATCGTGTTTCAAGTTGAAATACGCCTTGGGACCATATCTCACCTAAATTAAATGGTAGAATCAAAGTTTAACCTAACGTAATGTTTGTACCTAGGGTAAAGTTAAAAAGTTTAAACAATTTTAAAATATCACCAGATTCAGGCGAGTAAACGAAAAATATTCGTTTTAGACTCGAATAAAGCAGAAATCGTGTTTCAAGTTGAAATACGCCTTGGGACCATATTTTACCTAAATTAAATGGTAGAATCAAATTTTAACCAAACTTATTGTTTGTACCTAGGGTAAAGTTAAAAAGTTTAAACAATTTTAAAATATCACCAGATTTAGGCGAGTAAACGAAAAATGTTCATTTCAGACTCTAATAACGTAGAAATCGTGTTTCAAGTTGAAATACGCCTTGAGACCATATCTCACCTAAATTAAACGGTAGAATCAAAGTTTAACCAAACGTAATGTTTGTACCTAGGGTAAAGTTAAAAAGTTTAAACAATTTTAAAATATCACTATATTTAGGCGAGTAAACGAAAAATGTTCATTTCAGACTCTAATAACGTAGAAATCGTGTTTCAAGTTGAAATACGCCTTGAGACCATATCTCACCTAAATTAAACGGTAGAATCAAAGTTTAACCAAACGTAATGTTTGTACCTAGGGTAAAGTTAAAAAGTTTAAACAATTTTAAAATATCACTATATTTAGGCGAGTAAACGAAAAATGTTCGTTTCAGACTCTAATACCGCAGAAATCGTGTTTTAAGTTTAATTTTACCTAAATTAAATGGTTGAATCAAACTTTAACCAAACTTATTGTTTGAACCTAGGGTAAAGTTAAAAAGTATAAACAATTTTAAAATATCACTATATTTAGGCGAGTAAACGAAAAATGTTTATTTCAGACTCTAATAACGTAGAAATCGTGTTTCAAGTTGAAATACGCCTTGGAACCATATCTCACCTAAATTAAATGGTATAATCAAAGTTTAACCAAACGTAATGTTTGTACTTAGGGTAAAGTTAAAAAGTTTAAACAATTTTAAAATATCACTATATTTAGACGAGAAAACGAAAAATGTTCGTTACAGACTCTAATACCGCAGAAATCGTGTTTCAAGTTGAAATACGCCTTGGGACCATATCTCACCTAAATTAAATGGTAGAATCAAAGTTTAACCTAACGTAATGTTTGTACCTAGGGTAAAGTTAAAAAGTTTAAACAATTTTAAAATATCACTAGATTCAGGCGAGTAAACGAAAAATATTCGTTTTAGACTCGAATAAAGCAGAAATCGTGTTTCAAGTTGAAATACGCCTTGGGACCATATTTTACCTAAATTAAATGGTAGAATCAAATTTTAACCAAACTTATTGTTTGTACCTAGGGTAAAGTTAAAAAGTTTTAACAATTTTAAAATATCACCAGATTTAGGCGAGTAAACGAAAAATGTTCATTTCAGACTCTAATAACGTAGAAATCGTGTTTCAAGTTGAAATACGCCTTGAGACCATATCTCACCTAAATTAAACGGTAGAATCAAAGTTTAACCAAACGTAATGTTTGTACCTAGGGTAAAGTTAAAAAGTTGAAACAATTTTAAAATATCACTATATTTGGGCGAGTAAACGAAAAATGTTCGTTTCAGACTCTAATACCGCAGAAATCGTGTTTCAAGTTGAAATACGCCTTGAGACCATATCTCACATAAATTAAATGGTAGAATCAAAGTTTAACCAATCGTAATGTTTGTACCTAGGGTAAAGTTAAAAAGTTTAAACAATTTTAAAATATCACTATAATTAGGCGAGTAAACGAAAAATATTCGTTTTAGACTCGAATAAAGCAGAAATCGTGTTTCAAGTTGAAATACGCCTTGAGACCATATCTCACCTAAATTAAACGGTAGAATCAAAGTTTAACCAAACGTAATGTTTGTACCTAGGGTAAAGTTAAAAAGTTTAAACAATTTTAAAATATCACTATATTTAGGCGAGAAAACGAAAAATGTTCGTTTCAGACTCTAATACCGCAGAAATCGTGTTTCAAGTTGAAATACGCCTTGGGACCATATCTCACCTAAATTAAATGGTAGAATCAAAGTTTAACCTAACGTAATGTTTGTATCTAGGGTAAAGTTAAAAAGTTTAAACAATTTTAAAATATCACCAGATTCAGGCGAGTAAACGAAAAATATTCGTTTTAGACTCGAATAAAGCAGAAATCGTGTTACAAGTTGAAATACGCCTTGATACCATATCTCACCTAAATTAATCGGTAGAATCAAAGTTTAACCAAACGTAATGTTTGTACCTAGGGTAAAGTTAAAAAGTTTAAACAATTTTAAAATATCACTATATTTAGGCGAGTAAACGAAAAATGTTCGTTTCAGACTCTAATACCGCAGAAATCGTGTTTCAAGTTGAAATACGCCTTAAGACCATATTTTACCTAAATTAAATGGTTGAATCAAACTTTAACCAAACTTATTGTTTGTACCTAGGGTAAAGTTAAAAAGTATAAACAATTTTAAAATATCACTATATTTAGGCGAGTTAACGAAAAATGTTCATTTCAGACTCTAATAACGTAGAAATCGTGTTTCAAGTTGAAATACGCCTTGGAACCATATCTCACCTAAATTAAATGGTAGAATCAAAGTTTAACCAAACGTAATGTTTGTACCTACGGTAAAGTTAAAAAGTTTAAACAATTTTAAAATATCACTATAATTAGGCGAGTAAACGAAAAATATTCGTTTTAGACTCGAATAAAGCAGAAATCGTGTTTCAAGTTGAAATACGCCTTGAGACCATATCTCACCTAAATTAAACGGTAGAATCAAAGTTTAACCAAACGTAATGTTTGTACCTAGGGTAAAGTTAAAAAGTTTAAACAATTTTAAAATATCACTATATTTAGGCGAGAAAACGAAAAATGTTCGTTTCAGACTCTAATACCGCAGAAATCGTGTTTCAAGTTGAAATACGCCTTGGGACCATATCTCACCTAAATTAAATGGTAGAATCAAAGTTTAACCTAACGTAATGTTTGTACCTAGGGTAAAGTTAAAAAGTTTAAACAATTTTAAAATATCACCAGATTCAGGCGAGTAAATGAAAAATATTCGTTTTAGACTCGAATAAAGCAGAAATCGTGTTTCAAGTTGAATTACGCCTTGGGACCATATTTTACCTAAATTAAATGGTAGAATCAAATTTTAACCAAACTTATTGTTAGTACCTAGGGTAAAGTTAAAAAGTTTAAACAATTTTAAAATATCACCAGATTTAGGCGAGTAAACGAAAAATTTTCATTTCAGACTCTAATAACGTAGAAATCGTGTTTCAAGTTGAAATACGCCTTGAGACCATATCTCACCTAAATTAAACGGTAGAATCAAAGTTTAACCAAACGTAATGTTTGTACCTAGGGTAAAGTTAAAAAGTTTAAACAATTTTAAAATATCACTATATTTAGGCGAGCAGGCGCGGTGGCCGAGCGTGTTAAGGCACATCTCTTAGCATACTGTGACGTCACCCGAGCCAAGGTTCGTCAGTTCGAATCCGCCTGCCGACAATGTGTGATTTGTCGTAAAATATAAAAATACAGTTACATGTATTTATCACACTCGGGCGCTATAAGCTAGTCACTTATACGCCTTAAATAATCTGACTAAAGAAACCGGCAGTACGGCAGTGTAAAAACTGCGGCTCGGTGTGCCCGGCCCCTATGTTCCGACACGGAATGATGGGACTCATTATTTATATATATTTAGGCGAGTAAATGAAAAATGTTCATTTCAGACTCTAATAACGTAGAAATCGTGTTTCAAGTTGAAATACGCCTTAAAACCATATCTCACCTAAATTAAACGGTAGAATCAAAGTTTAACCAAACGTAATGTTTGTACCTAGGGTAAAGTTAAAAAGTTTAAACAATTTTAAAATATCACTATATTTAGGCGAGTAAACGAAAAATGTTCGTTTCAGACTCTAATACCGCAGAAATCGTGTTTTAAGTTTAATTTTACCTAAATTAAATGGTTGAATCAAACTTTAACCAAACTTATTGTTTGTACCTAGGGTAAAGTTAAAAAGTATAAACAATTTTAAAATATCACTATATTTAGGCGAGTAAACGAAAAATGTTCATTTCAGACTCTAATAACGTAGAAATCGTGTTTCAAGTTGAAATACGCCTTGGAACCATATCTCACTTAAATTAAATGGTAGAATCAAAGTTTAACCAAACGTAATGTTTGTACCTAGGGTAAAGTTAAAAAGTTTAAACAATTTTAAAATATCACTATATTTAAATGGTAGAATCAAAGTTTAACCTAACGTAATGTTTGTACCTAGGGTAAAGTTAAAAAGTTTAAACAATTTTAAAATATCACCAGATTCAGGCGAGTAAACGAAAAATATTCGTTTTAGACTCGAATAAAGCAGAAATCGTGTTTCAAGTTGAAATACGCCTTGGGACCATATTGTACCTAAATTAAATGGTAGAATCAAATTTTAACCAAACTTATTGTTTGTACCTAGGGTAAAGTTAAAAAGTTTAAACAATTTTAAAATATCACCAGATTTAGGCGAGTAACCGAAAAATGTTCATTTCAGACTCTAATAACGTAGAAATCGTGTTTCAAGTTGAAATACGCCTTGAGACCATATCTCACCTAAATTAAACGGTAGAATCAAAGTTTAACCAAACGTAATGTTTGTACCTAGGGTAAAGTTAAAAAGTTTAAACAATTTTAAAATATCACTATAATTAGGCGAGTAAACGAAAAATATTCGTTTTAGACTCGAATAAAGCAGAAATCGTGTTTCAAGTTGAAATACGACTTGGGACCATAACTCACCTAAATTAAATGGTAGAATCAAAGTTTAACCAAACGTAATGTTTGTACCTAGGGTAAAAATAAAAAGTTTAAACAATTTTAAAATATCACTATATTTAGGCGAGTAAACGAAAAATGTTCATTTCAGACTCTAATAACGTAGAAATCGTGTTTCAAGTTGAAATACGCCTTGAGACCATATCTCACCTAAATTAAACGGTAGAATCAAAGTTTAACCAAACGTAATGTTTGTACCTAGGGTAAAGTTAAAAAGTTTAAACAATTTTAAAATATCACTATATTTAGGCGAGTAAACGAAAAATATTCGTTTTAGACTCGAATAAAGCAGAAATCGTGTTTCAAGTTGAAATGCGACTTGGGACCATAACTCACCTAAATTAAATGGTAGAATCAAAGTTTAACCAAACGTAATGTTTGTACCTAGGGTAAAAATAAAAAGTTTAAACAATTTTAAAATATCACTATATTTAGGCGAGTAAACGAAAAATGTTCGTTTCAGACTCTAATACCGCAGAAATCGTGTTTCAAGTTGAAATACGCCTTAGGACCATATCTCACCCAAATTAAATGGTAGAATCAAAGTTAAACCGAACGTAATGTTTGTACCTAGGGTAAAGTTCAAAAGTTTAAACAATTTTAAAATATCACTATATTTAGGCGAGTAAACGAAAAATGTTCGTTTCAGACTCTAATACCGCAGAAATCGTGTTTCAAGTTGAAATACACCTTGAGACCATATCTCACCTAAAGTAAATGGTAGAATCAAAGTTTAACCAAACGTAATGTTTGTACCTAGGGTAAAGTTAAAAAGTTTAAACAATTTTAAAATATCACCAGATTCAGGCGAGTAAACGAAAAATATTCGTTTTAGACTCGAATAAAGCAGAAATCGAGTTTCAAGTTGAAATACGCCTTAGGACCATATTTTACCTAAATTAAATGGTAGAATCAAATTTTAACCAAACTTATTGTTTGTACCTAGGGTAAAGTTAAAAAGTTTTAACAATTTTAAAATATCACCAGATTTAGGCGAGTAATGTTTGTACCTAGGGTAAAGTTAAAAAGTTTAAACAATTTTAAAATATCACTATATTTGGGCGAGTAAACGAAAAATATTCGTTTCAGACTCTAATACCGCAGAAATCGTGTTTCAAGTTGAAATACACCTTGGGACCATATCTCACCTAAAGTAAATGGTAGAATCAAACTTTAACCAAACGTAAAGTTTGTATACAGGTTAAAGTTAAAAAGTTTAAACAATTTTAAAATATCACTATATTTAGGCGAGTAAACGAAAAATGTTCATTTCAGACTCTAATAATGCAGAAATCGTGTTTCAAGTTGAAATACGCCTTAGGACCATATCTCACCTAAATTAAATGGTAGAATCAAAGTTAAACCAAACGTAATGTTTGTACCTAGGGTAAAGTTAAAAAGTTTAAACAATTTTAAAATATCACTATATTTAGGCGAGTAAACGAAAAATGTTCGTTTCAGATTCTAATACCGCAGAAATCGTGTTTCAAGTTGATATACCCCTTGGGACCATATCTCACCTAAAGTAAATGGTAGAATCAAACTTTAACCAAACGTAATGTTTGTACCTAGGGTAAAGTTAAAAAGTTTAAACAATTTTAAAATATCACCATATATTTAGGCGAGAAAACGAAAAATGTTCGTTTCAGACTCTAATACCGCAGAAATCGTGTTTCAAGTTGAAATACGCCTTGAGACCATATCTCACCTAAATTAAATGGTAGAATCAAAGTTTAACCTAACGTAATGTTTGTACCTAGGGTAAAGTTAAAAAGTTTAAACAATTTTAAAATATCACTATATTTGGGCGAGTAAACGAAAAATGTTCGTTTCAGACTCTAATACCGCAGAAATTGTGTTTCAAGTTGAAATACACCTTGGGACCATATCTCACCTAAAGTAAATGGTAGAATCAAACTTTAACCAAACGTAATGTTTGTATACAGGGTAAAGTTAAAAAGTTTAAACAATTTTAAAATATCACTATATTTAGGCGAGTAAACGAAAAATGTTCATTTCAGACTCTAATACCGCAGAAATCGTGTTTCAAGTTGAAATACGCCTTGGGACCATATCTCACCTAAATTAAATGGTAGAATCAAAGTTAAACCAAACGTAATGTTTGTACCTAGGGTAAAATTGAAAAGTTTAAACAATTTTAAAATATCACTATATTTAGGCGAGTAAACGAAAAAAGTTCGTTTCAGACTCTAATACCGCAGAAATCGTGTTTCAAGTTGAAATACGCCTCGGGACCATATCTCACCCAAATTAAGTGGTAGAATCAAAGTTAAACCAAACGTAATGTTTGTACCTAGGGTAAAGTTCAAAAGTTTAAACAATTTTAAAATAAAACTATATTTAGGCGAGTAAACGAAAAATGTTCGTTTCAGACTCCAATACCGCAGAAATCGTGTTTCAAGTTGAAATACACCTTGGGACCATATCTCACCTAAAGTAAATGGTAGAATCAAACTTTAACCAAACGTAATGTTTGTACCTAGGGTAAAGTTAAAAAGTTTCAACAATTTTAAAATAGCACTATATTTAGGCGAGTAAACGAAAAATGTTCATTTCAGACTCTAATAACGTAGAAAAGAATCAAAGTTTAACCAAACGTAATGTTTGTACCTAGGGTAAAGTTAAAAAGTTTAAACAATTTTAAAATATCACCAGATTCAGGCGAGTAAACGAAAAATATTCGTTTTAGACTCGAATAAAGCAGAAATCGTGTTTTAAGTTGAAATACGCCTTGGGACCATATCTCACCTAAATTAAATGGTAGAATCAAAGTTTATCCAAACGTAATGTTTGTTCCTAAGGTAAAGTTAAAAAGTTTAAACAATTTTAAAATATCACTATATTTAGGCGAGTAAACGAAAAATGTTCATTTCAGACTCTAATAACGTAGAAATCGTGTTTCAAGTTGAAATACGCCTTGAGACCATATCTCACATAAATTAAATGGTAGAATCAAAGTTTAACCAAACGTAATGTTTGTACCTAGGGTAAAGTTAAAAAGTTTAAACAATTTTAAAATATCACCAGATTCAGGCGAGTAAACGAAAAATATTCGTTTTAGACTCGAATAAAGCAGATATCGTGTTTTAAGTTGAAATACGCCTTGGGACCATATCTCACCTAAATTAAATGGTAGAATCAAAGTTTATCCAAACGTAATGTTTGTTCCTAAGGTAAAGTTAAAAACTTTAAACAATTTTAAAATATCACTATATTTAGGCGAGTAAACGAAAAATGTTCGTTTCTGACTCTAATACCGCAGAAATCGTGTTTCAAGTTGAAATACGCCTTGGGACCATATCTCACCTAAATTAAATGGTAGAATCAAAGTTAAACCAAACATAATGTTTGTACCTAGGGTAAAGTTGAAAAGTTTAAACAATTTTAAAATATCACTATATTTAGGCGAGTAAACGAAAAATATTCGTTTTAGACTCGAATAAAGCAGAAATCGTGTTTCAAGTTGAAATACGCCTTGGGACCATATCTCACCTAAATTAAATGGTAGAATCAAAGTTTAACCTAACGTAATGTTTGTACCTAGGGTAAAGTTAAAAAGTTTAAACAATTTTAAAATATCACTATATTTAGGCGAGTAAACGAAAAAAGTTCGTTTCAGACTCTAATACCGCAGAAATCGTGTTTCAAATTGAAATACGCCTTGACGCCATATCTCACCTAAATTAAACGGTAGAATCAAAGTTTAACCAAACGTAATGTTTGTACCTAGGGTAAAGTTAAAAAGTTTAAACAATTTTAAAATATCACCAGATTCAGGCGAGTAAACGAAAAATGTTCGTTTCAGACTCTAATACCGCAGAAATCGTGTTTCAAGTTGAAATACACCTTGGGATTATATCTCACCTAAAGTAAATGGTAGAATCAAATTTTAACCAAACGTAATGTTTGTACCTAGGGTAAAGTTAAAAAGTTTAAACAATTTTAAAATATCACTATATTTAGGCGAGTAAACGAAAAATGTTCGTTTCAGACTCTAATACCGCAGAAATCGTGTTTCAAGTTGAAATACGCCTCGGGACCATATCTCACCCAAATTAAATGGTAGAATCAAAGTTAAACCAAACGTAATGTTTGTACCTAGGGTAAAGTTCAAAAGTTTAAACAATTTTAAAATATCACTATATTTAGGCGAGTAAACGAAACATGTTCGTTTCAGATTCTAATACCGCAGAAATCGTGTTTCAAGTTGAAATACACCTTGGGACCATATCTCACCTAAAGTAAATGGTAGAATCAAACTTTAACCAAACGTAATGTTTGTACCTAGGGTAAAGTTAAAAAGTTTAAACAATTTTAAAATAGCACTTTATTTAGGCGAGTAAACGAAAAATGTTCATTTCAGACTCTAATAACGTAGAAATCGTGTTTCAAGTTGAAATACGCCTTGAGACCATATCTCACCTAAATTAAATGGTAGAATCAAACTTTAACCAAACGTAATGTTTGTACCTAGGGTAAAGTTAAAAAGTTTAAACAATTTTAAAATATCACCAGATTCAGGCGAGTAAACGAAAAATATTCGTTTTAGACTCGAATAAAGCAGAAATCGTGTTTTAAGTTGAAATACGCCTTGGGACCATATCTCACCTAAATTAAATGGTAGAATCTAATTTTAACCAAACTTATTGTTTGTACCTAGGGTAAAGTTAAAAAGTTTTAACAATTTTAAAATATCACCAGATTTAGGCGAGTAAACGAAAAATGTTCATTTCAGACTCTAATAACGTAGAAATCGTGTTTCAAGTTGAAATACGCCTTGAGACCATATCTCACCTAAATTAAACGGTAGAATCAAAGTTTAACCAAACGTAATGTTTGTACCTAGGGTAAAGTTAAAAAGTTTAAACAATTTTAAAATATCACTATATTTGGGCGAGTAAACGAAAAATGTTCGTTTCAGACTCTAATACCGCAGAAATCGTGTTTCAAGTTGAAATACACCTTGGGACCATATCTCACCTAAAGTAAATGGTAGAATCAAACTTTAACCAAACGTAATGTTTGTATACAGGGTAAAGTTAAAAAGTTTAAACAATTTTAAAATATCACTATATTTAGGCGAGTAAACGAAAAATGTTCATTTCAGACTCTAATACCGCAGAAATCGTGTTTCAAGTTGAAATACGCCTTGGGACCATATCTCACCTAAATTAAATGGTAGAATCAAAGTTAAACCAAACGTAATGTTTGTACCTGGGGTAAAATTGAAAAGTTTAAACAATTTTAAAATATCACTATATTTAGGCGAGTAAACGAAAAAAGTTCGTTTCAGACTCTAATACCGCAGAAATCGTGTTTCAAGTTGAAATACGCCTTGAGACCATATCTCACCTAAATTAAATGGTAGAATCAAACTTTAACCAAACGTAATGTTTGTATACAGGGTAAAGTTAAAAAGTTTAAACAATTTTAAAATATCACTATATTTAGGCGAGTAAACGAAAAATGTTCGTTTCAGACTCTAATACCGCAGAAATCGTGTTTCAAGTTGAAATACGCTTTGAGACCATATCTCACCTAAATTAAACGGTAGAATCAAAGTTTAACCAAACGTAATGTTTGTACCTAGGGTAAAGTTAAAAAGTTTAAACAATTTTAAAATATCACTATATTTAGGCGAGTAAACGAAAAATGTTCGTTTCAGACTCTAATACCGCAGAAATCGTGTTTCAAGTTGAAATACGCCTTGGGACCATATTTTACCTAAATTAAATGATTGAATCAAACTTTAACCAAACTTATTGTTTGTACCTACGGTAAAGTTAAAAAGTTTAAACAATTTTAAAATATCACTATAATTAGGCGAGTAAACGAAAAATATTCGTTTTAGACTCGAATAAAGCAGAAATCGTGTTTCAAGTTGAAATACGCCTTGGGACCATATCTCACCTAAATTAAATGGTAGAATCAAAGTTTAACCTAACGTAATGTTTGTACCTAGGGTAAAGTTAAAAAGTTTAAACAATTTTAAAATATCACCAGATTCAGGCGAGTAAACGAAAAATATTCGTTTTAGACTCGAATAAAGCAGAAATCGTGTTTCAAGTTGAAATACGCCTTGGGACCATATTTTACCTAAATTAAATGGTAGAATCAAATTTTAACCAAACTTATTGTTTGTACCTAGGGTAAAGTTAAAAAGTTTAAACAATTTTAAAATATCACCAGATTTAGGCGAGTAAACGAAAAATGTTCATTTCAGACTCTAATAACGTAGAAATCGTGTTTCAAGTTGAAATACGCCTTGAGACCATATCTCACCTAAATTAAACGGTAGAATCAAAGTTTAACCAAACGTAATGTTTGTACCTAGGGTAAAGTTAAAAAGTTTAAACAATTTTAAAATATCACTATATTTAGGCGAGTAAACGAAAAATGTTCATTTCAGACTCTAATAACGTAGAAATCGTGTTTCAAGTTGAAATACGCCTTGAGACCATATCTCACCTAAATTAAACGGTAGAATCAAAGTTTAACCAAACGTAATGTTTGTACCTAGGGTAAAGTTAAAAAGTTTAAACAATTTTAAAATATCACTATATTTAGGCGAGTAAACGAAAAATGTTCGTTTCAGACTCTAATACCGCAGAAATCGTGTTTTAAGTTTAATTTTACCTAAATTAAATGGTTGAATCAAACTTTAACCAAACTTATTGTTTGAACCTAGGGTAAAGTTAAAAAGTATAAACAATTTTAAAATATCACTATATTTAGGCGAGTAAACGAAAAATGTTTATTTCAGACTCTAATAACGTAGAAATCGTGTTTCAAGTTGAAATACGCCTTGGAACCATATCTCACCTAAATTAAATGGTATAATCAAAGTTTAACCAAACGTAATGTTTGTACTTAGGGTAAAGTTAAAAAGTTTAAACAATTTTAAAATATCACTATATTTAGACGAGAAAACGAAAAATGTTCGTTACAGACTCTAATACCGCAGAAATCGTGTTTCAAGTTGAAATACGCCTTGGGACCATATCTCACCTAAATTAAATGGTAGAATCAAAGTTTAACCTAACGTAATGTTTGTACCTAGGGTAAAGTTAAAAAGTTTAAACAATTTTAAAATATCACTAGATTCAGGCGAGTAAACGAAAAATATTCGTTTTAGACTCGAATAAAGCAGAAATCGTGTTTCAAGTTGAAATACGCCTTGGGACCATATTTTACCTAAATTAAATGGTAGAATCAAATTTTAACCAAACTTATTGTTTGTACCTAGGGTAAAGTTAAAAAGTTTTAACAATTTTAAAATATCACCAGATTTAGGCGAGTAAACGAAAAATGTTCATTTCAGACTCTAATAACGTAGAAATCGTGTTTCAAGTTGAAATACGCCTTGAGACCATATCTCACCTAAATTAAACGGTAGAATCAAAGTTTAACCAAACGTAATGTTTGTACCTAGGGTAAAGTTAAAAAGTTGAAACAATTTTAAAATATCACTATATTTGGGCGAGTAAACGAAAAATGTTCGTTTCAGACTCTAATACCGCAGAAATCGTGTTTCAAGTTGAAATACGCCTTGAGACCATATCTCACATAAATTAAATGGTAGAATCAAAGTTTAACCAATCGTAATGTTTGTACCTAGGGTAAAGTTAAAAAGTTTAAACAATTTTAAAATATCACTATAATTAGGCGAGTAAACGAAAAATATTCGTTTTAGACTCGAATAAAGCAGAAATCGTGTTTCAAGTTGAAATACGCCTTGAGACCATATCTCACCTAAATTAAACGGTAGAATCAAAGTTTAACCAAACGTAATGTTTGTACCTAGGGTAAAGTTAAAAAGTTTAAACAATTTTAAAATATCACTATATTTAGGCGAGAAAACGAAAAATGTTCGTTTCAGACTCTAATACCGCAGAAATCGTGTTTCAAGTTGAAATACGCCTTGGGACCATATCTCACCTAAATTAAATGGTAGAATCAAAGTTTAACCTAACGTAATGTTTGTATCTAGGGTAAAGTTAAAAAGTTTAAACAATTTTAAAATATCACCAGATTCAGGCGAGTAAACGAAAAATATTCGTTTTAGACTCGAATAAAGCAGAAATCGTGTTACAAGTTGAAATACGCCTTGATACCATATCTCACCTAAATTAATCGGTAGAATCAAAGTTTAACCAAACGTAATGTTTGTACCTAGGGTAAAGTTAAAAAGTTTAAACAATTTTAAAATATCACTATATTTAGGCGAGTAAACGAAAAATGTTCGTTTCAGACTCTAATACCGCAGAAATCGTGTTTCAAGTTGAAATACGCCTTAAGACCATATTTTACCTAAATTAAATGGTTGAATCAAACTTTAACCAAACTTATTGTTTGTACCTAGGGTAAAGTTAAAAAGTATAAACAATTTTAAAATATCACTATATTTAGGCGAGTTAACGAAAAATGTTCATTTCAGACTCTAATAACGTAGAAATCGTGTTTCAAGTTGAAATACGCCTTGGAACCATATCTCACCTAAATTAAATGGTAGAATCAAAGTTTAACCAAACGTAATGTTTGTACCTACGGTAAAGTTAAAAAGTTTAAACAATTTTAAAATATCACTATAATTAGGCGAGTAAACGAAAAATATTCGTTTTAGACTCGAATAAAGCAGAAATCGTGTTTCAAGTTGAAATACGCCTTGAGACCATATCTCACCTAAATTAAACGGTAGAATCAAAGTTTAACCAAACGTAATGTTTGTACCTAGGGTAAAGTTACAAAGTTTAAACAATTTTAAAATATCACTATATTTAGGCGAGAAAACGAAAAATGTTCGTTTCAGACTCTAATACCGCAGAAATCGTGTTTCAAGTTGAAATACGCCTTGGGACCATATCTCACCTAAATTAAATGGTAGAATCAAAGTTTAACCTAACGTAATGTTTGTACCTAGGGTAAAGTTAAAAAGTTTAAACAATTTTAAAATATCACCAGATTCAGGCGAGTAAATGAAAAATATTCGTTTTAGACTCGAATAAAGCAGAAATCGTGTTTCAAGTTGAATTACGCCTTGGGACCATATTTTACCTAAATTAAATGGTAGAATCAAATTTTAACCAAACTTATTGTTAGTACCTAGGGTAAAGTTAAAAAGTTTAAACAATTTTAAAATATCACCAGATTTAGGCGAGTAAACGAAAAATTTTCATTTCAGACTCTAATAACGTAGAAATCGTGTTTCAAGTTGAAATACGCCTTGAGACCATATCTCACCTAAATTAAACGGTAGAATCAAAGTTTAACCAAACGTAATGTTTGTACCTAGGGTAAAGTTAAAAAGTTTAAACAATTTTAAAATATCACTATATTTAGGCGAGCAGGCGCGGTGGCCGAGCGTGTTAAGGCACATCTCTTAGCATACTGTGACGTCACCCGAGCCAAGGTTCGTCAGTTCGAATCCGCCTGCCGACAATGTGTGATTTGTCGTAAAATATAAAAATACAGTTACATGTATTTATCACACTCGGGCGCTATAAGCTAGTCACTTATACGCCTTAAATAATCTGACTAAAGAAACCGGCAGTACGGCAGTGTAAAAACTGCGGCTCGGTGTGCCCGGCCCCTATGTTCCGACACGGAATGATGGGACTCATTATTTATATATATTTAGGCGAGTAAATGAAAAATGTTCATTTCAGACTCTAATAACGTAGAAATCGTGTTTCAAGTTGAAATACGCCTTAAAACCATATCTCACCTAAATTAAACGGTAGAATCAAAGTTTAACCAAACGTAATGTTTGTACCTAGGGTAAAGTTAAAAAGTTTAAACAATTTTAAAATATCACTATATTTAGGCGAGTAAACGAAAAATGTTCGTTTCAGACTCTAATACCGCAGAAATCGTGTTTTAAGTTTAATTTTACCTAAATTAAATGGTTGAATCAAACTTTAACCAAACTTATTGTTTGTACCTAGGGTAAAGTTAAAAAGTATAAACAATTTTAAAATATCACTATATTTAGGCGAGTAAACGAAAAATGTTCATTTCAGACTCTAATAACGTAGAAATCGTGTTTCAAGTTGAAATACGCCTTGGAACCATATCTCACTTAAATTAAATGGTAGAATCAAAGTTTAACCAAACGTAATGTTTGTACCTAGGGTAAAGTTAAAAAGTTTAAACAATTTTAAAATATCACTATATTTAAATGGTAGAATCAAAGTTTAACCTAACGTAATGTTTGTACCTAGGGTAAAGTTAAAAAGTTTAAACAATTTTAAAATATCACCAGATTCAGGCGAGTAAACGAAAAATATTCGTTTTAGACTCGAATAAAGCAGAAATCGTGTTTCAAGTTGAAATACGCCTTGGGACCATATTGTACCTAAATTAAATGGTAGAATCAAATTTTAACCAAACTTATTGTTTGTACCTAGGGTAAAGTTAAAAAGTTTAAACAATTTTAAAATATCACCAGATTTAGGCGAGTAACCGAAAAATGTTCATTTCAGACTCTAATAACGTAGAAATCGTGTTTCAAGTTGAAATACGCCTTGAGACCATATCTCACCTAAATTAAACGGTAGAATCAAAGTTTAACCAAACGTAATGTTTGTACCTAGGGTAAAGTTAAAAAGTTTAAACAATTTTAAAATATCACTATAATTAGGCGAGTAAACGAAAAATATTCGTTTTAGACTCGAATTAAGCAGAAATCGTGTTTCAAGTTGAAATACGACTTGGGACCATAACTCACCTAAATTAAATGGTAGAATCAAAGTTTAACCAAACGTAATGTTTGTACCTAGGGTAAAAATAAAAAGTTTAAACAATTTTAAAATATCACTATATTTAGGCGAGTAAACGCAAAATGTTCGTTTCAGACTCTAATACCGCAGAAATCGTGTTTCAAGTTGAAATACGCCTTGGGACCATATCTCACCCAAATTAAATGGTAGAATCAAAGTTAAACCAAACGTAATGTTTGTACCTAGGGTAAAGTTCAAAAGTTTAAACAATTTTAAAATATCACTATATTTAGGCGAGTAAACGAAAAATGTTCGTTTCAGACTCTAATACCGCAGAAATCGTGTTTCAAGTTGAAATACACCTTGGGACCATATCTCACCTAAAGTAAATGGTAGAATCAAACTTTAACCAAACGTAATGTTTGTATACAGGGTAAAGTTAAAAAGTTTAAACAATTTTAAAATATCACCTGATTCAGGCGAGTAAACGAAAAATATTCGTTTTAGACTCGAATAAAGCAGAAATCGAGTTTCAAGTTGAAATACGCCTTGGGACCATATTTTACCTAAATTAAATGGTAGAATCAAAGTTTATCCAAACGTAATGTTTGTTCCTAAGGTAAAGTTAAAAAGTTTAAACAATTTTAAAATATCACTATATTTAGGCGAGTAAACGAAAAATGTTCATTTCAGACTCTAATAACGTAGAAATCGTGTTTCAAGTTGAAATACGCCTTGAGACCATATCTCACCTAAATTAAACGGTAGAATCAAAGTTTAACCAAACGTAATGTTTGTACCTAGGGTAAAGTTAAAAAGTTTAAACAATTTTAAAATATCACTATATTTAGGCGAGTAAACGAAAAATATTCGTTTTAGACTCGAATAAAGCAGAAATCGTGTTTCAAGTTGAAATACGACTTGGGACCATAACTCACCTAAATTAAATGGTAGAATCAAAGTTTAACCAAACGTAATGTTTGTACCTAGGGTAAAAATAAAAAGTTTAAACAATTTTAAAATATCACTATATTTAGGCGAGTAAACGAAAAATGTTCGTTTCAGACTCTAATACCGCAGAAATCGTGTTTCAAGTTGAAATACGCCTTGGGACCATATCTCACCCAAATTAAATGGTAGAATCAAAGTTAAACCGAACGTAATGTTTGTACCTAGGGTAAAGTTCAAAAGTTTAAACAATTTTAAAATATCTCTATATTTAGGCGAGTAAACGAAAAATGTTCGTTTCAGACTCTAATACCGCAGAAATCGTGTTTCAAGTTGAAATACGCCTTGGGACCATATCTCACCCAAATTAAATGGTAGAATCAAAGTTAAACCAAACGTAATGTTTGTACCTAGGGTAAAGTTCAAAAGTTTAAACAATTTTAAAATATCACTATATTTAGGCGAGTAAACGAAAAATGTTCGTTTCAGACTCTAATACCGCAGAAATCGTGTTTCAAGTTGAAATACACCTTGGGACCATATCTCACCTAAAGTAAATGGTAGAATCAAACTTTAACCAAACGTAATGTTTGTATACAGGGTAAAGTTAAAAAGTTTAAACAATTTTAAAATATCACCTGATTCAGGCGAGTAAACGAAAAATATTCGTTTTAGACTCGAATAAAGCAGAAATCGAGTTTCAAGTTGAAATACGCCTTGGGACCATATTTTACCTAAATTAAATGGTAGAATCAAAGTTTATCCAAACGTAATGTTTGTTCCTAAGGTAAAGTTAAAAAGTTTAAACAATTTTAAAATATCACTATATTTAGGCGAGTAAACGAAAAATGTTCATTTCAGACTCTAATAACGTAGAAATCGTGTTTCAAGTTGAAATACGCCTTGAGACCATATCTCACCTAAATTAAACGGTAGAATCAAAGTTTAACCAAACGTAATGTTTGTACCTAGGGTAAAGTTATAAAGTTTAAACAATTTTAAAATATCACTATATTTGGGCGAGTAAACGAAAAATGTTCGTTTCAGACTCTAATACCGCAGAAATCGTGTTTCAAGTTGAAATACACCTTGGGACCATATCGCACCTAAAGTAAATGGTAGAATCAAACTTTAACCAAACGTAATGTTTGTATACAGGGTAAAGTTAAAAAGTTTAAACAATTTTAAAATATCACTATATTTAGGCGAGTAAACAAAAAATGTTCATTTCAGACTCTAATAATGCAGAAATCGTGTTTCAAGTTGAAATACGCCTTGGGACCATATCTCACCTAAATTAAATGGTAGAATCAAAGTTAAACCAAACGTAATGTTTGTACCTAGGGTAAAATTGAAAAGTTTAAACAATTTTAAAATATCACTATATTTAGGCGAGTAAACGAAAAAGGTTCGTTTCAGACTCTAATACCGCAGAAATCGTGTTTCAAGTTGAAATACGCCTTGAGACCATATCTCACCTAAATTAAATGGTAGAATCAAAGTTTAACCAAACGTAAAGTTTGTACCTAGGGTAAAATTGAAAAGTTTAAACAATTTTAAAATATCACCAGATTCAGGCGAGTAAACGAAAAATATTCGTTTTAGACTCGAATAAAGCAGAAATCGTGTTTCAAGTTGAAATACGACTTGGGACCATAACTCACCTAAATTAAATGGTAGAATCAAAGTTTAACCAAACGTAAAGTTTGTACCTAGGGTAAAATTGAAAAGTTTAAACAATTTTAAAATATCACTATATTTAGGCGAGTAAACGAAAAAAGTTCGTTTCAGACTCTAATACCGCAGAAATCGTGTTTCAAGTTGAAATACGCCTTGAGACCATATCTCACCTAAATTAAATGGTAGAATCAAACTTTAACCAAACGTAATGTTTGTATACAGGGTAAAGTTAAAAAGTTTAAACAATTTTAAAATATCACTATATTTAGGCGAGTAAACGAAAAATGTTCGTTTCAGACTCTAATACCGCAGAAATCGTGTTTCAAGTTGAAATACGCTTTGAGACCATATCTCACCTAAATTAAACGGTAGAATCAAAGTTTAACCAAACGTATTGTTTGTACCTAGGGTAAAGTTAAAAAGTTTAAACAATTTTAAAATATCACTATATTTAGGCGAGTAAACGAAAAATGTTCGTTTCAGACTCTAATACCGCAGAAATCGTGTTTCAAGTTGAAATACGCCTTGGGACCATATTTTACCTAAATTAAATGATTGAATCAAACTTTAACCAAACTTATTGTTTGTACCTAGCGTCAAGTTAAAAAGTATAAACAATTTTAAAATATCACTATATTTAGGCGAGTAAACGAAAAATGTTCATTTCAGACTCTAATAACGTAGAAATCGCGTTTCAAGTTGAAATACGCCTTGGAACCATATCTCACCTAAATTAAATGGTAGAATCAAAGTTTAACCAAACGTAATGTTTGTACCTACGGTAAAGTTAAAAAGTTTAAACAATTTTAAAATATCACTATAATTATTCGAGTAAACGAAAAATATTCGTTTTAGACTCGAATAAAGCAGAAATCGTGTTTCAAGTTGAAATACGCCTTGAGACCATATCTCACCTAAATTAAACGGTAGAATCAAAGTTTAACCAAACGTAATGTTTGTACCTAGGGTAAAGTTAAAAAGTTTAAACAATTTTAAAATATCACTATATTTAGGCGAGAAAACGAAAAATGTTCGTTTCAGACTCTAATACCGCAGAAATCGTGTTTCAAGTTGAAATACGCCTTGGGACCATATCTCACCTAAATTAAATGGTAGAATCAAAGTTTAACCTAACGTAATGTTTGTACCTAGGGTAAAGTTAAAAAGTTTAAACAATTTTAAAATATCACTATATTTAGGCGAGTAAACGAAAAATGTTCATTTCAGACACTAATAACGTAGAAATCGTGTTTCAAGTTGAAATACGCCTTGAGACCATATCTCACCTAAATTAAACGGTAGAATCAAAGTTTAACCAAACGTAATGTTTGTACCTAGGGTAAAGTTAAAAAGTTTAAACAATTTTAAAATATCACTATATTTAGGCGAGTAAACGAAAAATGTTCGTTTCAGACTCTAATACCGCAGAAATCGTGTTTTAAGTTTAATTTTACCTAAATTAAATGGTTGAATCAAACTTTAACCAAACTTATTGTTTGAACCTAGGGTAAAGTTAAAAAGTGTAAACAATTTTAAAATATCACTATATTTAGGCGAGTAAACGAAAAATGTTCATTTCAGACTCTAATAACGTAGAAATCGTGTTTTAAGTTGAAATACGCCTTGGAACCATATCTCACCTAAATTAAATGGTAGAATCAAAGTTTAACCAAACGTAATGTTTGTACTTAGGGTAAAGTTAAAAAGTTTAAACAATTTTAAAATATCACTATATTTAGGCGAGAAAACGAAAAATGTTCGTTACAGACTCTAATACCGCAGAAATCGTGTTTCAAGTTGAAATACGCCTTGGGACCATATCTCACCTAAATTAAATGGTAGAATCAAAGTTTAACCTAACGTAATGTTTGTACCTAGGGTAAAGTTAAAAAGTTTAAACAATTTTAAAATATCACTAGATTCAGGCGAGTAAACGAAAAATATTCGTTTTAGACTCGAATAAAGCAGAAATCGTGTTTCAAGTTGAAATACGCCTTGGGACCATATTTTACCTAAATTAAATGGTAGAATCAAATTTTAACCAAACTTATTGTTTGTACCTAGGGTAAAGTTAAAAAGTTTAAACAATTTTAAAATATCACCAGATTTAGGCGAGTAAACGAAAAATGTTCATTTCAGACTCTAATAACGTAGAAATCGTGTTTCAAGTTGAAATACGGCTTGAGACCATATCTCACCTAAATTAAACGGTAGAATCAAAGTTTAACCAAACGTAATGTTTGTACCTAGGGTAAAGTTAAAAAGTTTAAACAATTTTAAAATATCACTATATTTAGGCGAGTAAACGAAAAATGTTCATTTCAGACTCTAATAACGTAGAAATCGTGTTTTAAGTTGAAATACGCCTTGAGACCATATCTCACCTAAATTAAACGGTAGAATCAAAGTTTAACCAAACGTAATGTTTGTACCTAGGGTAAAGTTAAAAAGTTTAAACAATTTTAAAATATCACTATATTTAGGCGAGTAAACGAAAAATGTTCGTTTCAGACTCTAATACCGCAGAAATCGTGTTTTAAGTTTAATTTTACCTAAATTAAATGGTTGAATCAAACTTTAACCAAACTTATTGTTTGAACCTAGGGTAAAGTTAAAAAGTGTAAACAATTTTAAAATATCACTATATTTAGGCGAGTAAACGAAAAATGTTCATTTCAGACTCTAATAACGTAGAAATCGTGTTTTAAGTTGAAATACGCCTTGGAACCATATCTCACCTAAATTAAATGGTAGAATCAAAGTTTAACCAAACGTAATGTTTGTACTTAGGGTAAAGTTAAAAAGTTTAAACAATTTTAAAATATCACTATATTTAGGCGAGAAAACGAAAAATGTTCGTTACAGACTCTAATACCGCAGAAATCGTGTTTCAAGTTGAAATACGCCTTGGGACCATATCTCACCTAAATTAAATGGTAGAATCAAAGTTTAACCTAACGTAATGTTTGTACCTAGGGTAAAGTTAAAAAGTTTAAACAATTTTAAAATATCACTAGATTCAGGCGAGTAAACGAAAAATATTCGTTTTAGACTCGAATAAAGCAGAAATCGTGTTTCAAGTTGAAATACGCCTTGGGACCATATTTTACCTAAATTAAATGGTAAAATCAAATTTTAATCAAACTTATTGTTTGTACCTAGGGTAAAGTTAAAAAGTTTTAACAATTTTAAAATATCACCAGATTTAGGCGAGTAAACGAAAAATGTTCATTTCAGACTCTAATAACGTAGAAATCGTGTTTCAAGTTGAAATACGCCTTGAGACCATATCTCACCTAAATTAAACGGTAGAATCAAAGTTTAACCAAACGTAATGTTTGTACCTAGGGTAAAGTTAAAAAGTTGAAACAATTTTAAAATATCACTATATTTGGGCGAGTAAACGAAAAATGTTCGTTTCAGACTCTAATACCGCAGAAATCGTGTTTCAAGTTGAAATACGCCTTGAGACCATATCTCACATAAATTAAATGGTAGAATCAAAGTTTAACCAATCGTAATGTTTGTACCTAGGGTAAAGTTAAAAAGTATAAACAATTTTAAAATATCACTATAATTAGGCGAGTAAACGAAAAATATTCGTTTTAGACTCGAATAAAGCAGAAATCGTGTTTCAAGTTGAAATACGCCTTGAGACCATATCTCACCTAAATTAAACGGTAGAATCAAAGTTTAACCAAACGTAATGTTTGTACCTAGGGTAAAGTTAAAAAGTTTAAACAATTTTAAAATATCACTATATTTAGGCGAGAAAACGAAAAATGTTCGTTTCAGACTCTAATACCGCAGAAATCGTGTTTCAAGTTGAAATACGCCTTGGGACCATATCTCACCTAAATTAAATGGTAGAATCAAACTTTAACCAAACGTAATGTTTGTATACAGGGTAAAGTTAAAAAGTTTAAACAATTTTAAAATATCACTATATTTAGGCGAGTAAACGAAAAATGTTCGTTTCAGACTCTAATACCGCAGAAATCGTGTTTCAAGTTGAAATACGCTTTGAGACCATATCTCACCTAAATTAAACGGTAGAATCAAAGTTTGACCAAACGTAATGTTTGTACCTAGGGTAAAGTTAAAAAGTTTAAATAATTTTAAAATATCACTATATTTAGGCGAGTAAACGAAAAATGTTCGTTTCAGACTCTAATACCGCATAAAGCAGAAATCGTGTTTCAAGTTGAAATACGCCTTAAAACCATATCTCACCTAAATTAAACGGTAGAATCAAAGTTTAACCAAACGTAATGTTTGTACCTAGGGTAAAGTTAAAAAGTTTAAACAATTTTAAAATATCACTATATTTAGGCGAGAAAACGAAAAATGTTCGTTTCAGACTCTAATACCGCAGAAATCGTGTTTCAAGTTGAAATACGCCTTGGGACCATATCTCACCTAAATTAAATGGTAGAATCAAAGTTTAACCTAACGTAATGTTTGTATCTAGGGTAAAGTTAAAAAGTTTAAACAATTTTAAAATATCACCAGATTCAGGCGAGTAAACGAAAAATATTCGTTTTAGACTCGAATAAAGCAGAAATCGTGTTACAAGTTGAAATACGCCTTGATACCATATCTCACCTAAATTAAACGGTAGAATCAAAGTTTAACCAAACGTAATGTTTGTACCTAGGGTAAAGTTAAAAAGTTTAAACAATTTTAAAATATCACTATATTTAGGCGAGTAAACGAAAAATGTTCGTTTCAGACTCTAATACCGCAGAAATCGTGTTTCAAGTTGAAATACGCCTTGGGACCATATTTTACCTAAATTAAATGGTTGAATCAAACTTTAACCAAACTTATTGTTTGTACCTAGGGTAAAGTTAAAAAGTATAAACAATTTTAAAATATCACTATATTTAGGCGAGTTAATGAAAAATGTTCATTTCAGACTCTAATAACGTAGAAATCGTGTTTCAAGTTGAAATACGCCTTGGAACCATATCTCACCTAAATTAAATGGTAGAATCAAAGTTTAACCAAACGTAATGTTTGTACCTACGGTAAAGTTAAAAAGTTTAAACAATTTTAAAATATCACTATAATTAGGCGAGTAAACGAAAAATATTCGTTTTAGACTCGAATAAAGCAGAAATCGTGTTTCAAGTTGAAATACGCCTTGAGACCATATCTCACCTAAATTAAACGGTAGAATCAAAGTTTAACCAAACGTAATGTTTGTACCTAGGGTAAAGTTAAAAAGTTTAAACAATTTTAAAATATCACTATATTTAGGCGAGAAAACGAAAAATGTTCGTTTCAGACTCTAATACCGCAGAAATCGTGTTTCAAGTTGAAATACGCCTTGGGACCATATCTCACCTTAATTAAATGGTAGAATCAAAGTTTAACCTAACGTAATGTTTGTACCTAGGGTAAAGTTAAAAAGTTTAAACAATTTTAAAATATCACCAGATTCAGGCGAGTAAATGAAAAATATTCGTTTTAGACTCGAATAAAGCAGAAATCGTGTTTCAAGTTGAAATACGCCTTGGGACCATATTTTACCTAAATTAAATGGTAGAATCAAATTTTAACCAAACTTATTGTTTGTACCTAGGGTAAAGTTAAAAAGTTTAAACAATTTTAAAATATCACCAGATTTAGGCGAGTAAACGAAAAATTTTCATTTCAGACTCTAATAACGTAGAAATCGTGTTTCAAGTTGAAATACGCCTTGAGACCATATCTCACCTAAATTAACGGTAGAATCAAAGTTTAACCAAACGTAATGTTTGTACCTAGGGTAAAGTTAAAAAGTTTAAACAATTTTAAAATATCACTATATTTAGGCGAGCAGGCGCGGTGGCCGAGCGTGTTAAGGCACATCTCTTAGCATACTGTGACGTCACCCGAGCCAAGGTTCGTCAGTTCGAATCCGCCTGCCGACAATGTGTGATTTGTCGTAAAATATAAAAATACAGTTACATGTATTTATCACACTCGGGCGCTATAAGCTAGTCACTTATACGCCTTAAATAATCTGACTAAAGAAACCGGCAGTACGGCAGTGTAAAAACTGCGGCTCGGTGTGCCCGGCCCCTATGTTCCGCAACGGAATGATGGGACTCTATATATACAGTTTGTAGGCGCGGTGGCCGAGCGTGTTAAGGCACATCTCTTAGCTACTGTGACGTCACCCGAACCAAGGTTCGTCGGTTCGAATCCGCCTGCCGACAATGTGTGATTTGTCGTAAAATATAAAAATACAGTTTCATGTATTTATCACACTCGGGCGCTATAAGCTAGTCACTTATACGCCTTAAATAATCTGACTAAAGAAACCGGCAGTACGGCAGTGTAAAAACTGCGGCTCGGTGTGCCCGGCCCCTATGTTCCGACACGGAATGATGGGACTCATTATTTATATATATTTAGGCGAGTAAATGAAAAATGTTCATTTCAGACTCTAATAACGTAGAAATCGTGTTTCAAGTTGAAATACGCCTTAAAACCATATCTCACCTAAATTAAACGGTAGAATCAAAGTTTAACCAAACGTAATGTTTGTACCTAGGGTAAAGTTAAAAAGTTTAAACAATTTTAAAATATCACTATATTTAGGCGAGTAAACGAAAAATGTTCGTTTCAGACTCTAATACCGCAGAAATCGTGTTTTAAGTTTAATTTTACCTAAATTAAATGGTTGAATCAAACTTTAACCAAACTTATTGTTTGTACCTAGGGTAAAGTTAAAAAGTATAAACAATTTTAAAATATCACTATATTTAGGCGAGTAAACGAAAAATGTTCATTTCAGACTCTAATAACGTAGAAATCGTGTTTCAAGTTGAAATACGCCTTGGAACCATATCTCACCTAAATTAAATGGTAGAATCAAAGTTTAACCAAACGTAATGTTTGTACCTAGGGTAAAGTTAAAAAGTTTAAACAATTTTAAAATATCACTATATTTAAATGGTAGAATCAAAGTTTAACCTAACGTAATGTTTGTACCTAGGGTAAAGTTAAAAAGTTTAAACAATTTTAAAATATCACCAGATTCAGGCGAGTAAACGAAAAATATTCGTTTTAGACTCGAATAAAGCAGAAATCGTGTTTCAAGTTGAAATACGCCTTGGGACCATATTGTACCTAAATTAAATGGTAGAATCAAATTTTAACCTAACTTATTGTTTGTACCTAGGGTAAAGTTAAAAAGTTTAAACAATTTTAAAATATCACTATATTTAGGCGAGTAAACGAAAAATGTTCGTTTCAGACTCTAATACCGCAGAAATCGTGTTTCAAGTTGAAATACGCCTTGGGACCATATCTCACCCAAATTAAATGGTAGAATCAAAGTTAAACCAAACGTAATATTTGTACCTAGGGTAAAGTTCAAAAGTTTAAACAATTTTAAAATATCACTATATTTAGGCTAGTAAACGAAAAATGTTCGTTTCAGACTCTAATACCGCAGAAATCGTGTTTCAAGTTGAAATACACCTTGGGACCATATCTCACCTAAAGTAAATGGTAGAATCAAACTTTAACCAAACGTAATGTTTGTATACAGGGTAAAGTTAAAAAGTTTAAACAATTCTAAAATATCACCTGATTCAGGCGAGTAAACGAAAAATATTCGTTTTAGACTCGAATAAAGCAGAAATCGAGTTTCAAGTTGAAATACGCCTTGGGACCATATTTTACCTAAATTAAATGGTAGAATCAAAGTTTATCCAAACGTAATGTTTGTTCCTAAGGTAAAGTTAAAAAGTTTAAACAATTTTAAAATATCACTATATTTAGGCGAGTAAACGAAAAATGTTCATTTCAGACTCTAATAACGTAGAAATCGTGTTTCAAGTTGAAATACGCCTTGAGACCATATCTCACCTAAATTAAACGGTAGAATCAAAGTTTAACCAAACGTAATGTTTGTACCTAGGGTAAAGTTAAAAAGTTTAAACAATTTTAAAATATCACTATATTTAGGCGAGTAAACGAAAAATATTCGTTTTAGACTCGAATAAAGCAGAAATCGTGTTTCAAGTTGAAATGCGACTTGGGACCATAACTCACCTAAATTAAATGGTAGAATCAAAGTTTAACCAAACGTAATGTTTGTACCTAGGGTAAAAATAAAAAGTTTAAACAATTTTAAAATATCACTATATTTAGGCGAGTAAACGAAAAATGTTCGTTTCAGACTCTAATACCGCAGAAATCGTGTTTCAAGTTGAAATACGCCTTAGGACCATATCTCACCCAAATTAAATGGTAGAATCAAAGTTAAACCGAACGTAATGTTTGTACCTAGGGTAAAGTTCAAAAGTTTAAACAATTTTAAAATATCACTATATTTAGGCGAGTAAACGAAAAATGTTCGTTTCAGACTCTAATACCGCAGAAATCGTGTTTCAAGTTGAAATACACCTTGAGACCATATCTCACCTAAAGTAAATGGTAGAATCAAACTTTAACCAAACGTAATGTTTGTATACAGGGTAAAGTTAAAAAGTTTAAACAATTTTAAAATATCACCAGATTCAGGCGAGTAAACGAAAAATATTCGTTTTAGACTCGAATAAAGCAGAAATCGAGTTTCAAGTTGAAATACGCCTTAGGACCATATTTTACCTAAATTAAATGGTAGAATCAAATTTTAACCAAACTTATTGTTTGTACCTAGGGTAAAGTTAAAAAGTTTTAACAATTTTAAAATATCACCAGATTTAGGCGAGTAATGTTTGTACCTAGGGTAAAGTTAAAAAGTTTAAACAATTTTAAAATATCACTATATTTGGGCGAGTAAACGAAAAATATTCGTTTCAGACTCTAATACCGCAGAAATCGTGTTTCAAGTTGAAATACACCTTGGGACCATATCTCACCTAAAGTAAATGGTAGAATCAAACTTTAACCAAACGTAAAGTTTGTATACAGGTTAAAGTTAAAAAGTTTAAACAATTTTAAAATATCACTATATTTAGGCGAGTAAACGAAAAATGTTCATTTCAGACTCTAATAATGCAGAAATCGTGTTTCAAGTTGAAATACGCCTTAGGACCATATCTCACCTAAATTAAATGGTAGAATCAAAGTTAAACCAAACGTAATGTTTGTACCTAGGGTAAATTTAAAAAGTTTAAACAATTTTAAAATATCACTATATTTAGGCGAGTAAACGAAAAATGTTCGTTTCAGATTCTAATACCGCAGAAATCGTGTTTCAAGTTGATATACCCCTTGGGACCATATCTCACCTAAAGTAAATGGTAGAATCAAACTTTAACCAAACGTAATGTTTGTACCTAGGGTAAAGTTAAAAAGTTTAAACAATTTTAAAATATCACCATATATTTAGGCGAGAAAACGAAAAATGTTCGTTTCAGACTCTAATACCGCAGAAATCGTGTTTCAAGTTGAAATACGCCTTGAGACCATATCTCACCTAAATTAAATGGTAGAATCAAAGTTTAACCTAACGTAATGTTTGTACCTAGGGTAAAGTTAAAAAGTTTAAACAATTTTAAAATATCACTATATTTGGGCGAGTAAACGAAAAATGTTCGTTTCAGACTCTAATACCGCAGAAATCGTGTTTCAAGTTGAAATACACCTTGGGACCATATCTCACCTAAAGTAAATGGTAGAATCAAACTTTAACCAAACGTAATGTTTGTATACAGGGTAAAGTTAAAAAGTTTAAACAATTTTAAAATATCACTATATTTAGGCGAGTAAACGAAAAATGTTCATTTCAGACTCTAATACCGCAGAAATCGTGTTTCAAGTTGAAATACGCCTTGGGACCATATCTCACCTAAATTAAATGGTAGAATCAAAGTTAAACCAAACGTAATGTTTGTACCTAGGGTAAAATTGAAAAGTTTAAACAATTTTAAAATATCACTATATTTAGGCGAGTAAACGAAAAAAGTTCGTTTCAGACTCTAATACCGCAGAAATCGTGTTTCAAGTTGAAATACGCCTCGGGACCATATCTCACCCAAATTATGTGGTAGAATCAAAGTTAAACCAAACGTAATGTTTGTACCTAGGGTAAAGTTCAAAAGTTTAAACAATTTTAAAATAAAACTATATTTAGGCGAGTAAACGAAAAATGTTCGTTTCAGACTCCAATACCGCAGAAATCGTGTTTCAAGTTGAAATACACCTTGGGACCATATCTCACCTAAAGTAAATGGTAGAATCAAACTTTAACCAAACGTAATGTTTGTACCTAGGGTAAAGTTAAAAAGTTTAAACAATTTTAAAATAGCACTATATTTAGGCGAGTAAACGAAAAATGTTCATTTCAGACTCTAATAACGTAGAAAAGAATCAAAGTTTAACCAAACGTAATGTTTGTACCTAGGGTAAAGTTAAAAAGTTTAAACAATTTAAAAATATCACCAGATTCAGGCGAGTAAACGAAAAATATTCGTTTTAGACTCGAATAAAGCAGAAATCGTGTTTTAAGTTGAAATACGCCTTGGGACCATATCTCACCTAAATTAAATGGTAGAATCAAAGTTTATCCAAACGTAATGTTTGTTCCTAAGGTAAAGTTAAAAAGTTTAAACAATTTTAAAATATCACTATATTTAGGCGAGTAAACGAAAAATGTTCATTTCAGACTCTAATAACGTAGAAATCGTGTTTCAAGTTGAAATACGCCTTGAGACCATATCTCACCTAAATTAAACGGTAGAATCAAAGTTTAACCAAACGTAATGTTTGTACCTAGGGTAAAGTTAAAAAGTTTAAACAATTTTAAAATATCACTATATTTAGGCGAGTAAACGAAAAATGTTCGTTTTAGACTCGAATAAAGCAGAAATCGTGTTTCAAGTTGAAATACGCCTTGGGACCATATCTCACCTAAATTAAATGGTAGAATCAAAGTTTAACCTAACGTAATGTTTGTACCTAGGGTAAAGTTGAAAAGTTTAAACAATTTTAAAATATCACCAGATTTAGGCGAGTAAACGAAAAATGTTCATTTCAGACTCTAATAACGTAGAAATCGTGTTTCAAGTTGAAATACGCCTTGAGACCATATCTCACCTAAATTAAACGGTAGAATCAAAGTTTAACCAAACGTAATGTTTGTACCTAGGGTAAAGTTAAAAAGTTTAAACAATTTTAAAATATCACTATATTTAGGCGAGTAAACGAAAAATGTTCATTTCAGACTCTAATAACGTAGAAATCGTGTTTCAAGTTGAAATACGCCTTGAGACCATATCTCACCTAAATTAAACGGTAGAATCAAAGTTTAACCAAACGTAATGTTTGTACCTAGGGTAAAGTTAAAAAGTTTAAACAATTTTAAAATATCACTATATTTAGGCGAGTAAACGAAAAATGTTCGTTTTAGACTCGAATAAAGCAGAAATCGTGTTTCAAGTTGAAATACGCCTTGGGACCATATCTCACCTAAATTAAATGGTAGAATCAAAGTTTAACCTAACGTAATGTTTGTACCTAGGGTAAAGTTGAAAAGTTTAAACAATTTTAAAATATCACTATATTTAGGCGAGTAAACGAAAAATATTCGTTTTAGACTCGAATAAAGCAGAAATCGTGTTTCAAGTTGAAATACGCCTTGGGACCATATCTCACCTAAATTAAATGGTAGAATCAAAGTTTAACCTAACGTAATGTTTGTACCTAGGGTAAAGTTAAAAAGTTTAAACAATTTTAAAATATCACTATATTTAGGCGAGTAAACGAAAAAAGTTCGTTTCAGACTCTAATACCGCAGAAATCGTGTTTCAAATTGAAATACGCCTTGACGCCATATCTCACCTAAATTAAACGGTAGAATCAAAGTTTAACCAAACGTAATGTTTGTACATAGGGTAAAGTTAAAAAGTTTAAACAATTTTAAAATATCACCAGATTCAGGCGAGTAAACGAAAAATGTTCGTTTCAGACTCTAATACCGCAGAAATCGTGTTTCAAGTTGAAATACACCTTGGGATTATATCTCACCTAAAGTAAATGGTAGAATCAAATTTTAACCAAACGTAATGTTTGTACCTAGGGTAAAGTTAAAAAGTTTAAACAATTTTAAAATATCACTATATTTAGGCGAGTAAACGAAAAATGTTCGTTTCAGACTCTAATACCGCAGAAATCGTGTTTCAAGTTGAAATACGCCTCGGGACCATATCTCACCCAAATTAAATGGTAGAATCAAAGTTAAACCAAACGTAATGTTTGTACCTAGGGTAAAGTTCAAAAGTTTAAACAATTTTAAAATATCACTATATTTAGGCGAGTAAACGAAACATGTTCGTTTCAGATTCTAATACCGCAGAAATCGTGTTTCAAGTTGAAATACACCTTGGGACCATATCTCACCTAAAGTAAATGGTAGAATCAAACTTTAACCAAACGTAATGTTTGTACCTAGGGTAAAGTTAAAAAGTTTAAACAATTTTAAAATAGCACTTTATTTAGGCGAGTAAACGAAAAATGTTCATTTCAGACTCTAATAACGTAGAAATCGTGTTTCAAGTTGAAATACGCCTTGAGACCATATCTCACCTAAATTAAATGGTAGAATCAAACTTTAACCAAACGTAATGTTTGTACCTAGGGTAAAGTTAAAAAGTTTAAACAATTTTAAAATATCACCAGATTCAGGCGAGTAAACGAAAAATATTCGTTTTAGACTCGAATAAAGCAGAAATCGTGTTTTAAGTTGAAATACGCCTTGGGACCATATCTCACCTAAATTAAATGGTAGAATCTAATTTTAACCAAACTTATTGTTTGTACCTAGGGTAAAGTTAAAAAGTTTTAACAATTTTAAAATATCACCAGATTTAGGCGAGTAAACGAAAAATGTTCATTTCAGACTCTAATAACGTAGAAATCGTGTTTCAAGTTGAAATACGCCTTGAGACCATATCTCACCTAAATTAAACGGTAGAATCAAAGTTTAACCAAACGTAATGTTTGTACCTAGGGTAAAGTTAAAAAGTTTAAACAATTTTAAAATATCACTATATTTGGGCGAGTAAACGAAAAACGTTCGTTTCAGACTCTAATACCGCAGAAATCGTGTTTCAAGTTGAAATACACCTTGGGACCATATCTCACCTAAAGTAAATGGTAGAATCAAACTTTAACCAAACGTAATGTTTGTATACAGGGTAAAGTTAAAAAGTTTAAACAATTTTAAAATATCACTATATTTAGGCGAGTAAACGAAAAATGTTCATTTCAGACTCTAATACCGCAGAAATCGTGTTTCAAGTTGAAATACGCCTTGGGACCATATCTCACCTAAATTAAATGGTAGAATCAAAGTTAAACCAAACGTAATGTTTGTACCTGGGGTAAAATTGAAAAGTTTAAACAATTTTAAAATATCACTATATTTAGGCGAGTAAACGAAAAAAGTTCGTTTCAGACTCTAATACCGCAGAAATCGTGTTTCAAGTTGAAATACGCCTTGAGACCATATCTCACCTAAATTAAATGGTAGAATCAAACTTTAACCAAACGTAATGTTTGTATACAGGGTAAAGTTAAAAAGTTTAAACAATTTTAAAATATCACTATATTTAGGCGAGTAAACGAAAAATGTTCGTTTCAGACTCTAATACCGCAGAAATCGTGTTTCAAGTTGAAATACGCTTTGAGACCATATCTCACCTAAATTAAACGGTAGAATCAAAGTTTAACCAAACGTAATGTTTGTACCTAGGGTAAAGTTAAAAAGTTTAAACAATTTTAAAATATCACTATATTTAGGCGAGTAAACGAAAAATGTTCGTTTCAGACTCTAATACCGCAGAAATCGTGTTTCAAGTTGAAATACGCCTTGGGACCATATTTTACCTAAATTAAATGATTGAATCAAACTTTAACCAAACTTATTGTTTGTACCTACGGTAAAGTTAAAAAGTTTAAACAATTTTAAAATATCACTATAATTAGGCGAGTAAACGAAAAATATTCGTTTTAGACTCGAATAAAGCAGAAATCGTGTTTCAAGTTGAAATACGCCTTGGGACCATATCTCACCTAAATTAAATGGTAGAATCAAAGTTTAACCTAACGTAATGTTTGTACCTAGGGTAAAGTTAAAAAGTTTAAACAATTTTAAAATATCACCAGATTCAGGCGAGTAAACGAAAAATATTCGTTTTAGACTCGAATAAAGCAGAAATCGTGTTTCAAGTTGAAATACGCCTTGGGACCATATTTTACCTAAATTAAATGGTAGAATCAAATTTTAACCAAACTTATTGTTTGTACCTAGGGTAAAGTTAAAAAGTTTAAACAATTTTAAAATATCACCAGATTTAGGCGAGTAAACGAAAAATGTTCATTTCAGACTCTAATAACGTAGAAATCGTGTTTCAAGTTGAAATACGCCTTGAGACCATATCTCACCTAAATTAAACGGTAGAATCAAAGTTTAACCAAACGTAATGTTTGTACCTAGGGTAAAGTTAAAAAGTTTAAACAATTTTAAAATATCACTATATTTAGGCGAGTAAACGAAAAATGTTCATTTCAGACTCTAATAACGTAGAAATCGTGTTTCAAGTTGAAATACGCCTTGAGACCATATCTCACCTAAATTAAACGGTAGAATCAAAGTTTAACCAAACGTAATGTTTGTACCTAGGGTAAAGTTAAAAAGTTTAAACAATTTTAAAATATCACTATATTTAGGCGAGTAAACGAAAAATGTTCGTTTCAGACTCTAATACCGCAGAAATCGTGTTTTAAGTTTAATTTTACCTAAATTAAATGGTTGAATCAAACTTTAACCAAACTTATTGTTTGAACCTAGGGTAAAGTTAAAAAGTATAAACAATTTTAAAATATCACTATATTTAGGCGAGTAAACGAAAAATGTTTATTTCAGACTCTAATAACGTAGAAATCGTGTTTCAAGTTGAAATACGCCTTGGAACCATATCTCACCTAAATTAAATGGTAGAATCAAAGTTTAACCAAACGTAATGTTTGTACTTAGGGTAAAGTTAAAAAGTTTAAACAATTTTAAAATATCACTATATTTAGACGAGAAAACGAAAAATGTTCGTTACAGACTCTAATACCGCAGAAATCGTGTTTCAAGTTGAAATACGCCTTGGGACCATATCTCACCTAAATTAAATGGTAGAATCAAAGTTTAACCTAACGTAATGTTTGTACCTAGGGTAAAGTTAAAAAGTTTAAACAATTTTAAAATATCACCAGATTCAGGCGAGTAAACGAAAAATATTCGTTTTAGACTCGAATAAAGCAGAAATCGTGTTTCAAGTTGAAATACGCCTTGGGACCATATTTTACCTAAATTAAATGGTAGAATCAAATTTTAACCAAACTTATTGTTTGTACCTAGGGTAAAGTTAAAAAGTTTAAACAATTTTAAAATATCACCAGATTTAGGCGAGTAAACGAAAAATGTTCATTTCAGACTCTAATAACGTAGAAATCGTGTTTCAAGTTGAAATACGCCTTGAGACCATATCTCACCTAAATTAAACGGTAGAATCAAAGTTTAACCAAACGTAATGTTTGTACCTAGGGTAAAGTTAAAAAGTTTAAACAATTTTAAAATATCACTATATTTAGGCGAGTAAACGAAAAATGTTCATTTCAGACTCTAATAACGTAGAAATCGTGTTTCAAGTTGAAATACGCCTTGAGACCATATCTCACCTAAATTAAACGGTAGAATCAAAGTTTAACCAAACGTAATGTTTGTACCTAGGGTAAAGTTAAAAAGTTTAAACAATTTTAAAATATCACTATATTTAGGCGAGTAAACGAAAAATGTTCGTTTCAGACTCTAATACCGCAGAAATCGTGTTTTAAGTTTAATTTTACCTAAATTAAATGGTTGAATCAAACTTTAACCAAACTTATTGTTTGAACCTAGGGTAAAGTTAAAAAGTATAAACAATTTTAAAATATCACTATATTTAGGCGAGTAAACGAAAAATGTTTATTTCAGACTCTAATAACGTAGAAATCGTGTTTCAAGTTGAAATACGCCTTGGAACCATATCTCACCTAAATTAAATGGTAGAATCAAAGTTTAACCAAACGTAATGTTTGTACTTAGGGTAAAGTTAAAAAGTTTAAACAATTTTAAAATATCACTATATTTAGACGAGAAAACGAAAAATGTTCGTTACAGACTCTAATACCGCAGAAATCGTGTTTCAAGTTGAAATACGCCTTGGGACCATATCTCACCTAAATTAAATGGTAGAATCAAAGTTTAACCTAACGTAATGTTTGTACCTAGGGTAAAGTTAAAAAGTTTAAACAATTTTAAAATATCACTAGATTTAGGCGAGGAAACGAAAAATATTCGTTTTAGACTCGAATAAAGCAGAAATCGTGTTTCAAGTTGAAATACGCCTTGGGACCATATTTTACCTAAATTAAATGGTAGAATCAAATTTTAACCAAACTTATTGTTTGTACCTAGGGTAAAGTTAAAAAGTTTTAACAATTTTAAAATATCACCAGATTTAGGCGAGTAAACGAAAAATGTTCATTTCAGACTCTAATAACGTAGAAATCGTGTTTCAAGTTGAAATACGCCTTGAGACCATATCTCACCTAAATTAAACGGTAGAATCAAAGTTTAACCAAACGTAATGTTTGTACCTAGGGTAAAGTTAAAAAGTTGAAACAATTTTAAAATATCACTATATTTGGGCGAGTAAACGAAAAATGTTCGTTTCAGACTCTAATACCGCAGAAATCGTGTTTCAAGTTGAAATACGCCTTGAGACCATATCTCACATAAATTAAATGGTAGAATCAAAGTTTAACCTAACGTAATGTTTGTATCTAGGGTAAAGTTAAAAAGTTTAAACAATTTTAAAATATCACCAGATTCAGGCGAGTAAACGAAAAATATTCGTTTTAGACTCGAATAAAGCAGAAATCGTGTTACAAGTTGAAATACGCCTTGATACCATATCTCACCTAAATTAAACGGTAGAATCAAAGTTTAACCAAACGTAATGTTTGTACCTAGGGTAAAGTTAAAAAGTTTAAACAATTTTAAAATATCACTATATTTAGGCGAGTAAACGAAAAATGTTCGTTTCAGACTCTAATACCGCAGAAATCGTGTTTCAAGTTGAAATACGCCTTGGGACCATATTTTACCTAAATTAAATGGTTGAATCAAACTTTAACCAAACTTATTGTTTGTACCTAGGGTAAAATTAAAAAGTATAAACAATTTTAAAATATCACTATATTTAGGCGAGTTAATGAAAAATGTTCATTTCAGACTCTAATAACGTAGAAATCGTGTTTCAAGTTGAAATACGCCTTGGAACCATATCTCACCTAAATTAAATGGTAGAATCAAAGTTTAACCAAACGTAATGTTTGTACCTACGGTAAAGTTAAAAAGTTTAAACAATTTTAAAATATCACTATAATTAGGCGAGTAAACGAAAAATATTCGTTTTAGACTCGAATAAAGCAGAAATCGTGTTTCAAGTTGAAATACGCCTTGAGACCATATCTCACCTAAATTAAACGGTAGAATCAAAGTTTAACCAAACGTAATGTTTGTACCTAGGGTAAAGTTAAAAAGTTTAAACAATTTTAAAATATCACTATATTTAGGCGAGAAAACGAAAAATGTTCGTTTCAGACTCTAATACCGCAGAAATCGTGTTTCAAGTTGAAATACGCCTTGGGACCATATCTCACCTTAATTAAATGGTAGAATCAAAGTTTAACCTAACGTAATGTTTGTACCTAGGGTAAAGTTAAAAAGTTTAAACAATTTTAAAATATCACCAGATTCAGGCGAGTAAATGAAAAATATTCGTTTTAGACTCGAATAAAGCAGAAATCGTGTTTCAAGTTGAATTACGCCTTGGGACCATATTTTACCTAAATTAAATGGTAGAATCAAATTTTAACCAAACTTATTGTTAGTACCTAGGGTAAAGTTAAAAAGTTTAAACAATTTTAAAATATCACCAGATTTAGGCGAGTAAACGAAAAATTTTCATTTCAGACTCTAATAACGTAGAAATCGTGTTTCAAGTTAAAATACGCCTTGAGACCATATCTCACCTAAATTAACGGTAGAATCAAAGTTTAACCAAACGTAATGTTTGTACCTAGGGTAAAGTTAAAAAGTTTAAACAATTTTAAAATATCACTATATTTAGGCGAGCAGGCGCGGTGGCCGAGCGTGTTAAGGCACATCTCTTAGCATACTGTGACGTCACCCGAGCCAAGGTTCGTCAGTTCGAATCCGCCTGCCGACAATGTGTGATTTGTCGTAAAATATAAAAATACAGTTACATGTATTTATCACACTCGGGCGCTATAAGCTAGTCACTTATACGCCTTAAATAATCTGACTAAAGAAACCGGCAGTACGGCAGTGTAAAAACTGCGGCTCGGTGTGCCCGGCCCCTATGTTCCGCAACGGAATGATGGGACTCTATATATACAGTTTGTAGGCGCGGTGGCCGAGCGTGTTAAGGCACATCTCTTAGCTACTGTGACGTCACCCGAACCAAGGTTCGTCGGTTCGAATCCGCCTGCCGACAATGTGTGATTTGTCGTAAAATATAAAAATACAGTTTCATGTATTTATCACACTCGGGCGCTATAAGCTAGTCACTTATACGCCTTAAATAATCTGACTAAAGAAACCGGCAGTACGGCAGTGTAAAAACTGCGGCTCGGTGTGCCCGGCCCCTATGTTCCGACACGGAATGATGGGACTCATTATTTATATATATTTAGGCGAGTAAATGAAAAATGTTCATTTCAGACTCTAATAACGTAGAAATCGTGTTTCAAGTTGAAATACGCCTTAAAACCATATCTCACCTAAATTAAACGGTAGAATCAAAGTTTAACCAAACGTAATGTTTGTACCTAGGGTAAAGTTAAAAAGTTTAAACAATTTTAAAATATCACTATATTTAGGCGAGTAAACGAAAAATGTTCGTTTCAGACTCTAATACCGCAGAAATCGTGTTTTAAGTTTAATTTTACCTAAATTAAATGGTTGAATCAAACTTTAACCAAACTTATTGTTTGTACCTAGGGTAAAGTTAAAAAGTATAAACAATTTTAAAATATCACTATATTTAGGCGAGTAAACGAAAAATGTTCATTTCAGACTCTAATAACGTAGAAATCGTGTTTCAAGTTGAAATACGCCTTGGAACCATATCTCACCTAAATTAAATGGTAGAATCAAAGTTTAACCAAACGTAATGTTTGTACCTAGGGTAAAGTTAAAAAGTTTAAACAATTTTAAAATATCACTATATTTAAATGGTAGAATCAAAGATAACCTAACGTAATGTT
Organism: Pterostichus niger; assembly: GCA_947425015.1. Lineage (NCBI taxonomy): Eukaryota > Metazoa > Arthropoda > Insecta > Coleoptera > Carabidae > Pterostichus > Pterostichus niger. Next base: position 10,206,600 of record OX380349.1, on the reverse strand, counting down.
TGTACCTAGGGTAAAGTTAAAAAGTTTAAACAATTTTAAAATATCACCAGATTCAGGCGAGTAAACGAAAAATATTCGTTTTAGACTCGAATAAAGCAGAAATCGTGTTTCAAGTTGAAATACGCCTTGGGACCATATTGTACCTAAATTAAATGGTAGAATCAAATTTTAACCAAACTTATTGTTTGTACCTAGGGTAAAGTTAAAAAGTTTAAACAATTTTAAAATATCACTATATTTAGGCGAGTAAACGAAAAATGTTCGTTTCAGACTCTAATACCGCAGAAATCGTGTTTCAAGTTGAAATACGCCTTGGGACCATATCTCACCCAAATTAAATGGTAGAATCAAAGTTAAACCAAACGTAATATTTGTACCTAGGGTAAAGTTCAAAAGTTTAAACAATTTTAAAATATCACTATATTTAGGCTAGTAAACGAAAAATGTTCGTTTCAGACTCTAATACCGCAGAAATCGTGTTTCAAGTTGAAATACACCTTGGGACCATATCTCACCTAAAGTAAATGGTAGAATCAAACTTTAACCAAACGTAATGTTTGTATACAGGGTAAAGTTAAAAAGTTTAAACAATTTTAAAATATCACCTGATTCAGGCGAGTAAACGAAAAATATTCGTTTTAGACTCGAATAAAGCAGAAATCGAGTTTCAAGTTGAAATACGCCTTGGGACCATATTTTACCTAAATTAAATGGTAGAATCAAAGTTTATCCAAACGTAATGTTTGTTCCTAAGGTAAAGTTAAAAAGTTTAAACAATTTTAAAATATCACTATATTTAGGCGAGTAAACGAAAAATGTTCATTTCAGACTCTAATAACGTAGAAATCGTGTTTCAAGTTGAAATACGCCTTGAGACCATATCTCACCTAAATTAAACGGTAGAATCAAAGTTTAACCAAACGTAATGTTTGTACCTAGGGTAAAGTTAAAAAGTTTAAACAATTTTAAAATATCACTATATTTAGGCGAGTAAACGAAAAATATTCGTTTTAGACTCGAATAAAGCAGAAATCGTGTTTCAAGTTGAAATGCGACTTGGGACCATAACTCACCTAAATTAAATGGTAGAATCAAAGTTTAACCAAACGTAATGTTTGTACCTAGGGTAAAAATAAAAAGTTTAAACAATTTTAAAATATCACTATATTTAGGCGAGTAAACGAAAAATGTTCGTTTCAGACTCTAATACCGCAGAAATCGTGTTTCAAGTTGAAATACGCCTTAGGACCATATCTCACCCAAATTAAATGGTAGAATCAAAGTTAAACCGAACGTAATGTTTGTACCTAGGGTAAAGTTCAAAAGTTTAAACAATTTTAAAATATCACTATATTTAGGCGAGTAAACGAAAAATGTTCGTTTCAGACTCTAATACCGCAGAAATCGTGTTTCAAGTTGAAATACACCTTGAGACCATATCTCACCTAAAGTAAATGGTAGAATCAAACTTTAACCAAACGTAATGTTTGTATACAGGGTAAAGTTAAAAAGTTTAAACAATTTTAAAATATCACCAGATTCAGGCGAGTAAACGAAAAATATTCGTTTTAGACTCGAATAAAGCAGAAATCGAGTTTCAAGTTGAAATACGCCTTAGGACCATATTTTACCTAAATTAAATGGTAGAATCAAATTTTAACCAAACTTATTGTTTGTACCTAGGGTAAAGTTAAAAAGTTTTAACAATTTTAAAATATCACCAGATTTAGGCGAGTAATGTTTGTACCTAGGGTAAAGTTAAAAAGTTTAAACAATTTTAAAATATCACTATATTTGGGCGAGTAAACGAAAAATATTCGTTTCAGACTCTAATACCGCAGAAATCGTGTTTCAAGTTGAAATACACCTTGGGACCATATCTCACCTAAAGTAAATGGTAGAATCAAACTTTAACCAAACGTAAAGTTTGTATACAGGTTAAAGTTAAAAAGTTTAAACAATTTTAAAATATCACTATATTTAGGCGAGTAAACGAAAAATGTTCATTTCAGACTCTAATAATGCAGAAATCGTGTTTCAAGTTGAAATACGCCTTAGGACCATATCTCACCTAAATTAAATGGTAGAATCAAAGTTAAACCAAACGTAATGTTTGTACCTAGGGTAAATTTAAAAAGTTTAAACAATTTTAAAATATCACTATATTTAGGCGAGTAAACGAAAAATGTTCGTTTCAGATTCTAATACCGCAGAAATCGTGTTTCAAGTTGATATACCCCTTGGGACCATATCTCACCTAAAGTAAATGGTAGAATCAAACTTTAACCAAACGTAATGTTTGTACCTAGGGTAAAGTTAAAAAGTTTAAACAATTTTAAAATATCACCATATATTTAGGCGAGAAAACGAAAAATGTTCGTTTCAGACTCTAATACCGCAGAAATCGTGTTTCAAGTTGAAATACGCCTTGAGACCATATCTCACCTAAATTAAATGGTAGAATCAAAGTTTAACCTAACGTAATGTTTGTACCTAGGGTAAAGTTAAAAAGTTTAAACAATTTTAAAATATCACTATATTTGGGCGAGTAAACGAAAAATGTTCGTTTCAGACTCTAATACCGCAGAAATCGTGTTTCAAGTTGAAATACACCTTGGGACCATATCTCACCTAAAGTAAATGGTAGAAACAAACTTTAACCAAACGTAATGTTTGTATACAGGGTAAAGTTAAAAAGTTTAAACAATTTTAAAATATCACTATATTTAGGCGAGTAAACGAAAAATGTTCATTTCAGACTCTAATACCGCAGAAATCGTGTTTCAAGTTGAAATACGCCTTGGGACCATATCTCACCTAAATTAAATGGTAGAATCAAAGTTAAACCAAACGTAATGTTTGTACCTAGGGTAAAATTGAAAAGTTTAAACAATTTTAAAATATCACTATATTTAGGCGAGTAAACGAAAAAAGTTCGTTTCAGACTCTAATACCGCAGAAATCGTGTTTCAAGTTGAAATACGCCTCGGGACCATATCTCACCCAAATTAAGTGGTAGAATCAAAGTTAAACCAAACGTAATGTTTGTACCTAGGGTAAAGTTCAAAAGTTTAAACAATTTTAAAATAAAACTATATTTAGGCGAGTAAACGAAAAATGTTCGTTTCAGACTCCAATACCGCAGAAATCGTGTTTCAAGTTGAAATACACCTTGGGACCATATCTCACCTAAAGTAAATGGTAGAATCAAACTTTAACCAAACGTAATGTTTGTACCTAGGGTAAAGTTAAAAAGTTTAAACAATTTTAAAATAGCACTATATTTAGGCGAGTAAACGAAAAATGTTCATTTCAGACTCTAATAACGTAGAAAAGAATCAAAGTTTAACCAAACGTAATGTTTGTACCTAGGGTAAAAATAAAAAGTTTAAACAATTTTAAAATATCACTATATTTAGGCGAGTAAACGAAACATGTTCGTTTCAGACTCTAATACCGCAGAAATCGTGTTTCAAGTTGAAATACGCCTTAGGACCATATCTCACCCAAATTAAATGGTAGAATCAAAGTTAAACCGAACGTAATGTTTGTACCTAGGGTAAAGTTCAAAAGTTTAAACAATTTTAAAATATCACTATATTTAGGCGAGTAAACGAAAAATGTTCGTTTCAGACTCTAATACCGCAGAAATCGTGTTTCAAGTTGAAATACACCTTGGGACCATATCTCACCTAAAGTAAATCGTAGAATCAAACTTTAACCAAACGTAATGTTTGTACCTAGGGTAAAGTTAAAAAGTTTAAACAATTTTAAAATAGCACTATATTTAGGCGAGTAAACGAAAAATGTTCATTTCAGACTCTAATCGTGTTTCAAGTTGAAATACGCCTTGAGACCATATCTCACCTAAAGTAAATGGTAGAATAATACTTTAACCAAACGTAATGTTTGTACCTAGGGTAAAGTTAAAAAGTTTAAACAATTTTAAAATATCACCAGATGCAGGCGAGTAAACGAAAAATATTCGTTTTAGATTCGAATAAAGCAGAAATCGTGTTTTAAGTTGAAATACGCCTTGGGACCATATCTCACCTAAATTAAATGGTAGAATCAAAGTTTATCCAAACGTAATGTTTGTTCCTAAGGTAAAGTTAAAAAGTTTAAACAATTTTAAAATATCACTATATTTAGGCGAGTAAACGAATAATGTTCATTTCAGACTCTAATAACGTAGAAATCGTGTTTCAAGTTGAAATAGGCCTTGAGACCTTATCTCACCTAAATTAAACGGTAGAATCAAAGTTTAACCAAACTTATTGTTTGTACCTAGGGTAAAGTTAAAAAGTTTTAACAATTTTAAAATATCACCAGATTTAGGCGAGTAAACGAAAAATGTTCATTTCAGACTCTAATAACGTAGAAATCGTGTTTCAAGTTGAAATACGCCTTGATACCATATCTCACCTAAATTAGACGGTAGAATCAAAGTTTAACCAAACGTAATGTTTGTACCTAGGGTAAAGTTCAAAAGTTTAAACAATTTTAAAATATCACTATATTTAGGCGAGTAAACGAAAAATGTTCGTTTCAGATTCTAATACCGCAGAAATCGTGTTTCAAGTTGAAATACACCTTGGGACCATATCTCACCTAAAGTAAATGGTAGAATCAAACTTTAACCAAACGTAATGTTTGTACCTAGGGTAAAGTTAAAAAGTTTAAACAATTTTAAAATATCACTATATTTAGGCGAGTAAACGAAAAATATTCGTTTTAGACTCGAATAAAGCAGAAATCGTGTTTCAAGTTGAAATACGTCTTGGGACCATATCTCACCTAAATTAAATGGTAGAATCAAAGTTAAACCAAACGTAATGTTTGTACCTAGGGTAAAATTGAAAAGTTTAAACAATTTTAAAATATCACTATATTTAGGCGAGTAAACGAAAAAAGTTCGTTTCAGACTCTAATACCGCAGAAATCGTGTTTCAAGTTGTAATACGCCTTGGGACCATAACTCACCTAAATTAAATGGTAGAATCAAAGTTTAACCAAACGTAATGTTTGTACCTAGGGTAAAAATAAAAAGTTTAAACAATTTTAAAATATCACTATATTTAGGCGAGTAAACGAAAAATGTTCGTTTCAGACTCTAATACCGCAGAAATCGTGTTTCAAGTTGAAATACGCCTCGGGACCATATCTCACCCAAATTAAATGGTAGAATCAAAGTTAAACCAAACGTAATGTTTGTACCTAGGGTAAAGTTCAAAAGTTTAAACAATTTTAAAATATCACTATATTTAGGCGAGTAAACGAAAAATGTTCGTTTCAGATTCTAATACCGCAGAAATCGTGTTTCAAGTTGAAATACACCTTGGGACCATATCTCACCTAAAGTAAATGGTAGAATCAAACTTTAACCAAACGTAATGTTTGTACCTAGGGTAAAGTTAAAAAGTTAAAACAATTTTAAAATAGCACTATATTTAGGCGAGTAAACGAAAAATGTTCATTTCAGACTCTAATAACGTAGAAATCGTGTTTCAAGTTGAAATACGCCTTGAGACCATATCTCACATAAATTAAATGGTAGAATCAAAGTTTAACCAAACGTAATGTTTGTATCTAGGGTAAAGTTAAAAAGTTTAAACAATTTTAAAATATCACCAGATTCAGGCGAGTAAACGAAAAATATTCGTTTTAGACTCGAATAAAGCAGAAATCGTGTTTTAAGTTGAAATACGCCTTGGGACCATATCTCACCCAAAGTAAATGGTAGAATCAAACTTTAACCAAACGTAATGTTTTTACCTAGGGTAAAGTTAAAAAGTTTAAACAATTTTAAAATAGCACTATATTTAGGCGAGTAAACGAAAAATGTTCATTTCAGACTCTAATAACGTAGAAATCGTGTTTCAAGTTGAAATACGCCTTGATACCATATCTCACCTAAATTAGACGGTAGAATCAAAGTTTAACCAAACGCAATGTTTGTACCTAGGGTAAAGTTAAAAAGTTTAAACAATTTTAAAATATCACCAGATTCAGGCGAGTAAACGAAAAATATTCGTTTTAGACTCGAATAAAGCAGAAATCGAGTTTCAAGTTGAAATACGCCTTGGGACCATATTTTACCTAAATTAAATGGTAGAATCAAATTTTAACCAAACTTATTGTTTGTACCTAGGGTAAAGTTAAAAAGTTTCAACAATTTTAAAATATCACCAGATTTAGGCGAGTAAACGAAAAATGTTCATTTCAGACTCTAATAACGTAGAAATCGTGTTTCAAGTTGAAATACGCCTTGAGACCATATCTCACCTAAATTAAACGGTAGAATCAAAGTCTAACCAAACGTAATGTTTGTACCTAGGGTAAAGTTAAAAAGTTTAAACAATTTTAAAATATCACTATATTTAGGCGAGTAAACGAAAAATGTTCGTTTCAGACTCTAATACCGCAGAAATCGTGTTTCAAGTTGAAATACACCTTGGGACCATATCTCACCTAAAGTAAATGGTAGAATCAAACTTTAACCAAACGTAAAGTTTGTATACAGGGTAAAGTTAAAAAGTTTAAACAATTTTAAAATATCACTATATTTAGGCGAGTAAACGAAAAATGTTCATTTCAGATTCTAATAATGCAGAAATCGTGTTTCAAGTAGAAATACGCCTTAGGACCATATCTCACCTAAATTAAATGGTAGAATCAAAGTTAAACCAAACGTAATGTTTGTACCTAGGGTAAAGTTCAAAAGTTTAAACAATTTTAAAATATCACTATATTTAGGCGAGTAAACGAAAAATGTTCGTTTCAGATTCTAATACCGCAGAAATCGTGTTTCAAGTTGAAATACACCTTTTGACCATATCTCACCCAAAGTAAATGGTAGAATCAAACTTTAACCAAACGTAATGTTTGTACCTAGGGTAAAGTTAAAAAGTTTAAACAATTTTAAAATAGCACTATATTTAGGCGAGTAAACGAAAAATGTTCATTTCAGACTCTAATAACGTAGAAATCGTGTTTCAAGTTGAAATACGCCTTGAGACCATATCTCACCTAAATTAAACGGTAGAATCAAAGTTTAACCAAACGTAATGTTTGTACCTAGGGTAAAGTTAAAAAGTTGAAACAATTTTAAAATATCACTATATTTGGGCGAGTAAACGAAAAATGTTCGTTTCAGACTCTAATACCGCAGAAATCGTGTTTCAAGTTGAAATACGCCTTGAGACCATATCTCACGTAAATTAAATGGTAGAATCAAAGTTTAACCAATCGTAATGTTTGTACCTAGGGTAAAGTTAAAAAGTTTAAACAATTTTAAAATATCACTATATTTAGGCGATTAAACGAAAAATGTTCGTTTTAGACTCGAATAAAGCAGAAATCGAGTTTCAAGTTGAAATACGCCTTTTGACAATATTTTACCTAAATTAAATGGTAGAATCAAATTTTAACCAAACTTATTATTTGTACCTAGGGTAAAGTTAAAAAGTTTTAACAATTTTAAAATATCACCAGATTTAAAATAGCACTATATTTAGGCGAGTAAACGAAAAATGTTCATTTCAGACTCTAAACGTGTTTCAAGTTGAAATACGCCTTGAGACCATATCTCACCTAAAGTAAATGGTAGAATCAAACTTTAACCAAACGTAATGTTTGTACCTAGGGTAAAGTTAAAAAGTTTAAACAATTTTAAAATATCACCAGATTACGGCGAGTAAACGAAAAATATTCGTTTTAGACTCGAATAAAGCGGAAATCGTGTTTTAAGTTGAAATACGCCTTGGGACCATATCTCACCTAAATTAAATGGTAGAATCAAGGTTTATCCAAACGTAATGTTTGTACCTAGGGTAAAGTTAAAAAGTTTATACAATTTTAAAATATCACCAGATCAGGCGAGTAAACGAAAAATGTTCATTTCAAACTCTAATAACGTAGAAATCGTGTTTCAAGTTGAAATACGCCTTGATACCATATCTCACCTAAATTAGACGGTAGAATCAAAGTTTAACCAAACGTAATGTTTGTACCTAGGGTAAAGTTAAAAAGTTGAAACAATTTTAAAATATCACTATATTTGGGCGAGTAAACGAAAAATGTTCGTTTCAGACTCTAATACCGCAGAAATCGTGTTTCAAGTTGAAATAGACCTTGGGACCATATCTCACCTAAAGTAAATGGTAGAATCAAACTTTAACCAAACGTAATGTTTGTATACAGGGTAAAGTTAAAAAGTTTATACAATTTTAAAATATCTCTATATTTAGGCGAGTAAACGAAAAATGTTCATTTCAGACTCTAATAATGCAGAAATCGTGTTTCAAGTTGAAATACGCCTTAGGACCATATCTCACCTAAATTAAATGGTAGAATCAAAGTTTAACCAAACGTAATGTTTGTACCTAGGGTAAAGTTCAAAAGTTTAAACAATTTTAAAATATCACTATATTTAGGCGAGTAAACGAAAAATGTTCGTTTCAGACTCTAATACCGCAGAAATCGTGTTTCAAGTTGAAATACACCTTGGGACCATATCTCACCTAAAGTAAATCGTAGAATCAAACTTTAACCAAACGTAATGTTTGTAGCTAGGGTAAAGTTAAAAAGTTTAAACAATTTTAAAATAGCACTATATTTAGGCGAGTAAACGAAAAATGTTCATTTCAGACTCTAATCGTGTTTCAAGTTGAAATACGCCTTGAGACCATATCTCACCTAAAGTAAATGGTAGAATCAAACTTTAACCAAACGTAATGTTTGTACCTAGGGTAAAGTTAAAAAGTTTAAACAATTTTAAAATATCACCAGATGCAGGCGAGTAAACGAAAAATATTTGTTTTAGACTCGAATAAAGCAGAAATCGTGTTTTAAGTTGAAATACGCCTTGGGACCATATCTCACCTAAATTAAATGGTAGAATCAAAGTTTATCCAAACGTAATGTTTGTTCCTAAGGTAAAGTTACAAAGTTTAAACAATTTTAAAATATCACTATATTTAGGCGAGTAAACGAAAAATGTTCATTTCAGACTCTAATAACGTAGAAATCGTGTTTTAAGTTGAAATACGCCTTGAGACCATATCTCACCTAAATTAAACGGTAGAATCAAAGTTTAACCAAACGTAATGTTTGTACCTAGGGTAAAGTTAAAAAGTTTAAACAATTTTAAAATATCACTATATTTAGGCGAGAAAACGAAAAATGTTCGTTTCAGACTCTAATACCGCAGAAATCGTGTTTCAAGTTGAAATACGCCTTGAGACCATATCTCACCTAAGTTAAACGGTAGAATCAAAGTTTAACCAAACTTATTGTTTGTACCTAGGGTAAAGTTAGAAAGTTTTAACAATTTTAAAATATCACCAGATTTAGGCGAGTAAACGAAAAATGTTCATTTCAGACTCTAATAACGTAGAAATCGTGTTTCAAGTTGAAATACGCCTTGATACCATATCTCACCTAAATTAGACGGTAGAATCAAAGTTTAACCAAACGCAATGTTTGTACCTAGGGTAAAGTTAAAAAGTTGAAACAATTTTAAAATATCACTATATTTGGGCGAGTAAACGAAAAATGTTCGTTTCAGACTCGAATAAAGCAGAAATCGTGTTTCAAGTTGAAATACGCCTTGGGACCATATCTCACCTAAATTAAATGGTAGAATCAAAGTTAAACCAAACGTAATGTTTGTATACAGGGTAAAGTTAAAAAGTTTATACAATTTTAAAATATCACTATATTTAGGCGAGTAAACGAAAAATGTTCATTTCAGACTCTAATAATGCAGAAATCGTGTTTCAAGTTGAAATACGCCTTAGGACCATATCTCACCTAAATTAAATGGTAGAATCAAAGTTAAACCAAACGTAATGTTTGTACCTAGGGTAAAGTTCAAAAGTTTAAACAATTTTAAAATATCACTATATTTAGGCGAGTAAACGAAAAATATTCGTTTTAGACTCGAATAAAGCAGAAATCGTGTTTCAAGTTGAAATACGCCTTGGGACCATATCTCACCTAAATTAAATGGTAGAATCAAAGTTAAACCAAACGTAATGTTTGTACCTAGGGTAAAGTTAAAAAGTTTAAACAATTTTAAAATATCACTATATTTAGGCGAGAAAACGAAAAATGTTCGTTTCAGACTCTAATACCGCAGAAATCGTGTTTCAAGTTGAAATACACCTTGGGACCATATCTCACCTAAAGTAAATCGTAGAATCAAACTTTAACCAAACGTAATGTTTGTACCTAGGGTAAAGTTAAAAAGTTTAAACAATTTTAAAATAGCACTATATTTAGGCGAGTAAACGAAAAATGTTCATTTCAGACTCTAATCGTGTTTCAAGTTGAAATACGCCTTGAGACCATATCTCACCTAAAGTAAATGGTAGAATCAAACTTTAACCAAACGTAATGTTTGTATACAGGGTAAAGTTAAAAAGTTTATACAATTTTAAAATATCACTATATTTAGGCGAGTAAACGAAAAATGTTCATTTCAGACTCTAATAATGCAGAAATCGTGTTTCAAGTTGAAATACGCCTTAGGACCATATCTCACCTAAATTAAATGGTAGAATCAAAGTTTAACCAAACGTAATGTTTGTACCTAGGGTAAAGTTAAAAAGTTTAAACAATTTTAAAATATCACTATATTTAGGCGAGTAAACAAAAAATATTCGTTTTAGACTCGAATAAAGCAGAAATCGTGTTTCAAGTTGAAATACGCCTTGGGACCATATCTCACCTAAATTAAATGGTAGAATCAAAGTTAAACCAAACGTAATGTTTGTACCTAGGGTAAAGTTCAAAAGTTTAAACAATTTTAAAATATCACTATATTTAGGCGAGTAAACGAAAAATGTTCGTTTCAGACTCTAATACCGCAGAAATCGTGTTTCAAGTTGAAATACACCTTGGGACCATATCTCACCTAAAGTAAATCGTAGAATCAAACTTTAACCAAACGTAATGTTTGTACCTAGGGTAAAGTTAAAAAGTTTAAACAATTTTAAAATAGCACTATATTTAGGCGAGTAAACGAAAAATGTTCATTTCAGACTCTAATCGTGTTTCAAGTTGAAATACGCCTTGAGACCATATCTCACCTAAATTAAACGGTAGAATCAAAGTTTAACCAAACGTAATGTTTGTACCTAGGGTAAAGTTAAAAAGTTTAAACAATTTTAAAATATCACTATATTTAGGCGAGAAAACGAAAAATGTTCGTTTCAGACTCTAATACCGCAGAAATCGTGTTTCAAGTTGAAATACGCCTTGAGACCATATCTCACCTAAATTAAACGGTAGAATCAAAGTTTAACCAAACTTATTGTTTGTACCTAGGGTAAAGTTAAAAAGTTTTAACAATTTTAAAATATCACCAGATTTAGGCGAGTAAACGAAAAATGTTCATTTCAGACTCTAATAACGTAGAAATCGTGTTTCAAGTTGAAATACGCCTTGATACCATATCTCACCTAAATTAGACGGTAGAATCAAAGTTTAACCAAACGTAATGTTTGTACCTAGGGTAAAGTTAAAAAGTTGAAACAATTTTAAAATATCACTATATTTGGGGGAGTAAACGAAAAATGTTCGTTTCAGACTCTAATACCGCAGAAATCGTGTTTCAAGTTGAAATAGATCTTGGGACCATATCTCACCTAAAGTAAATGGTAGAATCAAACTTTAACCAAACGTAATGTTTGTATACAGGGTAAAGTTAAAAAGTTTATACAATTTTAAAATATCACTATATTTAGGCGAGTAAACGAAAAATGTTCATTTCAGACTCTAATAATGCAGAAATCGTGTTTCAAGTTGAAATACGCCTTAGGACCATATCTCACCTAAATTAAATGGTAGAATCAAAGTTTAACCAAACGTAATGTTTGTACCTAGGGTAAAGTTAAAAAGTTTAAACAATTTTAAAATATCACTATATTTAGGCGAGTAAACGAAAAATATTCGTTTTAGACTCGAATAAAGCAGAAATCGTGTTTTAAGTTGAAATACGCCTTGGGACCATATCTCACCTAAATTAAATGGTAGAATCAAAGTTAAACCAAACGTAATGTTTGTACCTAGGGTAAAATTGAAAAGTTTAAACAATTTTAAAATATCACTATATTTAGGCGAGTAAACGAAAAAAGTTCGTTTCAGACTCTAATACCGCAGAAATCGTGTTTCAAGTTGAAATACGCCTTGAGACCATATCTCACCTAAATTAAATGGTAGAATCAAAGTTTAACCAAACGTAATGTTTGTACCTAGGGTAAAGTTAAAAAGTTTAAACAATTTTAAAATATCACCAGATTCAGGCGAGTAAACGAAAAATATTCGTTTTAGACTCGAATAAAGCAGAAATCGTGTTTCAAGTTGAAATACGACTTGGGACCATAACTTACCTAAATTAAATGGTAGAATCAAAGTTTAACCAAACGTAATGTTTGTACCTAGGGTAAAAATAAAAAGTTTAAACAATTTTAAAATATCACTATATTTAGGCGAGTAAACGAAAAATGTTCGTGTAACCCTCCTCGTTATGACGAGAGTTAGCAAATAATATACGGGTTCTTGTCAGATTGAAGGACGCAAGTATTTAAGTATAAAAGTATAAATATATTTAATAAATAGTATACATACATTTACACAGCACTACTCGATACAGCCTTGATGTGTTGACTCTAACGGGTTTACACTCTACTCTGCTGGCCCAACCGGTCAGCCCTTTGGCACTCACTATCCCCCCGAGTATCATATTCATTCCTTATATAATATTGGAACAATGCTAAGTCAGCAAAATAAGTATTACACTTTGCTATACTGTTTATATATTACACATGTCACACCATGACCCAGTTATTGAAGTTACTTAATATGTATGTCTTAATTGTGCTGACTTAGACTTGTTACATTCCTCCTTTCTTTGAAATTTGCTTCCGTATAGGGGCACAATTTCCTTAAATCTAAAACTTAGTGTCTCTATCGACCACTACACTTCACACGATTGTATATCTAAACACTGTACCCAGCTGCGCCTCTTTGGATGCGTGGTTCATCACCATGGGATGAGTCTTCCTCCTCCTTTGAATGATGCCACTGCGACATGCACTTTTTTGTTCGTTAGCCCTTATTCTGCCCTGCCCTGCATGCCCTTCTGCTGTCCTTAGTTCCCGGCGACGTCATCTCTTATTTGGCTGTAGCTGTCGGTTCCCTCAAAACTGTGGTGAAGAGTGGTCTCTCCTTAAAATTTAACAACCCAAAACTTGTATAACTTATATCTATTCTATCTATAAAGTTGCCACATATTTTTCGGACTTGGTTCTACAGAGGGCGCACTAGGTGTTACAACCCCGGGTATTTCCTTTTCCTCATCACGGTTTACAACGATTGTTTCCAGTTCTTGCTCATGAACTGCTGATCGCGCCTTCCTGTGATGGTTGTGTAGCACCACATGCGTCAGTGCATTCCACAAGCAAGCTGCTAGTCCAAACGTACATCCTATCGTACTATACAAGTAATATCCATTCAAAAGTGAGTCTAATGCAAATTGAAAAATTTTGAAAATCGTGTAGACCCCGATGAATCCTGACATAAACATACCCAGACTGGAGAACCAACCCTACATTTGCTTGACAGTAGACATGGCCAGGCTCTGTAACTCTCCTTTCGTAAACAAGTCGAGAGTAGACAAGCCTTGGTCTGCTGTGTCTCTCCCGACCACCCTCCTTGTTATGATGTTGGCAATGGCTTGTCGTTCCAGTCCAAAAATTAACGCGTCCTGCGCTGATTTTATCTCCGCCTTGGAGTATATGCCAGCATTGCCGATATCGTACAAGGGCTTGAATTTAAACTGCGGCTCCTGCTACACCTCCAAGACTTCCGGTTCAATGCTCTGTGTTAATTCTGGACTGTAATCTAGCCATGTGTTTTCTACGTAATACAGAGCCGGCGCAAGGTGACTGCAATCTATCTGCTCTGCTTTTTCCTGTAAAATATGTGTCAACGGAGTCATGGAGAACTTTAGAGACTTCACCCATGACTCGCCCTACGTACCCTAACTTATTTTTAATTAAAGTGCTTACTGCATACTGTGCAAGTGGAATAGTGCTGTTTAATTTTGCTAATTACATTCTTGTGGTCTTGTAATTCGTTTACTAAATATTTGAATCATAACTCCTTGTTATTATTTTTTTTTAACAACAAAAAAAAAACAAAACAAAACAATAAAAATACTACTGATACTACTCCTCCACGTCCTTTAGAGCCACGGTGATGATGTTTGTGCTCGGCCCTCTGCAGTCAAGAGTAGAGTTGCTTTTATCTGTAACAAAATAAGAAGCTACTGTCTTCCTGGTGTTAAGATCCAGGGGTGGTCTTGAACTGGCCCTCTGCTTCGCGTGTGATATGGTGTGGTGGGTGTTTGTGGTGCTATTTGTTTTGAAATTTGTCTGCTTGCCAAGTCCTGTAGAACTAATTGATAATTTTGAAAATTATTGTCCTTTTGTTGTGTGTTCGTCCCGGTATCTTCATTACTCTTTTCTGTCTCAGTTGCTGGTTCGTTTTCTTTGTCTGCTTCTATGTCCGCTTTAAATGGTTTTAAACGATTTACATGTACCTTCAGAATTTTTCCCGATTTTTTATCTTTAATTTTATAATTTACGGGCCCCATTGATTCTATAATAAAGTACGGTCCTGTCCAAGGTCTATGTAGCTTACGCGACGTTCCTATCTGTACTGTCGGGTCATGTAAATAAACCGCGTCACCGACATTGTAACTTGTCGACTTTGCGTTTTTGTTAAATTGTTTGTGTACTGTATCAGTCGTTTGTGCTACGTGCTGCTTTACCTTACTGAATACTAGTTGCAGTCGTTGTTTTAACTCTGCCGCGTAATTGTCGTCGTAATCGTAACGTAAAGTCTGAGGTCTAGTTATGTTGTCGTATGGTAACTCCATGTCTCGGCCATGCATCAGGAAAAATGGTGTCTCACCTGTACTGTTGTGTACGCTACTTCGGTACGCCATCAGCACATATGGTAACCACTCATCCCAATCCGTTTGGTCTCGACTCACAAAATGCGATAACATATCTTTGAAAACACGGTGACTTCGCTCTATCACTCCGTTCGTTTGCGGCCTGTAAGCAGTTGTTTGAATTTTTTCAATTTCAAAAATTTTACACACGTTTTTAAATATTTCTGCAGTGAAGTTTGCACCCAGATCTGTTAGTAGCTGCCTTGGCGCTCCATGTCTGGTGATGATTTCTTGTGCTAAAATTTTTGCAATTGTGCTCGCTTTCTGGTCTGATATCGCAAATGCTTCAGGGTATTTTGTGAAGTGATCCTGGAACGTCAGAATATATTTGTTACCCTTTGTACTCGTCGTCAGTGGTCCGACAACATCCATAGATACTCTTTGTAATGGCGCAGTAACTTCTTGGAATCTCTGTAGCGGTGCTGGTTTGTGATGTGGTGACGTTTTTCTTTCATTGCATGAATGGCATTTACTGCAGAATTCTTCAATATCTTTGCTCATATGTTTCCAGAAGAATTTTTCCCTTATTCGTTTGTTTGTTTTTTCGAAACCTTGGTGTCCGGCATACGGCAAGTTGTGGTAATCGTGCATCACCCGAAATTTCATTGATGCTGGCACAACTAATTTATGATGCCTTTCGTTATCTGATTTTTCTTTAAACACAAGACCTTCGACATCTATGAAGAATCCTTCCTTCTTTTTGCATTGTGTTATCTCTGCATCTGCTTGCTGTTTCTGGATTATAGTATGTCTGTCCCATACTGGCATGTACGCATTTTCTTCCGCTTCGATTGCTTGCACTGGAATTCGTGATAACACGTCAGCATTAATGTGTTTTTTGCCTGGTCTGTGAATTACTTCGAAGTCGTGTTCACTCAATGTTAGTGCCCACCTGGATAATCTTGAATTGTTGTCCTTGAACTTCATCAGCCATTTTAGTGGTTCATGATCCGTGATGACTGTGAATTTTCGGCCATATAAATAACAGCGATAGTATTTCACACCCCAACATACAGCTAAACATTCCCATTCTGATGTGGTATAATTCATTTCGGCCTTGTTTAGTTGTCGGCTAGCGAAAGCTATAGGTTTTTCATACCCTCCAATTTTCTGACTTAGAATAGCGCTGATCGCTTTTCCGCTGGCATCCGTTGATAGTATAAATTCTTTAGAAAAGTCTGGATGAGTTAGTACTGAATCTGAACACAGGACATTTTTCAATTCCTCGAATGCTTTTTCACAATCATCTGTCCAGTTGAATGCTATATCTTTCTTTGTTAATTCTGTAAGTGGTTTTGCTATTGTTGCGAAATTTAAAATAAAGCGTCTATAAAATCCTACAAGACCAGTAAAAGCCCTGATTTCTTTTACATTTTTCGGTCTTGGATAATTTTGAATAATTGAAATTTTGTCGGGATCTGGTTTTACACCTTCGCCATTAATAACGTGACCTAAATATTTGGTTTCTGGTTTCAAAAATTTACATTTACTCGGTTGTAGTTTCAAGTTTGCTTGTCTCAACGTGTCAAAGACTTCCTTTAGTCGTTTCAAATGATCCTTAATTCCGCCATTATTAAAAACAACTACATCATCCAGATATACTAAGCATCTTTCGCCTGTTAGTCCTGCTAAAACGCTATTCATAAGTCTCTGGAATGTACTGGGTGCATTCGCTAATCCGAACGCCATTTTTGTGAATTGATAATGTCCACCATCAGTTGTGAACGCTGTTTTCTCTTTATCTTGGTCCTCTACCTCAACTTGCCAGTATCCTGATGCCAAATCCAGTGTTGTAAACAGTTTTGCATCCCCTAACTGGTACAAGGTCTCTTGCATATTAGCAACAGGAAAATAGTCCCTTTTTGTCACTTTATTTAGACCTCTAAAGTCTATGCAGACCCTGATTTTGCTTTCGCCATTTTCTGTTTTTTTGGTACCATAACCACAGGCGCTGACCACGGTGAGTTCGACTGCTCAATAACCCCTGCTTCAAGCATCTTGTCCAGCTCCGTTTTCAACTTCTCTTTTTGACTAAACGGTACTCTATATGGTGCTTTTGCTATAGGCTGTGCATCTCCCGTGCTTATCTTGTGTTTTATATTATGTGTACATCCTAGTTTGCTGTCTTCCCATAGAAATACATCCTCGTATTCTCTCAATAAGACCAGTAACTCTTGTTTTATATCTTCTGGTAGATACTCTAAGTGTAATTGTTTCTCAATATCGCGCGGACCCTTATTTTTGTGTATTCCGTATACATCTATTTTCCTTAACTTGCATTCTGCATCTCTATATTCTTCTTTTAACTTCTTTTCATTGAATAATTCTGCTTTTCCCACAATCGTATTTTTCTGAATAACCATTTCCTTGTTGGTTATATTCACAAGCTTGATAGGTATTTCTTTTTGTGCTTTAGCTAGCACCCTTGCTGCCATAACGCCATGTATTTGGATCTCTACTGGTTCCATTAAAATATCGTGTTCCGTATTACCCAGATTCTGAACGGCTGTACACATTATTTCGCAGTTTGGTCGAATCGTAACTGTATCCTTTAACCTAACCACTTCACTGGTTTTTGTGCCATTTTTCCCTTGTTTTAGGGTACTGATTTCCGACTTCTGAATTTTTGCGTTTATCTTCGGCATTTTACTATTAAGTTCTCCCATTTTTAAAGGTATCGGAATGTTGCTAGCTTGCACTTCCTGACCTTTCTCAACTGCGCTACTTGGCTCCGTGACGTTATCGAGCATTGTTTCCACTTTTGCTGCTGTCAGCACTTCTTGGTTCGAGTTGTCCGCTAACAATTTTATACGCATATTACCTAACGTGATTTCATCCGTGCCGTAGTCTATGCTGGCTTTAAAACATTTTAAAAAATCACGACCCAAAAGACCGTCTGCTTCTAACTTTATGTTGTCTGAACAAACCACACAATTAAATGCAATATTTGAATTTTCAAAACAGAAATTTACATTTGTTGTTCCGTAATATACTATCTCGCAACCTGATATTGATGTTAATGCTCCCACATTTTCCGCTTCTATTTGCCCCTTTGTGAATTTTCTTTTAATTAATGAAACAGCTGACCCTGTGTCTACTAACAGTTTTAAAATTTTATTGTTTACCAATGCTAATACAAAATTTGGAATATCTTTTAATTTGAAATCTGAATTTGGACTAATTTGAGTAATTACTGTTTGTTTAAAATTTTGACCCGAATATACTAATACCTCCCGCGACGGGGCGCATGCGAGAGGGATTGCCCGTTTAAATGTGACGTATTAGACTGATAGCGTGAACTCTCTGTGAACCTGTTTGTGTTTTCTTCTCCTCGATATCCATTATTCCAGTTATATCTATTGCTTCTTTCCGGTGGTGGATCTCGGTATCTATGTGTATTGTTGTAGCTCCTGTTATAATTGTTCTTGTTTGTTCTTTTCCAACAGTCAGCAATGCCGTGGCCTGGCTTTCCGCAATAGTTACACGTTTCCATTTGTTTGCAGTCTCTTTTGAAATGGCCTGTAGCTCCGCAATTATAAATTTTTTTCACTTCCTTGCCGTTGGTTGTTCTTCTGTCTACAGCTCCGATTTCTACATTTTCCATTTTTACTCGCGTTATTTCCATTTCTTCTCGTTCAGCCATTGTTACCGCTCGCTCGAATGTGAGGTCATCTCGGGAGTCCATCATGATTTTAATGTATCTACGGATTTCTTGACGTAGCCCTATTTTGAATTGTTCTAAACATATCTTCGCCACCACTTCTTCTTCTATATTTTCTTCCGATATTAGTTCTTTCTTGAGTTTTCTTAGCCTTTGTGCAAAATTTTGGACGTTTTCACCGATCTTCTGTTCGCAATTCGTCAAGTCGCGAAAGATCTGGCCTGGTTGTCGTTTTTTCGAGAATCGCTCAGTCAATATTTTACTAAATTGTTTCAATGTTATCGTTTTACTGTGTAATTCTGGAGTCAACATGTAAAAGTCAAATGCGTCGTCTGTCAGTTTTAGTCTTACCAAGTCTACTGTGTTTGTGTCCGACCAATTTTCAATTTCCGCCCGAATTTTAAGTTTAGCGAAATATTCTGAAGGATTTTGCCCTGTAAAGTTATCTAATACGTTCGCCGCCACACTGTATTGAAACCTGTTTGCAGCGAACAATGTCTCTAGTTCTGTTTTAATCGCCGTCTGTATTGTTGTTCGGTCCGACGCGCTGCTACTTCCCGGTATATCCCCGGGCTTACCCATGTTATAATAAGTAATAAAGACGGAAAATACCAGACACAGAAAATAAACAACGAAAACTTATAATACTTGGCCTCCGCGAATGTAACAAAAAAAAAAAAAAAATATTTTTTTCTTTTTGTTCACCCTGATCTGACACGATATCCCAAACCGCTGCCACCAATTTGTAACCCTCCTCGTTATGACGAGAGTTAGCAAATAATATACGGGTTCTTGTCAGATTGAAGGACGCAAGTATTTAAGTATAAAAGTATAAATATATTTAATAAATAGTATACATACATTTACACAGCACTACTCGATACAGCCTTGATGTGTTGACTCTAACGGGTTTACACTCTACTCTGCTGGCCCAACCGGTCAGCCCTTTGGCACTCACTATCCCCCCGAGTATCATATTCATTCCTTATATAATATTGGAACAATGCTAAGTCAGCAAAATAAGTATTACACTTTGCTATACTGTTTATATATTACACATGTCACACCATGACCCAGTTATTGAAGTTACTTAATATGTATGTCTTAATTGTGCTGACTTAGACTTGTTACATTCGTTTCAGACTCTAATACCGCAGAAATCGTGTTTCAAGTTGAAATACGCCTCGGGACCATATCTCACCCAAATTAAATGGTAGAATCAAAGTTAAACCAAACGTAATGTTTGTACCTAGGGTAAAGTTCAAAAGTTTAAACAATTTTAAAATATCACTATATTTAGGCGAGTAAACGAAAAATGTTCGTTTCAGATTCTAATACCGCAGAAATCGTGTTTCAAGTTGAAATACACCTTGGGACCATATCTCACCTAAAGTAAATGGTAGAATCAAACTTTAACCAAACGTAATGTTTGTACCTAGGGTAAAGTTAAAAAGTTTAAACAATTTTAAAATAGCACTATATTTAGGCGAGTAAACGAAAAATGTTCATTTCAGACTCTAATAACGTAGAAATCGTGTTTCAAGTTGAAATACGCCTTGAGACCATATCTCACATAAATTAAATGGTAGAATCAAAGTTTAACCAAACGTAATGTTTGTACCTAGGGTAAAGTTAAAAAGTTTAAACAATTTTAAAATAGCACTATATTTAGGCGAGTAAACGAAAAATGTTCATTTCAGACTCTAATAACGTAGAAATCGTGTTTCAAGTTGAAATACGCCTTGAGATTATATCTCACCTAAATTAAACGGTAGAATCAAAGTTTAACCAAACGTAATGTTTGTACCTAGGGTAAAGTTCAAAAGTTTAAACAATTTTAAAATATCACTATATTTAGGCGAGAAAACGAAAAATATTCGTTTTAGACTCGAATAAAGCAGAAATCGAGTTTCAAGTTGAAATACGCCTTGGGACCATATTTTACCTAAATTAAATGGTAGAATCAAATTTTAACCAAACATTGTTTGTACCTAGGGTAAAGTTAAAAAGTTTTAACAATTTTAAAATATCACCAGAATCAGGCGAGTAAACGAAAAATATTCGTTGTAGACACGAATAAAGCAGAAATCGTGTTTTAAGTTGAAATACGCCTTGGGACCATATCTCACCTAAATTAAATGGTAGAATCAAAGTTTATCCAAACGTAATGTTTGTTCCTAAGGTAAAGTTAAAAAGTTTAAACAATTTTAAAATTTCACTATATTTAGGCGAGTAAACGAAAAATGTTCATTTCAGACTCTAATAATGCAGAAATCGTGTTTCAAGTTGAAATACGCCTTAGGACCATATCTCACCTAAATTAAATGGTAGAATCAAAGTTTACCCAATCGTAATGTTTGTACCTAGGGTAAAGTTAAAAAGTTTAAACAATTTTAAAATATCACTATATTTAGGCGAGTAAACGAAAAATGTTCATTTCAGATTCTAATAATGCAGAAATCGTGTTTCAAGTTGAAATACGCCTTAGGACCATATCTCACCTAAATTAAATGGTAGAATCAAAGTTAAACCAAACGTAATGTTTGTACCTAGGGTAAAGTTCAAAAGTTTAAACAATTTTAAAATATCACTATAGTAAACGAAAAATGTTCGTTTCAGATTCTAATACCGCAGAAATCGTGTTTCAAGTTGAAATACACCTTGGGACCATATCTCACCCAAAGTAAATGGTAGAATCAAACTTTAACCAAACGTAATGTTTGTACCTAGGGTAAAGTTAAAAAGTTTAAACAATTTTAAAATAGCACTATATTTAGGCGAGTAAACGAAAAATGTTCATTTCAGACTCTAATAACGTAGAAATCGTGTTTCAAGTTGAAATACGCCTTGAGACCATATCTCACCTAAATTAAACGGTAGAATCAAAGTTTAACCAAACGTAATGTTTGTACCTAGGGTAAAGTTAAAAAGTTGAAACAATTTTAAAATATCACTATATTTGGGCGAGTAAACGAAAAATGTTCGTTTCAGACTCTAATACCGCAGATATCGTGTTTCAAGTAGAAATACGCCTTGAGACCATATCTCACGTAAATTAAATGGTAGAATCAAAGTTTAACCAATCGTAATGTTTGTATCTAGGGTAAAGTTAAAAAGTTTAAACAATTTTAAAATATCACTATATTTAGGCGAGTAAACGAAAAATGTTCGTTTTAGACTCGAATAAAGCAGAAATCGAGTTTCAAGTTGAAATACGCCTTTTGACCATATTTTACCTAAATTAAATGGTAGAATCAAATTTTAACCAAACTTATTATTTGTACCTAGGGTAAAGTTAAAAAGTTTTAACAATTTTAAAATATCACCAGATTTAGGCGAGTAAACGAAAAATGTTCATTTCAGACTCTAATAACGTAGAAATCGTGTTTCAAGTTGAAATACGCCTTGAGACCATATCTCACCTAAATTAAACGGTAGAATCAAAGTTTAACCAAACGTAATGTTTGTACCTAGGGTAAAGTTAAAAAGTTTAAACAATTTTAAAATAGCACTATATTTAGGCGAGTAAACGAAAAATGTTCATTTCAGACTCTAATCGTGTTTCAAGTTGAAATACGCCTTGAGACCATATCTCACCTAAAGTAAATGGTAGAATCAAACTTTAACCAAACGTAATGTTTGTACCTAGGGTAAAGTTAAAAAGTTTAAACAATTTTAAAATATCACCAGATTACGGCGAGTAAACGAAAAATATTCGTTTTAGACTCGAATAAAGCAGAAATCGTGTTTTAAGTTGAAATACGCCTTGGGACCATATCTCACCTAAATTAAATGGTAGAATCAAAGTTTATCCAAACGTAATGTTTGTACCTAGGGTAAAGTTAAAAAGTTTAAACAATTTTAAAATATCACCAGATTTAGGCGAGTAAACGAAAAATGTTCATTTCAAACTCTAATAACGTAGAAATCGTGTTTCAAGTTGAAATACGCCTTGGTACCATATCTCACCTAAATTAGACGGTAGAATCAAAGTTTAACCAAACGTAATGTTTGTACCTAGGGTAAAGTTAAAAAGTTGAAACAATTTTAAAATATCACTATATTTGGGCGAGTAAACGAAAAATGTTCGTTTCAGACTCTAATACCGCAGAAATCGTGTTTCAAGTTGAAATAGACCTTGGGACCATATCTCACCTAAAGTAAATGGTAGAATCAAACTTTAACCAAACGTAATGTTTGTATACAGGGTAAAGTTAAAAAGTTTATACAATTTTAAAATATCACTATATTTAGGCGAGTAAACGAAAAATGTTCATTTCAGACTCTAATAATGCAGAAATCGTGTTTCAAGTTGAAATACGCCTTAGGACCATATCTCACCTAAATTAAATGGTAGAATCAAAGTTTAACCAAACGTAATGTTTGTACCTAGGGTAAAGTTAAAAAGTTTAAACAATTTTAAAATATCACTATATTTAGGCGAGTAAACGAAAAATATTCGTTTTAGACTCGAATAAAGCAGAAATCGTGTTTCAAGTTGAAATACGCCTTGGGACCATATCTCACCTAAATTAAATGGTAGAATCAAAGTTAAACCAAACGTAATGTTTGTACCTAGGGTAAAATTTAAAAGTTTAAACAATTTTAAAATATCACTATATTTAGGCGAGTAAACGAAAAAAGTTCGTTTCAGACTCTAATACCGCAGAAATCGTGTTTCAAGTTGAAATACGCCTTGAGACCATATCTCACCTAAATTAAATGGTAGAATCAAAGTTTAACCAAACGTAATGTTTGTACCTAGGGTAAAGTTAAAAAGTTTAAACAATTTTAAAATATCACCAGATTCAGGCGAGTAAACGAAAAATATTCGTTTTAGACTCGAATAAAGCAGAAATCGTGTTTTAAGTTGAAATACGACTTGGGACCATAACTCACCTAAATTAAATGGTAGAATCAAAGTTTAACCAAACGTAATGTTTGTACCTAGGGTAAAAATAAAAAGTTTAAACAATTTTAAAATATCACTATATTTAGGCGAGTAAACGAAAAATGTTCGTTTCAGACTCTAATACCGCAGAAATCGTGTTTCAAGTTGAAATACGCCTCGGGACCATATCTCACCCAAATTAAATGGTAGAATCAAATTTTAACCAAACATTGTTTGTACCTAGGGTAAAGTTAAAAAGTTTTAACAATTTTAAAATATCACCAGATTCAGGCGAGTAAACGAAAAATATTCGTTTTAGACTCGAATAAAGCAGAAATCGTGTTTTAAGTTGAAATACGCCTTGGGACCATATCTCACCTAAATTAAATGGTAGAATCAAAGTTTATCCAAACGTAATGTTTGTTCCTAAGGTAAAGTTAAAAAGTTTAAACAATTTTAAAATATCACTATATTTAGGCGAGTAAACGAAAAATGTTCATTTCAGACTCTAATAATGCAGAAATCGTGTTTCAAGTTGAAATACGCCTTAGGACCATATCTCACCTAAATTAAATGGTAGAATCAAAGTTTACCCAATCGTAATGTTTGTACCTAGGGTAAAGTTAAAAAGTTTAAACAATTTTAAAATATCACTATATTTAGGCGAGTAAACGAAAAATGTTCATTTCAGATTCTAATAATGCAGAAATCGTGTTTCAAGTTGAAATACGCCTTAGGACCATATCTCACCTAAATTAAATGGTAGAATCAAAGTTAAACCAAACGTAATGTTTGTACCTAGGGTAAAGTTCAAAAGTTTAAACAATTTTAAAATATCACTATATTTAGGCGAGTAAACGAAAAACGTTCGTTTCAGATTCTAATACCGCAGAAATCGTGTTTCAAGTTGAAATACACCTTGGGACCATATCTCACCCAAAGTAAATGGTAGAATAAAACTTTAACCAAACGTAATGTTTGTACCTAGGGTAAAGTTAAAAAGTTTAAACAATTTTAAAATAGCACTATATTTAGGCGAGTAAACGAAAAATGTTCATTTCAGACTCTAATAACGTAGAAATCGTGTTTCAAGTTGAAATACGCCTTGAGACCATATCTCACCTAAATTAAACGGTAGAATCAAAGTTTAACCAAACGTAATGTTTGTACCTAGGGTAAAGTTAAAAAGTTGAAACAATTTTAAAATATCACTATATTTGGGCGAGTAAACGAAAAATGTTCGTTTCAGACTCTAATACCGCAGATATCGTGTTTCAAGTTGAAATACGCCTTGAGACCATATCTCACGTAAATTAAATGGTAGAATCAAAGTTTAACCAATCGTAATGTTTGTACCTAGGGTAAAGTTAAAAAGTTTAAACAATTTTAAAATATCACTATATTTAGGCGAGTAAACGAAAAATGTTCGTTTTAGACTCGAATAAAGCAGAAATCGAGTTTCAAGTTGAAATACGCCTTTTGACCATATTTTACCTAAATTAAATGGTAGAATCAAATTTTAACCAAACTTATTATTTGTACCTAGGGTAAAGTTAAAAAGTTTTAACAATTTTAAAATATCACCAGATTTAGGCGAGTAAACGAAAAATGTTCATTTCAGACTCTAATAACGTAGAAATCGTGTTTCAAGTTGAAATACGCCTTGAGACCATATCTCACCTAAATTAAACGGTAGAATCAAAGTTTAACCAAACGTAATGTTTGTACCTAGGGTAAAGTTAAAAAGTTTAAACAATTTTAAAATAGCACTATATTTAGGCGAGTAAACGAAAAATGTTCATTTCAGACTCTAATCGTGTTTCAAGTTGAAATACGCCTTGAGACCATATCTCACCTAAAGTAAATGGTAGAATCAAACTTTAACCAAACGTAATGTTTGTACCTAGGGTAAAGTTAAAAAGTTTAAACAATTTTAAAATATCACCAGATTACGGCGAGTAAACGAAAAATATTCGTTTTAGACTCGAATAAAGCAGAAATCGTGTTTTAAGTTGAAATACGCCTTGGGACCATATCTCACCTAAATTAAATGGTAGAATCAAAGTTTATCCAAACGTAATGTTTGTACCTAGGGTAAAGTTAAAAAGTTTAAACAATTTTAAAATATCACCAGATTTAGGCGAGTAAACGAAAAATGTTCATTTCAAACTCTAATAACGTAGAAATCGTGTTTCAAGTTGAAATACGCCTTGATACCATATCTCACCTAAATTAGACGGTAGAATCAAAGTTTAACCAAACGTAATGTTTGTACCTAGGGTAAAGTTAAAAAGTTGAAACAATTTTAAAATATCACTATATTTGGGCGAGTAAACGAAAAATGTTCGTTTCAGACTCTAATACCGCAGAAATCGTGTTTCAAGTTGAAATAGACCTTGGGACCATATCTCACCTAAAGTAAATGGTAGAATCAAACTTTAACCAAACGTAATGTTTGTATACAGGGTAAAGTTAAAAAGTTTATACAATTTTAAAATATCACTATATTTAGGCGAGTAAACGAAAAATGTTCATTTCAGACTCTAATAATGCAGAAATCGTGTTTCAAGTTGAAATACGCCTTAGGACAATATCTCACCTAAATTAAATGGTAGAATCAAAGTTTAACCAAACGTAATGTTTGTACCTAGGGTAAAGTTAAAAAGTTTAAACAATTTTAAAATATCACTATATTTAGGCGAGTAAACGAAAAATATTCGTTTTAGACTCGAATAAAGCAGAAATCGTGTTTCAAGTTGAAATACGCCTTGGGACCATATCTCACCTAAATTAAATGGTAGAATCAAAGTTAAACCAAACGTAATGTTTGTACCTAGGGTAAAATTGAAAAGTTTAAACAATTTTAAAATATCACTATATTTAGGCGAGTAAACGAAAAAAGTTCGTTTCAGACTCTAATACCGCAGAAATCGTGTTTCAAGTTGAAATACGCCTTGAGACTATATCTCACCTAAATTAAATGGTAGAATCAAAGTTTAACCAAACGTAATGTTTGTACCTAGGGTAAAGTTAAAAAGTTTAAACAATTTTAAAATATCACCAGATTCAGGCGAGTAAACGAAAAATATTCGTTTTAGACTCGAATAAAGCAGAAATCGTGTTTCAAGTTGAAATACGACTTGGGACCATAACTCACCTAAATTAAATGGTAGAATCAAAGTTTAACCAAACGTAATGTTTGTACCTAGGGTAAAAATAAAAAGTTTAACCAATTTTAAAATATCACTATATTTAGGCGAGTAAACGAAAAATGTTCGTTTCAGACTCTAATACCGCAGAAATCGTGTTTCAAGTTGAAATACGCCTCGGGACCATATCTCACCCAAATTAAATGGTAGAATCAAAGTTAAACCAAACGTAATGTTTGTACCTAGGGTAAAGTTCAAAAGTTTAAACAATTTTAAAATATCACTATATTTAGGCGAGTAAACGAAAAATGTTCGTTTCAGACTCTAATACCGCAGAAATCGTGTTTCAAGTTGAAATACACCTTGGGACCATATCTCACCTAAAGTAAATCGTAGAATCAAACTTTAACCAAACGTAATGTTTGTACCTAGGGTAAAGTTAAAAAGTTTAAACAATTTTAAAATAGCCCTATATTTAGGCGAGTAAACGAAAAATGTTCATTTCAGACTCTAATCGTGCTTCAAGTTGAAATACGCCTTGAGACCATATCTCACCTAAAGTAAATGGTAGAATCAAACTTTAACCAAACGTAATGTTTGTACCTAGGGTAAAGTTAAAAAGTTTAAACAATTTTAAAATATCACCAGATGCAGGCGAGTAAACGAAAAATATTCGTTTTAGACTCGAATAAAGCAGAAATCGTGTTTTAAGTTGAAATACGCCTTGGGACCATATCTCACCTAAATTAAATGGTAAAATCAAAGTTTATCCAAACGTAATGTTTGTTCCTAAGGTAAAGTTAAAAAGTTTAAACAATTTTAAAATATCACCAGATTCAGGCGAGTAAACGAAAAATATTCGTTTTAGACTCGAATAAAGCAGAAATCGTGTTTTAAGTTGAAATACGCCTTGGGACCATATCTCACCTAAATTAAATGGTAGAATCAAAGTTTATCCAAACGTAATGTTTGTTCCTAAGGTAAAGTTAAAAAGTTTAAACAATTTTAAAATATCACTATATTTAGGCGAGTAAACGAAAAATGTTCATTTCAGACTCTAATAACGTAGAAATCGTGTTTCAAGTTGAAATACGCCTTGAGACTATATGTCAACTAAATTAAACGGTAGAATCAAAGTTTAACCAAACGTAATGTTTGTACCTAGGGTAAAGTTAAAAAGTTGAAACAATTTTAAAATATCACTATATTTGGGCGAGTAAACGAAAAATGTTCGTTTCAGACTCTAATACCGCAGAAATCGTGTTTCAAGTTGAAATACGCCTTAGGACCATATCTCACCTAAATTAAATGGTAGAATCAAAGTTTAACCAAACGTAATGTTTGTACCTAGGGTAAAGTTAAAAAGTTTAAACAATTTTAAAATATCACTATATTTAGGCGAGTAAACGAAAAATATTCGTTTTAGACTCGAATAAAGCAGAAATCGTGTTTCAAGTTGAAATACGCCTTGGGACCATATCTCACCTAAATTAAATGGTAGAATCAAAGTTAAACCAAACGTAATGTTTGTACCTAGGGTAAAATTGAAAAGTTTAAACAATTTTAAAATATCACTATATTTAGGCGAGTAAACGAAAAAAGTTCGTTTCAGACTCTAATACCGCAGAAATCGTGTTTCAAGTTGAAATACACCTTGGGACCATATCTCACCTAAAGTAAATGGTAGAATCAAACTTTAACCAAACGTAATGTTTGTACCTAGGGTAAAGTTAAAAAGTTTAAACAATTTTAAAATATCACTATATTTAGGCGAGTAAACGAAAAATATTCGTTTTAGACTCGAATAAAGCAGAAATCGTGTTTCAAGTTGAAATACGTCTTGGGACCATATCTCACCTAAATTAAATGGTAGAATCAAAGTTAAACCAAACGTAATGTTTGTACCTAGGGTAAAAATAAAAAGTTTAAACAATTTTAAAATATCACTATATTTAGGCGAGTAAACGAAAAATGTTCGTTTCAGACTCTAATACCGCAGAAATCGTGTTTCAAGTTGAAATACGCCTCGGGACCATATCTCACCCAAATTAAATGGTAGAATCAAAGTTAAACCAAACGTAATGTTTGTACCTAGGGTAAAGTTAAAAAGTTTAAACAATTTTAAAATATCACTATATTTAGGCGAGTAAACGAAAAATATTCGTTTTAGACTCGAATAAAGCAGAAATCGTGTTTCAAGTTGAAATACGCCTTGGGACCATATCTCACCTAAATTAAATGGTAGAATCAAAGTTAAACCAAACGTAATGTTTGTACCTAGGGTAAAATTGAAAAGTTTAAACAATTTTAAAATATCACTATATTTAGGCGAGTAAACGAAAAAAGTTCGTTTCAGACTCTAATACCGCAGAAATCGTGTTTCAAGTTGAAATACGCCTTGAGACCATATCTCACCTAAATTGAATGGTAGAATCAAAGTTTAACCAAACGTAATGTTTGTACCTAGGGTAAAGTTAAAAAGTTTAAACAATTTTAAAATATCACCAGATTCAGGCGAGTAAACGAAAAATATTCGTTTTAGACTCGAATAAAGCAGAAATCGTGTTTCAAGTTGAAATACGACTTGGGACCATAACTCACCTAAATTAAATGGTAGAATCAAAGTTTAACCAAACGTAATGTTTATACCTAGGGTAAAAATAAAAAGTTTAAACAATTTTAAAATATCACTATATTTAGGCGAGTAAACGAAAAATGTTCGTTTCAGACTCTAATACCGCAGAAATCGTGTTTCAAGTTGAAATACGCCTCGGGACCATATCTCACCCAAATTAAATGGTAGAATCAAAGTTAAACCAAACGTAATGTTTGTACCTAGGGTAAAGTTCAAAAGTTTAAACAATTTTAAAATATCACTATATTTAGGCGAGTAAACGAAAAATGTTCGTTTCAGATTCTAATACCGCAGAAATCGTGTTTCAAGTTGAAATACACCTTGGGACCATATCTCACCTAAAGTAAATGGTAGAATCAAACTTTAACCAAACGTAATGTTTGTACCTAGGGTAAAGTTAAAAAGTTTAAACAATTTTAAAATAGCACTATATTTAGGCGAGTAAACGAAAAATGTTCATTTCAGACTCTAATAACGTAGAAATCGTGTTTCAAGTTGAAATACGCCTTGAGACCATATCTCACATAAATTAAATGGTAGAATCAAAGTTTAACCAAACGTAATGTTTGTACCTAGGGTAAAGTTAAAAAGTTTAAACAATTTTAAAATATCACTATATTTAGGCGAGTAAACGAAAAATGTTCGTTTTAGACTCGAATAAAGCAGAAATCGAGTTTCAAGTTGAAATACGCCTTTTGACCATATTTTACCTAAATTAAATGGTAGAATCAAATTTTAACCAAACTTATTATTTGTAGTACCTAGGGTAAAGTTAAAAAGTTTTAACAATTTTAAAATATCACCAGATTTAGGCGAGTAAACGAAAAATGTTCATTTCAGACTCTAATAACGTAGAAATCGTGTTTCAAGTTGAAATACGCCTTGAGACCATATCTCACCTAAATTAAACGGTAAAATCAAAGTTTAACCAAACGTAATGTTTGTACCTAGGGTAAAGTTAAAAAGTTTAAACAATTTTAAAATAGCACTATATTTAGGCGAGTAAACGAAAAATGTTCATTTCAGACTCTAATCGTGTTTCAAGTTGAAATACGCCTTGAGACCATATCTCACCTAAAGTAAATGGTAGAATCAAACTTTAACCGAACGTAATGTTTGTACCTAGGGTAAAGTTAAAAAGTTTAAACAATTTTAAAATATCACCAGATTACGGCGAGTAAACGAAAAATATTCGTTTTAGACTCGAATAAAGCAGAAATCGTGTTTTAAGTTGAAATACGCCTTGGGACCATATCTCACCTAAATTAAATGGTAGAATCAAAGTTTATCCAAACGTAATGTTTGTACCTAGGGTAAAGTTAAAAAGTTTAAACAATTTTAAAATATCACCAGATTCAGGCGAGTAAACGAAAAATATTCGTTTTAGACTCGAATAAAGCAGAAATCGTGTTTTAAGTTGAAATACGCCTTGGGACCATATCTCACCTAAATTAAATGGTAGAATCAAAGTTTATCCAAACGTAATGTTTGTTCCTAAGGTAAAGTTAAAAAGTTTAAACAATTTTAAAATATCACTATATTTAGGCGAGTAAACGAAAAATGTTCATTTCAGACTCTAATAACGTAGAAATCGTGTTTCAAGTTGAAATACGCCTTGAGACCATATGTCAACTAAATTAAACGGTAGAATCAAAGTTTAACCAAACGTAATGTTTGTACCTAGGGTAAAGTTAAAAAGTTGAAACAATTTTAAAATATCACTATATTTGGGCGAGTAAACGAAAAATGTTCGTTTCAGACTCTAATACCGCAGAAATCGTGTTTCAAGTTGAAATAGACCTTGGGACCATATCTCACCTAAAGTAAATGGTAGAATCAAACTTTAACCAAACGTAATGTTTGTATACAGGGTAAAGTTAAAAAGTTTATACAATTTTAAAATATCACTATATTTAGGCGAGTAAACGAAAAATGTTCATTTCAGACTCTAATAATGCAGAAATCGTGTTTCAAGTTGAAATACGCCTTAGGACCATATCTCACCTAAATTAAATGGTAGAATCAAAGTTTAACCAAACGTAATGTTTGTACCTAGGGTAAAGTTAAAAAGTTTAAACAATTTTAAAATATCACTATATTTAGGCGAGTAAACGAAAAATATTCGTTTTAGACTCGAATAAAGCAGAAATCGTGTTTCAAGTTGAAATACGCCTTGGGACCATATCTCACCTAAATTAAATGGTAGAATCAAAGTTAAACCAAACGTAATGTTTGTACCTAGGGTAAAATTGAAAAGTTTAAACAATTTTAAAATATCACTATATTTAGGCGAGTAAACGAAAAAAGTTCGTTTCAGACTCTAATACCGCAGAAATCGTGTTTCAAGTTGAAATACGCCTTGAGACCATATCTCACCTAAATTGAATGGTAGAATCAAAGTTTAACCAAACGTAATGTTTGTACCTAAGGTAAAGTTAAAAAGTTTAAACTTTTTTAAAATATCACCAGATTCAGGCGAGTAAACGAAAAATATTCGTTTTAGACTCGAATAAAGCAGAAATCGTGTTTCAAGTTGAAATACGACTTGGGACCATAACTCACCTAAATTAAATGGTAGAATCAAAGTTTAACCAAACGTAATGTTTATACCTAGGGTAAAAATAAAAAGTTTAAACAATTTTAAAATATCACTATATTTAGGCGAGTAAACGAAAAATGTTCGTTTCAGACTCTAATACCGCAGAAATCGTGTTTCAAGTTGAAATACGCCTCGGGACCATATCTCACCCAAATTAAATGGTAGAATCAAAGTTAAACCAAACGTAATGTTTGTACCTAGGGTAAAGTTCAAAAGTTTAAACAATTTTAAAATATCACTATATTTAGGCGAGTAAACGAAAAATGTTCGTTTCAGATTCTAATACCGCAGAAATCGTGTTTCAAGTTGAAATACACCTTGGGACCATATCTCACCTAAAGTAAATGGTAGAATCAAACTTTAACCAAACGTAATGTTTGTACCTAGGGTAAAGTTAAAAAGTTTAAACAATTTTAAAATAGCACTATATTTAGGCGAGTAAACGAAAAATGTTCATTTCAGACTCTAATAACGTAGAAATCGTGTTTCAAGTTGAAATACGCCTTGAGACCATATCTCACATAAATTAAATGGTAGAATCAAAGTTTAACCAAACGTAATGTTTGTACCTAGGGTAAAGTTAAAAAGTTTAAACAATCTTAAAATATCACTATATTTAGGCGAGTAAACGAAAAATGTTCATTTCAGACTCTAATAACGTAGAAATCGTGTTTCAAGTTGAAATACGTCTTGAGACCATATCTCACCTAAATTAAGTGGTAGAATCAAAGTTTATCCAAACGTAATGTTTGTTTCTAAGGTAAAGTTAAAAAGTTTAAACAATTTTAAAATATCACTATATTTAGGCGAGTAAACGAAAAATGTTCATTTCAGACTCTAATAACGTAGAAATCGTGTTTCAAGTTGAAATACGTCTTGAGACCATATCTCACCTAAATTAAACGGTAGAATCAAAGTTTAACCAAACGTAATGTTTGTACCTAGGGTAAAGTTCAAAAGTTTAAACAATTTTAAAATATCACTATATTTAGGCGAGTAAACGAAAAATATTCGTTTTAGACTCGAATAAAGCAGAAATCGTGTTTTAAGTTGAAATACGCCTTGGGACCATATCTCACCTAAATTAAATGGTAGAATCAAAGTTTATCCAAACGTAATGTTTGTTCCTAAGGTAAAGTTAAAAAGTTTAAACAATTTTAAAATATCACTATATTTAGGCGAGTAAACGAAAAATGTTCATTTCAGACTCTAATAACGTAGAAATCGTGTTTCAAGTTGAAATACGTCTTGTGACCATATCTCACCTAAATTAAACGGTAGAATCAAAGTTTAACAAAACGTAATGTTTGCACCTAGGGTAAAGTTCAAAAGTTTAAACAATTTTAAAATATCACTATATTTAGGCGAGAAAACGAAAAATATTCGTTTTAGACTCGAATAAAGCAGAAATCGAGTTTCAAGTTGAATTACGCCTTGGGACCATATTTTACCTAAATTAAATGGTAGAATCAAATTTTAACCAAACTTATTGTTTGTACCTAGGGTAAAGTTAAAAAGTTTTAACAATTTTAAAATATCACCAGATTTAGGCGAGTAAACGAAAAATGTTCATTTCAGACTCTAATAACGTAGAAATCGTGTTTCAAGTTGAAATACGCCTTGAGACCAAATCTCACCTAAATTAAACGGTAGAATCAAAGTTTAACCAAACGTAATGTTTGTACCTAGGGTAAAGTTAAAAAGTTGAAACAATTTTAAAATATCACTATATTTGGGCGAGTAAACGAAAAATGTTCGTTTCAGACTCTAATACCGCAGAAATCGTGTTTCAAGTTGAAATACACCTTGGGACCATATCTCACCTAAAGTAAATGGTAGAATCAAACTTTAACCAAACGTAATGTTTGTATACAGGGTAAAGTTAAAAAGTTTAAACAATTTTAAAATATCACTATATTTAGGCGAGTAAACGAAAAATATTCTTTTTAGACTCTAATACCGCAGAAATCGTGTTTCAAGTTGAAATACGCCTTGAGACCATATCTCACCTAAATTAAATGGTAGAATCAAAGTTTAACCAAACGTAATGTTTGTACCTAGGGTAAAGTTAAAAAGTTTAAACAATTTTAAAATATCACCAGATTCAGGCGAGTAAACGAAAAATATTCGTTTTAGACTCGAATAAAACAGAAATCGTGTTTCAAGTTGAAATACGACTTGGGACCATAACTCACCTAAATTAAATGGTAGAATCAAAGTTTAACCAAACGTAATGTTTGTACCTAGGGTAAAAATGAAAAGTTTAAACAATTTTAAAATATCACTATATTTAGGCGAGTAAACGAAAAATGTTCGTTTCAGACTCTAATACCGCAGAAATCGTGTTTCAAGTTGAAATACGCCTCGGGACCATATCTCACCCAAATTAAATGGTAGAATCAAAGTTAAACCAAACGTAATGTTTGTACCTAGGGTAAAGTTCAAAAGTTTAAACAATTTTAAAATATCACTATATTTAGGCGAGTAAACGAAAAATGTTCGTTTCAGACTCTAATACCGCAGAAATCGTGTTTCAAGTTGAAATACACCTTGGGACCATATCTCACCTAAAGTAAATCGTAGAATCAAACTTTAACCAAACGTAATGTTTGTACCTAGGGTAAAGTTAAAAAGTTTAAACAATTTTAAAATAGCACTATATTTAGGCGAGTAAACGAAAAATGTTCATTTCAGACTCTAATCGTGTTTCAAGTTGAAATACGCCTTGAGACCATATCTCACCTAAAGTAAAAGGTAGAATCAAACTTTAACCAAACGTAATGTTTGTACCTAGGGTAAAGTTAAAAAGTTTAAACAATTTTAAAATATCACCAGATTCAGGCGAGTAAACGAAAAATATTCGTTTTAGACTCGAATAAAGCAGAAATCGTGTTTTAAGTTGAAATACGCCTTGGGACCATATCTCACCTAAATTAAATGGTAGAATCAAAGTTTAACCAAACGTAATGTTTGTACCTAGGGTAAAGTTAAAAAGTTTAAACAATTTTAAAATATCACTATATTTAGGCGAGTAAACGAAAAATGTTCATTTCAGACTCTAATAACGTAGAAATCGTGTTTCAAGTTGAAATACGCCTTGAGACCATATCTCACCTAAATTAAACGGAAGAATCAAAGTTTAACCAAACGTAATGTTTGTACCTAGGGTAAAGTTAAAAAGTTTAAACAATTTTAAAATATCACTATATTTAGGCGAGAAAACGATAAATGTTCGTTTCAGACTCTAATACCGCAGAAATCGTGTTTCAAGTTGAAATACGCCTTGAGACCATATCTCACCTAAATTAAACGGTAGAATCAAAGTTTAACCAAACTTATTGTTTGTACCTAGGGTAAAGTTAAAAAGTTTTAACAATTTTAAAATATCACCAGATTTAGGCGAGTAAACGAAAAATGTTCATTTCAGACTCTAATAACGTAGAAATCGTGTTTCAAGTTGAAATACGCCTTGAGACCATATCTCACCTAAATTAGACGGTAGAATCAAAGTTTAACCAAACGTAATTTTTTTACCTAGGGTAAAGTTAAAAAGTTGAAACAATTTTAAAATATCACTATATTTGGGCGAGTAAACGAAAAATATTCTTTTTAGACTCTATTACCGCAGAAATCGTGTTTGAAGTTGAAATACGCCTTGAGACCATATCTCACCTAAATTAAATGGTAGAATCAAAGTTTAACCAAACGTAATGTTTGTACCTAGGGTAAAGTTAAAAAGTTTAAACAATTTTAAAATATCACTATATTTAGGCGAGTAAACGAAAAATATTCTTTTTAGACTCTAATACCGCAGAAATCGTGTTTTAAGTTGAAATACGCCTTGAGACCATATCTCACCTAAATTAAATGGTAGAATCAAAGTTTAACCAAACGTAATGTTTGTACCTAGGGTAAAGTTAAAAAGTTTAAACAATTTTAAAATATCACCAGATTCAGGCGAGTAAACGAAAAATATTCGTTTTAGACTCGAATAAAGCAGAAATCGTGTTTCAAGTTGAAATACGACTTGGTACCATAACTCACCTAAATTAAATGGTAGAATCAAAGTTTAACCAAACGTAATGTTTGTACCTAGGGTAAAAATAAAAAGTTTAAACAATTTTAAAATATCACTATATTTAGGCGAGTAAACGAAAAATGTTCGTTTCAGACTCTAATACCGCAGAAATCGTGTTTCAAGTTGAAATACGCATCGGGACCATATCTCACCCAAATTAAATGGTAGAATCAAAGTTAAACCAAACGTAATGTTTGTACCTAGGGTAAAGTTCAAAAGTTTAAACAATTTTAAAATATCACTATATTTAGGCGAGTAAACGAAAAATGTTCGTTTCAGCCTCTAATACCGCAGAAATCGTGTTTCAAGTTGAAATACGCCTTGAGACCATATCTCACATAAATTAAATGGTAGAATCAAAGTTTAACCAAACGTAATGTTTGTACCTAGGGTAAAGTTAAAAAGTTTAAACAATTTTAAAATATCACCAGATTCAGGCGAGTAAACGAAAAATATTCGTTTTAGACTCGAATAAAGCAGAAATCGAGTTTCAAGTTGAAATACGCCTTGGGACCATATTTTACCTAAATTAAATGGTAGAATCAAATTTTAACCAAACTTATTGTTTGTATCTAGGGTAAAGTTAAAAAGTTTTAACAATTTTAAAATATCACCAGATTTAGGCGAGTAAACGAAAAATGTTCATTTCAGACTCTAATAACGTAGAAATCGTGTTTCAAGTTGAAATACGCCTTGATACCATATCTCACCTAAATTAGACGGTAGAATCAAAGTTTAACCAAACGTAATGTTTGTACCTAGGGTAAAGTTAAAAAGTTGAAACAATTTTAAAATATCACTATATTTGGGCGAGTAAACGAAAAATGTTCGTTTCAGACTCTAATACCGCAGAAATCGTGTTTCAAGTTGAAATAGACCTTGGGACCATATCTCACCTAAAGTAATTGGTAGAATCAAACTTTAACCAAACGTAATGTTTGTATACAGGGTAAAGTTAAAAAGTTTATACAATTTTAAAATATCACTATATTTAGGCGAGTAAACGAAAAATGTTCGTTTCAGACTCTAATACCGCAGAAATCGTGTTTCAAGTTGAAATACGCCTCGGGACCATATCTCACCCAAATTAAATGGTAGAATCAAAGTTAAACCAAACGTAATGTTTGTACCTAGGGTAAAGTTCAAAAGTTTAAACAATTTTAAAATATCACTATATTTAGGCGAGTAACCGAAAAATGTTCGTTTCAGACTCTAATACCGCAGAAATCGTGTTTCAAGTTGAAATACACCTTGGGACCATATCTCACCTAAAGTAAATCGTAGAATCAATCTTTAACCAAACGAAATGTTTGTACCTAGGGTAAAGTTAAAAAGTTTAAACAATTTTAAAATAGCCCTATATTTAGGCGAGTAAACGAAAAATGTTCATTTCAGACTCTAATCGTGTTTCAAGTTGAAATACGCCTTGAGACCATATCTCACCTAAAGTAAATGGTAGAATCAAACTTTAACCAAACGTAATGTTTGTACCTAGGGTAAAGTTCAAAAGTTTAAACAATTTTAAAATATCACCAGATACAGGCGAGTAAACGAAAAATATTCGTTTTAGACTCGAATAAAGCAGAAATCGTGTTTTAAGTTGAAATACGCCTTGGGACCATATCTCACCTAAATTAAATGGTAGAATCAAAGTTTATCCAAACGTAATGTTTGTTCCTAAGGTAAAGTTAAAAAGTTTAAACAATTTTAAAATATCACTATATTTAGGCGAGTAAACGAAAAATGTTCATTTCAGACTCTAATAACGTAGAAATCGTGATTCAAGTTGAAATACGCCTTTATACCATTTTTCACCAAAATTAGACGGTAGAATCAAAGTTTAACCAAACGTAATGTTTGTACCTAGGGTAAAGTTAAAAAGTTGAAACAATTTTAAAATATCACTATATTTGAGCGAGTAAACGAAAAATGTTCGTTTCAGACTCTAATACCGCAGAAATCGTGTTTCAAGTTGAAATAGACCTTGGGACCATATCTCACCTAAAGTAAATGGTAGAATCAAACTTTAACCAAACGTAATGTTTGTATACAGGGTAAAGTTAAAAAGTTTATACAATTTTAAAATATCACTATATTTAGGCGAGTAAACGAAAAATGTTCATTTCAGACTCTAATAATGCAGAAATCGTGTTTCAAGTTGAAATACGCCTTGGGACCATATCTCACCTAAATTAAATGGTAGAATCAAAGTTAAACCAAACGTAATGTTTGTACCTAGGGTAAAGTTCAAAAGTTTAAACAATTTTAAAATATCACTATATTTAGGCGAGTAAACGAAAAATGTTCGTTTCAGCCTCTAATACCGCAGAAATCGTGTTTCAAGTTGAAATACACCTTGGGACCATATCTCACCTAAAGTAAATGGTAGAATCAAACTTTAACCAAACGTAATGTTTGTACCTAGGGTAAAGTTAAAAAGTTTAAACAATTTTAAAATAGCACTATATTTAGGCGAGTAAACGAAAAATGTTCATTTCAGACTCTAATAACGTAGAAATCGTGTTTCAAGTTGAAATACGCCTTGAGACCATATCTCACATAAATTAAATGGTAGAATCAAAGTTTAACCAAACGTAATGTTTGTACCTAGGGTAAAGTTAAAAAGTTTAAACAATTTTAAAATATCACCAGATTCAGGCGAGTAAACGAAAAATATTCGTTTTAGACTCGAATAAAGCAGAAATCGAGTTTCAAGTTGAAATACGCCTTGGGACCATATTTTACCTAAATTAAATGGTAGAATCAAATTTTAACCAAACTTATTGTTTGTATCTAGGGTAAAGTTAAAAAGTTTTAACAATTTTAAAATATCACCAGATTTAGGCGAGTAAACGAAAAATGTTCATTTCAGACTCTAATAATGCAGAAATCGTGTTCCAAGTTGAAAAACGACTTGGACCCATATCTCACCTAAATTAAATGGTAGAATCAAACTTTAACCAAACGTAAAGTTTGTACCTAGGGTATTGTTGAAAAGTTTTATCAATTTTAAAATATCACTATATTTAGGCGAGTAAACGAAAAATGTTAACAACGCAGAAATCGTGTTTCAAGTTGAAATACGACTTTGGACCATATTTTACCAAAATGAAATGGTAGATTAAAAGTTTAAATGAACGTAATGTTTGTACCTTGAGTAAAGTTTAGAAGTTTAAACAATTTTAAAATATCACTATATTTGGGCGAGTAAACGAAAAATATTCTTTTTAGACTCTATTACCGCAGAAATCGTGTTTGAAGTTGAAATACGCCTTGAGACCATATCTCACCTAAATTAAATGGTAGAATCAAAGTTTAACCAAACGTAATGTTTGTACCTAGGGTAAAGTTAAAAAGTTTAAACAATTTTAAAATATCACTATATTTAGGCGAGTAAACGAAAAATATTCTTTTTAGACTCTAATACCGCAGAAATCGTGTTTTAAGTTGAAATACGCCTTGAGACCATATCTCACCTAAATTAAATGGTAGAATCAAAGTTTAACCAAACGTAATGTTTGTACCTAGGGTAAAGTTAAAAAGTTTAAACAATTTTAAAATATCACCAGATTCAGGCGAGTAAACGAAAAATATTCGTTTTAGACTCGAATAAAGCAGAAATCGTGTTTCAAGTTGAAATACGCCTTGATACCATATCTCACCTAAATTAGACGGTAGAATCAAAGTTTAACCAAACGTAATGTTTGTACCTAGGGTAAAGTTAAAAAGTTGAAACAATTTTAAAATATCACTATATTTGGGCGAGTAAACGAAAAATGTTCGTTTCAGACTCTAATACCGCAGAAATCGTGTTTCAAGTTGAAATAGACCTTGGGACCATATCTCACCTAAAGTAATTGGTAGAATCAAACTTTAACCAAACGTAATGTTTGTATACAGGGTAAAGTTAAAAAGTTTATACAATTTTAAAATATCACTATATTTAGGCGAGTAAACGAAAAATGTTCGTTTCAGACTCTAATACCGCAGAAATCGTGTTTCAAGTTGAAATACGCCTCGGGACCATATCTCACCCAAATTAAATGGTAGAATCAAAGTTAAACCAAACGTAATGTTTGTACCTAGGGTAAAGTTCAAAAGTTTAAACAATTTTAAAATATCACTATATTTAGGCGAGTAAACGAAAAATGTTCGTTTCAGACTCTAATACCGCAGAAA
The DNA here is from genome assembly GCA_947425015.1 of Pterostichus niger. Lineage (NCBI taxonomy): Eukaryota > Metazoa > Arthropoda > Insecta > Coleoptera > Carabidae > Pterostichus > Pterostichus niger. The sequence continues at coordinate 10,166,383 of OX380349.1, read as the reverse complement.
TCGTGTTTCAAGTTGAAATACACCTTGGGACCATATCTCACCTAAAGTAAATCGTAGAATCAATCTTTAACCAAACGTAATGTTTGTACCTAGGGTAAAGTTAAAAAGTTTAAACAATTTTAAAATAGCCCTATATTTAGGCGAGTAAACGAAAAATGTTCATTTCAGACTCTAATCGTGTTTCAAGTTGAAATACGCCTTGAGACCATATCTCACCTAAAGTAAATGGTAGAATCAAACTTTAACCAAACGTAATGTTTGTACCTAGGGTAAAGTTCAAAAGTTTAAACAATTTTAAAATATCACCAGATACAGGCGAGTAAACGAAAAATATTCGTTTTAGACTCGAATAAAGCAGAAATCGTGTTTTAAGTTGAAATACGCCTTGGGACCATATCTCACCTAAATTAAATGGTAGAATCAAAGTTTATCCAAACGTAATGTTTGTTCCTAAGGTAAAGTTAAAAAGTTTAAACAATTTTAAAATATCACTATATTTAGGCGAGTAAACGAAAAATGTTCATTTCAGACTCTAATAACGTAGAAATCGTGATTCAAGTTGAAATACGCCTTTATACCATTTTTCACCTAAATTAGACGGTAGAATCAAAGTTTAACCAAACGTAATGTTTGTACCTAGGGTAAAGTTAAAAAGTTGAAACAATTTTAAAATATCACTATATTTGAGCGAGTAAACGAAAAATGTTCGTTTCAGACTCTAATACCGCAGAAATCGTGTTTCAAGTTGAAATAGACCTTGGGACCATATCTCACCTAAAGTAAATGGTAGAATCAAACTTTAACCAAACGTAATGTTTGTATACAGGGTAAAGTTAAAAAGTTTATACAATTTTAAAATATCACTATATTTAGGCGAGTAAACGAAAAATGTTCATTTCAGACTCTAATAATGCAGAAATCGTGTTTCAAGTTGAAATACGCCTTGGGACCATATCTCACCTAAATTAAATGGTAGAATCAAAGTTAAACCAAACGTAATGTTTGTACCTAGGGTAAAATTGAAAAGTTTAAACAATTTTAAAATATCACTATATTTAGGCGAGTAAACGAAAAATGTTCGTTTCAGACTCTAATACCGCAGAAATCGTGTTTCAAGTTGAAATACGCCTCGGGACCATATCTCACCCAAATTAAATGGTAGAATCAAAGTTAAACCAAACGTATTGTTTGTACCTAGGGTAAAGTTCAAAAGTTTAAACAATTTTAAAATATCACTATATTTAGGCGAGTAAACGAAAAATGTTCGTTTCAGATTCTAATACCGCAGAAATCGTGTTTCAAGTTGAAATACACCTTGGGACCATATCTCACCTAAAGTAAATGGTAGAATCAAACTTTAACCAAACGTAATGTTTGTACCTAGGGTAAAGTTAAAAAGTTTAAACAATTTTAAAATAGCACTATATTTAGGCGAGTAAACGAAAAATTTTCATTTCAGACTCTAATAACGTAGAAATCGTGTTTCAAGTTGAAATACGCCTTGAGACCATATCTCACATAAATTAAATGGTAGAATCAAAGTTTAACCAAACGTAATGTTTGTACCTAGGGTAAAGTTAAAAAGTTTAAACAATTTTAAAATATCACCAGATTCAGGCGAGTAAACGAAAAATATTCGTTTTAGACTCGAATAAAGCAGAAATCGTGTTTTAAGTTGAAATACGCCTTGGGACCATATCTCACCTAAATTAAATGGTAGAATCAAAGTTTATCCAAACGTAATGTTTGTTCCTAAGGTAAAGTTAAAAAGTTTAAACAATTTTAAAATATCACTATATTTAGGCGAGTAAACGAAAAATGTTCATTTCAGACTCTAATAACGTAGAAATCGTGTTTCAAGTTGAAATACGTCTTGAGACCATATCTCACCTAAATTAAACGGTAGAATCAAAGTTTAACCAAACGTAATGTTTGTACCTAGGGTAAAGTTAAAAAGTTTAAACAATTTTAAAATATCACTATATTTAGGCGAGAAAACGAAAAATATTCGTTTTAGACTCGAATAAAGCAGAAATCGAGTTTCAAGTTGAAATACGCCTTGGGACCATATTTTACCTAAATTAAATGGTAGAATCAAATTTTAACCAAACTTATTGTTTGTACCTAGGGTAAAGTTAAAAAGTTTTAACAATTTTAAAATATCACCAGATTTAGGCGAGTAAAGGAAAAAATGTTCATTTCAGACTCTAATAACGTAGAAATCGTGTTTCAAGTTGAAATACGCCTTGAGACCATATCTCACCTAAATTAAACGGTAGAATCAAAGTTTAACCAAACGTAATGTTTGTACCTAGGGTAAAGTTAAAAAGTTGAAACAATTTTAAAATATCACTATATTTGGGCGAGTAAACGAAAAATGTTCGTTTCAGACTCTAATACCGCAGAAATCGTGTTTCAAGTTGAAATAGACCGTGGGACCATATCTCACCTAAAGTAAATGGTAGAATCAAACTTTAACCAAACGTAATGTTTGTATACAGGGTAAAGTTAAAAAGTTTAAACAATTTTAAAATATCACTATATTTAGGCGAGTAAACGAAAAATATTCTTTTTAGACTCTAATACCGCAGAAATCGTGTTTCAAGTTGAAATACGCCTTGAGACCATATCTCACCTAAATTAAATGGTAGAATCAAAGTTTAACCAAACGTAATGTTTGTACCTAGGGTAAAGTTAAAAAGTTTAAACAATTTTAAAATATCACCAGATTCAGGCGAGTAAACGAAAAATATTCGTTTTAGACTCGAATACCGCAGAAATCGTGTTTCAAGTTGAAATACGCCTCGGGACCATATCTCACCCAAATTAAATGGTAGAATCAAAGTTAAACCAAACGTAATGTTTGTACCTAGGGTAAAGTTCAAAAGTTTAAACAATTTTAAAATATCACTATATTTAGGCAAGTAAACGAAAAATGTTCGTTTCAGACTCTAATACCGCAGAAATCGTGTTTCAAGTTGAAATACACCTTGGGACCATATCTCATCTAAAGTAAATCGTAGAATCAAACTTTAACCAAACGTAATGTTTGTACCTAGGGTAAAGTTAAAAAGTTTAAACAATTTTAAAATAGCACTATATTTAGGCGAGTAAACGAAAAATGTTCATTTCAGACTCTAATCGTGTTTCAAGTTGAAATACGCCTTGAGACCATATCTCACCTAAAGTAAATGGTAGAATCAAAGTTTAACCAAACGTAATGTTTGTACCTAGGGTAAAGTTAAAAAGTTTAAACAATTTTAAAATATCACCAGATTCAGGCGAGTAAACGAAAAATATTCGTTTTAGACTCGAATAAAGCAGAAATCGTGTTTTAAGTTGAAATACGCCTTGGGACCATATCTCACCTAAATTAAATGGTAGAATCAAAGTTTAACCAAACGTAATGTTTGTACCTAGGGTAAAGTTAAAAAGTTTAAACAATTTTAAAATATCACTATATTTAGGCGAGTAAACGAAAAATGTTCATTTCAGACTCTAATAACGTAGAAATCGTGTTTCAAGTTGAAATACGCCTTGAGACCATATCTCACCTAAATTAAACGGTAGAATCAAAGTTTAACCAAATGTAATGTTTGTACCTAGGGTAAAGTTAAAAAGTTTAAACAATTTTAAAATATCACTATATTTAGGCGAGAAAACGAAAAATGTTCGTTTCAGACTCTAATACCGCAGAAATCGTGTTTCAAGTTGAAATACGCCTTGAGACCATATCTCACCTAAATTAAACGGTAGAATCAAAGTTTAACCAAACTTATTGTTTGTACCTATTGTAAAGTTAAAAAGTTTTAACAATTTTAAAATATCACCAGATTTAGGCGAGTAAACGAAAAATGTTCATTTCAGACTCTAATAACGTAGAAATCGTGTTTCAAGTTGAAATACGCCTTGAGACCATATCTCACCTAAATTAGACGGTAGAATCAAAGTTTAACCAAACGTAATGTTTGTACCTAGGGTAAAGTTAAAAAGTTGAAACAATTTTAAAATATCACTATATTTGGGCGAGTAAACGAAAAATGTTCGTTTCAGACTCTAATACCGCAGAAATCGTGTTTCAAGTTGAAATAGACCTTGGGACCATATCTCACCTAAAGTAAATGGTAGAATCAAACTTTAACCAAACGTAATGTTTGTATACAGGGTAAAGTTAAAAAGTTTATACAATTTTAAAATATTACTATATTTAGGCGAGTAAACGAAAAATGTTCATTTCAGACTCTAATAATGCAGAAATCGTGTTTCAAGTTGAAATACGCCTTAGGACCATATCTCACCTAAATTAAATGGTAGAATCAAAGTTTAACCAAACGTAATGTTTGTACCTAGGGTAAAGTTAAAAAGTTTAAACAATTTTAAAATATCACTATATTTAGGCGAGTAAACGAAAAATATTCTTTTTAGACTCTAATACCGCAGAAATCGTGTTTCAAGTTGAAATACGCCTTGAGACCATATCTCACCTAAATTAAATGGTAGATTCAAAGTTTAACCAAACGTAATGTTTGTACCTAGGGTAAAGTTAAAAAGTTTAAACAATTTTAAAATATCACCAGATTCAGGCGAGTAAACGAAAAATATTCGTTTTAGACTCGAATAAAGCAGAAATCGTGTTTCAAGTTGAAATACGACTTGGGACCATAACTCACCTAAATTAAATGGTAGAATCAAAGTTTAACCAAACGTAATGTTTGTACCTAGGGTAAAAATAAAAAGTTTAAACAATTTTAAAATATCACTATATTTAGGCGAGTAAACGAAATATGTTCGTTTCAGACTCTAATACCGCAGAAATCGTGTTTCAAGTTGAAATACGCATCGGGACCATATCTCACCCAAATTAAATGGTAGAATCAAAGTTAAACCAAACGTAATGTTTGTACCTAGGGTAAAGTTAAAGTTTAAACAATTTTAAAATATCACCAGATTCAGGCGAGTAAACGAAAATTATTCGTTTTAGACTCGAATAAAGCAGAAATCGTGTTTTAAGATGAAATACGCCTTGGGACCATATCTCACCTAAATTAAATGGTAGAATCAAAGTTGATCCAAACGTAATGTTTGTTCCTAAGGTAAAGTTAAAAAGTTTAAACAATTTTAAAATATCACTATATTTAGGCGAGTAAACGAAAAATGTTCATTTCAGACTCTAATAACGTAGAAATCGTGTTTCAAGTTGAAATACGCTTTGAGACCATATCTCACCTAAATTAAACGGTAGAATCAAAGTTTAACCAAACGTAATGTTTGTACCTAAGGTAAAGTTCAAAAGTTTGAACAATTTTAAAATATCACTATATTTAGGCGAGAAAACGAAAATTATTCGTTTTAGACTCGAATAAAGCAGAAATCGAGTTTCAAGTTGAAATACGCCTTGGGACCATATTTTACCTAAATTAATGGTAGAATCAAATTTTAACCAAACTTATTGTTTGTACCTAGGGTAAAGTTAAAAAGTTTTAACAATTTTAAAATATCACCAGATTTAGGCGAGTAAACGAAAAATGTTCATTTCAGACTCTAATAACGTAGAAATCGTGTTTCAAGTTGAAATACGCCTTGAGACCATATCTCACCTAAATTAAACGGTAGAATCAAAGTTTAACCAAACGTAATGTTTGTACCTAGGGTAAAGTTAAAAAGTTGAAACAATTTTAAAATATCACTATATTTGGGCGAGTAAACGAAAAATGTTCGTTTCAGACTCTAATACCGCAGAAATCGTGTTTCAAGTTGAAATACACCTTGGGACCATATCTCACCTAAAGTAAATGGTAGAATCAAACTTTAACCAAACGTAATGTTTGTATACAGGGTAAAGTTAAAAAGTTTATACAATTTTAAAATATCACTATATTTAGGCGAGTAAACGAAAAATGTTCATTTCAGACTCTAATAATGCAGAAATCGTGTTTCAAGTTGAAATACGCCTTAGGACCATATCTCACCTAAATTAAATGGTAGAATCAAAGTTTAACCAAACGTAATGTTTGTACCTAGGGTAAAGTTAAAAAGTTTAAACAATTTTAAAATATCACTATATTTAGGCGAGTAAACGAAAAATATTCTTTTTAGACTCTAATACCGCAGAAATCGTGTTTCAAGTTGAAATACGCCTTGAGACCATATCTCACCTAAATTAAACGGTAGAATCAAAGTTTAACCAAACGTAATGTTTGTACCTAGGGTAAAGTTAAAAAGTTTAAACAATTTTAAAATATCACTATATTTAGGCGAGTAAACGAAAAATATTCGTTTTAGACTCGAATAAAGCAGAAATCGTGTTTCAAGTTGAAATACGACTTGGGACCATAACTCACCTAAATTAAATGGTAGAATCAAAGTTTAACCAAACGTAATGTTTGTACCTAGGGTAAAAATGAAAAGTTTAAACAATTTTAAAATATCACTATATTTAGGCGAGTAAACGAAAAATGTTCGTTTCAGACTCTAATACCGCAGAAATCGTGTTTCAAGTTGAAATACACCTTAAGACCATATCTCACCTAAAGTAAATCGTAGAATCAAACTTTAACCAAACGTAATGTTTGTACCTAGGGTAAAGTTAAAAAGTTTAAACAATTTTAAAATAGCACTATATTTAGGCGAGTAAACGAAAAATGTTCATTTCAGACTCTAATCGTGTTTCAAGTTGAAATACGCCTTGAGACCATATCTCACCTAAAGTAAATGGTAGAATCAAACTTTAACCAAACGTAATGTTTGTACCTAGGGTAAAGTTAAAAAGTTTAAACAATTTTAAAATATCACCAGATTCACGCGAGTAAACGAAAAATATTCGTTTTAGACTCGAATAAAGCAGAAATCGTGTTTTAAGTTGAAATACGCCTTGGGACCATATCTCACCTAAATTAAATGGTAGAATCAAAGTTTATCCAAACGTAATGTTTGTTCCAAAGGTAAAGTTAAAAAGTTTAAACAATTTTAAAATATCACTATATTTAGGCGAGTAACGAAAAATGTTCATTTCAGACTCTAATAACGTAGAAATCGTGTTTCAAGTTGAAATACGCCTTGAGACCATATCTCACCTAAATTAAACGGTAAAATCAAAGTTTAACCAAACGTAATGTTTGTACCTAGGGTAAAGTTAAAAAGTTTAAACAATTTTAAAATATCACTATATTTAAGCGAGAAAACGAAAAATGTTCGTTTCAGACTCTAATACCGCAGAAATCGTGTTTCAAGTTGAAATACTCCTTGAGACCATATCTCACCTAAATTAAACGGTAAAATCAAAGTTTAACCAAACTTATTGTTTGTACCTAGGGTAAAGTTAAAAAGTTTTAACAATTTTAAAATATCACCAGATTTAGGCGAGTAAACGAAAAATGTTCATTTCAGACTCTAATAACGTAGAAATCGTGTTTCAAGTTGAAATACGCCTTGAGACCATATCTCACCTACATTAGACGGTAGAATCAAAGTTTAACCAAACGTAATGTTTGTACCTAGGGTAAAGTTAAAAAGTTGAAACAATTTTAAAATATCACTATATTTGGGCGAGTAAACGAAAAATGTTCGTTTCAGACTCTAATACCGCAGAAATCGTGTTTCAAGTTGAAATAGACCTTGGGACCATATCTCACCTAAAGTAAATGGTAGAATCAAACTTTAACCAAACGTAATGTTTGTATACAGGGTAAAGTTAAAAAGTTTATACAATTTTAAAATATCACTATATTTAGGCGAGTAAACGAAAAATGTTCATTTCAGACTCTAATAATGCAGAAATCGTGTTTCAAGTTATAATACGCCTTAGGACCATATCTCACCTAAATTAAATGGTAGAATCAAAGTTTAACCAAACGTAATGTTTGTACCTAGGGTAAAGTTAAAAAGTTTAAACAATTTTAAAATATCACTATATTTAGGCGAGTAAACGAAAAATATTCTTTTTAGACTCGAATAAAGCAGAAATCGTGTTTCAAGTTGAAATACGACTTGGGACCATAACTCACCTAAATTAAATGGTAGAATCAAAGTTTAACCAAACGTAATGTTTGTACCTAGGGTAAAAATGAAAAGTTTAAACAATTTTAAAATATCACTATATTTAGGCGAGTAAACGAAAAATGTTCGTTTCAGACTCTAATACCGCAGAAATCGTGTTTCAAGTTGAAATACGCCTCGGGACCATATCTCACCCAAATTAAATGGTAGAATCAAAGGTAAACCAAAGTAATGTTTGTACCTAGGGTAAAGTTCAAAAGTTTAAACAATTTTAAAATAGCACTATATTTAGGCGAGTAAACGAAAAATGTTCATTTCAGACTCTAATCGTGTTTCAAGTTGAAATACGCCTTGAGACCATATCTCACCTAAATTAAATGGTAGAATCAAAGTTTAACCTAACGTAATGTTTGTACCTAGGGTAAAGTAAAAAAGTTTAAACAATTTTAAAATAGCACTATATTTAGGCGAGTAAACGAAAAATGTTCATTTCAGACTCTAATCGTGTTTCAAGTTGAAATACGCCTTGAGACCATATCTCACCTAAATTAAATGGTAGAATCAAAGTTTAACCTAACGTAATGTTTGTACCTAGGGTAAAGTTAAAAAGTTTAAACAATTTTAAAATATCACCAGATTCAGGCGAGTAAACGAAAAATATTCGTTTTAGACTCGAATAAAGCAGAAATCGAGTTTCAAGTTGAAATACGCCTTGGGACCATATTTTACCTAAATTAAATGGTAGAATCAAATTTTAACCAAACTTATTGGTTGTACCTAGGGTAAAGTTAAAAAGTTTTAACAATTTTAAAATATCACCAGATTTAGGCGAGTAAACGAAAAATGTTCATTTCAGACTCTAATAACGTAGAAATCGTGTTTCAAGTTGAAATATGCCTTGAGACCATATCTCACCTAAATTAAACGGTAGAATCAAAGTTTAACCAAACGTAATGTTTGTACCTAGGGTAAAGTTAAAAAGTTTAAACAATTTTAAAATATCACTATATTTGGGCGAGTAAACGAAAAATGTTCGTTTCAGACTCTAATACCGCAGAAATCGTGTTTCAAGTTGAAATACGCCTTGAGACCATATCTCACATAAATTAAATGGTAGAATCAAAGTTTAACCAATCGTAATGTTTGTACCTAGGGTAAAGTTAAAAAGTTTAAACAATTTTAAAATATCACTATAATTAGGCGAGTAAAAGAAAAATATTCGTTTTAGACTCGAATAAAGCAGAAATCGTGTTTCAAGTTGAAATACGCCTCGGGACCATATCTCACCCAAATTAAATGGTAGAATCAAAGTTAAACCAAACGTAATGTTTGTACCTAGGGTAAAGTTCAAAAGTTTAAACAATTTTAAAATATCACTATACTTAGGCGAGTAAACGAAAAATGTTCGTTTCAGACTCTAATACGGCAGAAATCGTGTTTCAAGTTGAAATACACCTTGGGACCATATCTCACCTAAAGTAAATGGTAGAATCAAACTTTAACCAAACGTAATGTTTGTACCTAGGGTAAAGTTAAAAAGTTTAAACAATTTTAAAATAGCACTATATTTAGGCGAGTAAACGAAAAATGTTCATTTCAGACTCTAATCGTGTGTCAAGTTGATATACGCCTTGAGACCATATCTCACATAAATTAAATGGTAGAATCAAAGTTTAACCAAACGTAATGTTTGTACCTAGGGTAAAGTTAAAAAGTTTAAACAATTTTAAAATATCACCAGATTCAGGCGAGTAAACGAAAAATATTCGTTTTAGACTCGAATAAAGCAGAAATCGTGTTTTAAGTTGAAATACGCCTTGGAACCATATCTCACCTAAATTAAACGGTAGAATCAAAGTTTAACCAAACGTAATGTTTGTACCTAGGGTAAAGTTAAAACGTTTAAACAATTTTAAAATATCACTATATTTAGGCGAGAAAACGAAAAATGTTCGTTTCAGACTCTAATACCGCAGAAATCGTGTTTCAAGTTGAAATACGCCTTGAGACCATATCTCACCTAAATTAAATGGTAGAATCAAAGTTTAACCTAACGTAATGTTTGTACCTAGGGTAAAGTTAAAAAGTTTAAACAATTTTAAAATATCACCAGATTCAGGCGAGTAAACGAAAAATGTTCATTTCAGACTCTAATAACGTAGAAATCGTGTTTCAAGTTGAAATACGCCTTGAGACCATATCTCACCTACATTAGACGGTAGAATCAAAGTTTAACCAAACGTAATGTTTGTACCTAGGGTAAAGTTAAAAAGTTTAAACAATTTTAAAATATCACTATATTTAGGCGAGTAAACGAAAAATGTTCTTTTCAGACTCTAATACAGCAGAAATCGTGTTTCAAGTTGAAATACGCCTTGGGACCATATCTCACCTAAATTAAATGGTAGAATCAAAGTTTAACCTAACGTAATGTTTGTACCTAGGGTAAAGTTAAAAAGTTTAAACAATTTTAAAATATCACTATATTTAGGCGAGTAAACGAAAAATGTTCGTTTCAGACTCTAATACCGCAGAAATCGTGTTTCAAGTTGAAATACGCCTTGGGACCATATTTTACCTAAATTAAATGGTTGAATCAAACTTTAACCAAACTTATTGTTTGTACCTAGGGTAAAGTTAAAAAGTATAAACAATTTTAAAATATCACTATATTTAGGCGAGTAAACGAAAAATGTTCATTTCAGACTCTAATAACGTAGAAATCGTGTTTCAAGTTGAAATACGCCTTGGAACCATATCTCACCTAAATTAAATGGTAGAATCAAAGTTTAACCTAACGTAATGTTTGTACCTAGGGTAAAGTTAAAAAGTTTAAACAATTTTAAAATATCACCAGATTCAGGCGAGTAAACGAAAAATATTCGTTTTAGACTCGAATAAAGCAGAAATCGTGTTTCAAGTTGAAATACGCCTTGAGACCATATCTCACCTAAATTAAACGGTAGAATCAAAGTTTAACCAAACGTAATGTTTGTACCTAGGGTAAAGTTAAAAAGTTTAAACAATTTTAAAATATCACTATATTTAGGCGAGTAAACGAAAAATGTTCTTTTCAGACTCTAATACCGCAGAAATCGTGTTTCAAGTTGAAATACGCCTTGGGACCATATCTCACCTAAATTAAATGGTAGAATCAAAATTTAACCTAACGTAATGTTTGTACCTAGGGTAAAGTTAAAAAGTTTAAACAATTTTAAAATATCACTATTTTTAGGCGAGAAAACGAAAAATGTTCGTTTCAGACTCTAATACCGCAGAAATCGTGTTTCAAGTTGAAATACGCCTTGGGACCATATCTCACCTAAATTAAATGGTAGAATCAAAGTTTAACCTAACGTAATGTTTGTACCTAGGGTAAAGTTAAAAAGTTTAAACAATTTTAAAATATCACCAGATTCAGGCGAGTAAACGAAAAATATTCTTTTTAGACTCGAATAAAGCAGAAATCGTGTTTCAAGTTAAAATAAGCCTTGAGACCATATCTCACCTAAATTAAACTGTAGAATCAAAGTTTAACCAAACGTAATGTTTGTACCTAGGGTAAAGTTAAAAAGTTTAAACAATTTTAAAATATCACTATATTTAGGCGAGTAAACGAAAAATGTTCGTTTCAGACTCTAATACCGCAGAAATCGTGTTTCAAGTTGAAATACGCCTTGGGACCATATTTTACCTAAATTAAATGGTTGAATCAAACTTTAACCAAACTTATTGTTTGTACCTAGGGTAAAGTTAAAAAGTATAAACAATTTTAAAATATCACTATATTTAGGCGAGTAAACGAAAAATGTTCATTTCAGACTCTAATAACGTAGAAATCGTGTTTCAAGTTGAAATACGCCTTGGAACCATATCTCACCTAAATTAAATGGTAGAATCAAAGTTTAACCTAACGTAATGTTTGTACCTAGGGTAAAGTTAAAAAGTTTAAACAATTTTAAAATATCACCAGATTCAGGCGAGTAAACGAAAAATATTCGTTTTAGACTCGAATAAAGCAGAAATCGTGTTTCAAGTTGAAATACGCCTTGAGACCATATCTCACCTAAATTAATCGGTAGAATCAAAGTTTAACCAAACGTAATGTTTGTACCTAGGGTAAAGTTAAAAAGTTTAAACAATTTTAAAATATCACTATATTTAGGCGAGTAAACGAAAAATGTTCGTTTCAGACTCTAATACCGCAGAAATCGTGTTTCAAGTTGAAATACGCCTTGGGACCATATCTCACCTAAATTAAATGGTAGAATCAAAGTTTAACCTAACGTAATGTTTGTACCTAGGGTAAAGTTAAAAAGTTTAAACAATTTTAAAATATCACTATATTTAGGCGAGAAAACGAAAAATGTTCGTTTCAAACTCTAATACCTCAGAAATCGTGTTTCAAGTTGAAATACGCCTTGGGACCATATCTCACCTAAATTAAATGGTAGAATCAAAGTTTAACCTAACGTAATGTTTGTACCTAGGGTAAAGTTAAAAAGTTTAAACAATTTTAAAATATCACCAGATTCAGGCGAGTAAACGAAAAATATTCGTTTTAGACTCGAATAAAGCAGAAATCGTGTTTCAAGTTGAAATACGCCTTGAGACCATATCTCACCTAAATTAAACGGTAGAATCAAAGTTTAACCAAACGTAATGTTTGTACCTAGGGTAAAGTTAAAAAGTTTAAACAATTTTAAAATATCACTATATTTAGGCGAGTAAACGAAAAATGTTCGTTTCAGACTCTAATGCCGCAGAAATCGTGTTTCAAGTTGAAATACGCCTTGGGACCATATTTTACCTAAATTAAATGGTTGAATCAAACTGTAACCAAACTTATTGTTTGTACCTAGGGTAAAGTTAAAAAGTTTTAACAATTTTAAAATATCACCAGATTTAGGCAAGAAAACGAAAAATGTTCATTTCAGACTCTAATAACGTAGAAATCGTGTTTCAAGTTGAAATACGCCTTGAGACCATATCTCACCTAAATTAAACGGTAGAATCAAAGTTTAACCAAACGTAATGTTTGTACCTAGGGTAAAGTTAAAAAGTTGAAACAATTTTAAAATATCACTATATTTGGGCGAGTAAACGAAAAATGTTCGTTTCAGACTCTAATACCGCAGAAATCGTGTTTCAAGTTGAAATACGCCTTGAGACCATATCTCACATAAATTAAATGGTAGAATCAAAGTTTAACCAATCGTAATGTTTGTACCTAGGGTAAAGTTAAAAAGTTTAAACAATTTTAAAATATCACTATAATTAGGCGAGTAAACGAAAAATATTCGTTTTAGACTCGAATAAAGCAGAAATCGTGTTTCAAGTTGAAATACGCCTTGAGACCATATCTCACCTAAATTAAACGGTAGAATCAAAGTTTAACCAAACGTAATGTTTGTACCTAGGGTAAAGTTAAAAAGTTTAAACAATTTTAAAATATCACTATATTTAGGCGAGAAAACGAAAAATGTTCGTTTCAGACTCTAATACCGCAGAAATCGTGTTTCAAGTTGAAATACGCCTTGGGACCATATCTCACCTAAATTAAATGATAGAATCAAAGTTTAACCTAACGTAATGTTTGTACCTAGGGTAAAGTTAAAAAGTTTAAACAATTTTAAAATATCACCAGATTCAGGCGAGTACACGAAAAATATTCGTTTTAGACTCGAATAAAGCAGAAATCGTGTTTCAAGTTGAAATACGCCTTGAGACCATATCTCACCTAAATTAAACGGTAGAATCAAAGTTTAACCAAACGTAATGTTTGTACCTAGGGTAAAGTTAAAAAGTTTAAACAATTTTAAAATATCACTATATTTAGGCGAGTAAACGAAAAATGTTCTTTTCAGACTCTAATACCGCAGAAATCGTGTTTCAAGTTGAAATACGCCTTGGGACCATATCTCACCTAAATTAAATGGTAGAATCAAAGTTTAACCTAACGTAATGTTTGTACCTAGGGTAAAGTTAAAAAGTTTAAACAATTTTAAAATATCACTATATTTAGGCGAGTAAACGAAAAATGTTCGTTTCAGACTCTAATACCGCAGAAATCGTGTTTCAATTTGAAATACGCCTTGGGACCATATTTTACCTAAATTAAATGGTTGAATCAAACTTTAACCAAACTTATTGTTTGTACCTAGGGTAAAGTTAAAAAGTATAAACAATTTTAAAATATCACTATATTTAGGCGAGTAAACGAAAAATGTTCATTTCAGACTCTAATAACGTAGAAATCGTGTTTCAAGTTGAAATACGCCTTGGAACCATATCTCACCTAAATTAAATGGTAGAATCAAAGTTTAACCTAACGTAATGTTTGTACCTAGGGTAAAGTTAAAAAGTTTAAACAATTTTAAAATATCACCAGATTCAGGCGAGTAAACGAAAAATATTCGTTTTAGACTCGAATAAAGCAGAAATCGTGTTTCAAGTTGAAATACGCCTTGAGACCATATCTCACCTAAATTAAACGGTAGAATCAAAGTTTAACCAAACGTAATGTTTGTACCTAGGGTAAAGTTAAAAAGTTTAAACAATTTTAAAATATCACTATATTTAGGCGAGTAAACGAAAAATGTTCTTTTCAGACTCTAATACCGCAGAAATCGTGTTTCAAGTTGAAATACGCCTTGGGACCATATCTCACCTAAATTAAATGGTAGAATCAAAGTTTAACCTAACGTAATGTTTGTACCTAGGGTAAAGTTAAAAAGTTTAAATAATTTTAAAATATCACTATATTTAGGCGAGAAAACGAAAAATGTTCGTTTCAGACTCTAATACCGCAGAAATCGTGTTTCAAATTGAAATACGCCTTGGGACCATATCTCACCTAAATTAAATGGTAGAATCAAAGTTTAACCTAACGTAATGTTTGTACCTAGGGTAAAGTTAAAAAGTTTAAACAATTTTAAAATATCACCAGATTCAGGCGAGTAAACGAAAAATATTCGTTTTAGACTCGAATAAAGCAGAAATCGTGTTTCAAGTTAAAATACGCCTTGAGACCATATCTCACCTAAATTAAACTGTAGAATCAAAGTTTAACCAAACGTAATGTTTGTACCTAGGGTAAAGTTAAAAAGTTTAAACAATTTTAAAATATCACTATATTTAGGCGAGTAAACGAAAAATGTTCGTATCAGACTCTAATACCGCAGAAATCGTGTTTCAAGTTGAAATACGCCTTGGGACCATATTTTACCTAAATTAAATGGTTGAATCAAACTTTAACCAAACTTATTGTTTGTACCTAGGGTAAAGTTAAAAAGTATAAACAATTTTAAAATATCACTATATTTAGGCGAGTAAACGAAAAATGTTCATTTCAGACTGTAATAACGTAGAAATAATGTTTCAAGTTGAAATAAGCCTTGGAACCATATCTCACCTAAATTAAATGGTAGAATCAAAGTTTAACCTAACGTAATGTTTGTACCTAGGGTAAAGTTAAAAAGTTTAAACAATTTTAAAATATCACCAGATTCAGGCGAGTAAACGAAAAATATTCGTTTTAGACTCGAATAAAGCAGAAATCGAGTTTCAAGTTCAAATACGCCTTGGGACCATATTTTACCTAAATTAAATGGTAGAATCAAATTTTAACCAAACTTATTGTTTGTACCTAGGGTAAAGTTAAAAAGTTTTAACAATTTTAAAATATCACCAGATTTAGGCGAGTAAACGAAAAATTTTCATTTCAGACTCTAATAACGTAGAAATCGTGTTTCAAGTTGAAATACGCCTTGAGACCATATCTCACCTAAATTAAACGGTAGAATCAAAGTTTAACCAAACGTAATGTTTGTACCTAGGGTAAAGTTAAAAAGTTGAAACAATTTTAAAATATCACTATATTTGGGCGAGTAAACGAAAAATGTTCGTTTCAGACTCTAATACCGCAGAAATCGTGTTTCAAGTTGAAATACGCCTTGAGACCATATCTCACATAAATTAAATGGTAGAATCAAAGTTTAACCAATCGTAATGTTTGTACCTAGGGTAAAGTTAAAAAGTTTAAACAATTTTAAAATATCACTATAATTAGGCGAGTAAACGAAAAATATTCGTTTTAGACTCGAATAAAGCAGAAATCGTGTTTCAAGTTGAAATACGCCTTGAGACCATATCTCACCTAAATTAAACAGTAGAATCAAAGTTTAACCAAACGTAATGTTTGTACCTAGGGTAAAGTTAAAAAGTTTAAACAATTTTAAAATATCACTATATTTAGGCGAGAAAACGAAAAATGTTCGTTTCAGACTCTAATACGGCAGAAATCGTGTTTCAAGTTGAAATACGCCTTGGGACCATATCTCACCTATATTAAATGGTAGAATAAAAATTTAACCTAACGTAATGTTTGTACCTAGGGTAAAGTTAAAAAGTTTAAACAATTTTAAAATATCACCAGATTCAGGCGAGTAAACGAAAAATATTCGTTTTAAACTCGAATAAAGCAGAAATCGTGTTTCAAGTTGAAATACGCCTTGAGACCATATCTCACCTAAATTAAACGGTAGAATCAAAGTTTAACCAAACGTAATGTTTGTACCTAGGGTAAAGTTAAAAAGTTTAAACAATTTTAAAATATCACCAGATTTAGGCGAGTAAACGAAAAATGTTCATTTCAGACTCTAATAACGTAGAAATCGTGTTTCAAGTTGAAATACGCCTTGAGACCATATCTCACCTAAATTAAACGGTAGAATCAAAGTTTAACCAAACGTAATGTTTGTACCTAGGGTAAAGTTAAAAAGTTGAAACAATTTTAAAATATCACTATATTTGGGCGAGTAAACGAAAAATGTTCGTTTCAGACTCTAATACCGCAGAAATCGTGTTTCAAGTTGAAATACGCCTTGAGACCATATCTCACATAAATTAAATGGTAGAATCAAAGTTTAACCAATCGTAATGTTTGTACCTAGGGTAAAGTTAAAAAGTTTAAACAATTTTAAAATATCACTATAATTAGGCGAGTAAACGAAAAATATTCGTTTTAGACTCGAATAAAGCAGAAATCGTGTTTCAAGTTGAAATACGCCTTGAGACCATATCTCACCTAAATTAAACAGTAGAATCAAAGTTTAACCAAACGTAATGTTTGTACCTAGGGTAAAGTTAAAAAGTTTAAACAATTTTAAAATATCACTATATTTAGGCGAGAAAACGAAAAATGTTCGTTTCAGACTCTAATACGGCAGAAATCGTGTTTCAAGTTGAAATACGCCTTGGGACCATATCTCACCTATATTAAATGGTAGAATAAAAATTTAACCTAACGTAATGTTTGTACCTAGGGTAAAGTTAAAAAGTTTAAACAATTTTAAAATATCACCAGATTCAGGCGAGTAAACGAAAAATATTCGTTTTAAACTCGAATAAAGCAGAAATCGTGTTTCAAGTTGAAATACGCCTTGAGACCATATCTCACCTAAATTAAACGGTAGAATCAAAGTTTAACCAAACGTAATGTTTGTACCTAGGGTAAAGTTAAAAAGTTTAAACAATTTTAAAATATCACTATATTTAGGCGAGTAAACGAAAAATGTTCGTTTCAGACTCTAATACCGCAGAAATCGTGTTTCAAGTTGAAATACGCCTTGGGACCATATTTTACCTAAATTAAATGGTTGAATCAAACTGTAACCAAACTTATTGTTTGTACCTAGGGTAAAGTTAAAAAGTTTTAACAATTTTAAAATATCACCAGATTTAGGCAAGAAAACGAAAAATTTTCATTTCAGACTCTAATAACGTAGAAATCGTGTTTCAAGTTGAAATACGCCTTGAGACCATATCTCACCTAAATTAAACGGTAGAATCAAAGTTTAACCAAACGTACTGTTTGTACCTAGGGTAAAGTTAAAAAGTTTAAACAATTTTAAAATATCACTATATTTAGGCGAGAAAACGAAAAATGTTCGTTCCAGACTCTAATACGGCAGAAATCGTGTTTCAAGTTGAAATACGCCTTGGGACCATATCTCACCTATATTAAATGGTAGAATAAAAATTTAACCTAACGTAATGTTTGTACCTAGGGTAAAGTTAAAAAGTTTAAACAATTTTAAAATATCACCAGATTCAGGCGAGTAAACGAAAAATATTCGTTTTAAACTCGAATAAAGCAGAAATCGTGTTTCAAGTTGAAATACGCCTTGAGACCATATCTCACCTAAATTAAACGGTAGAATCAAAGTTTAACCAAACGTAATGTTTGTACCTAGGGTAAAGTTAAAAAGTTTAAACAATTTTAAAATATCACTATATTTAGGCGAGTAAACGAAAAATGTTCGTTTCAGACTCTAATACCGCAGAAATCGTGTTTCAAGTTGAAATACGCCTTGGGACCATATTTTACCTAAATTAAATGGTTGAATCAAACTGTAACCAAACTTATTGTTTGTACCTAGGGTAAAGTTAAAAAGTTTTAACAATTTTAAAATATCACCAGATTTAGGCAAGAAAACGAAAAATGTTCATTTCAGACTCTAATAACGTAGAAATCGTGTTTCAAGTTGAAATACGCCTTGAGACCATATCTCACCTAAATTAAACGGTAGAATCAAAGTTTAACCAAACGTAATGTTTGTACCTAGGGTAAAGTTAAAAAGTTGAAACAATTTTAAAATATCACTATATTTGGGCGAGTAAACGAAAAATGTTCGTTTCAGACTCTAATACCGCAGAAATCGTGTTTCAAGTTGAAATACGCCTTGAGACCATATCTCACCTAAATTAAACGGTAGAATCAAAGTTTAACCAAACGTAATGTTTGTACCTAGGGTAAAGTTAAAAAGTTTAAACAATTTTAAAATATCACTATATTTAGGCGAGTAAACGAAAAATGTTCGTTTCAGACTCTAATACCGCAGAAATCGTGTTTCAAGTTGAAATACGCCTTGGGACCATATCTCACCTAAATTAAATGGTAGAATCAAAGTTTAACCTAACGTAATGTTTGTACCTAGGGTAAAGTTAAAAAGTTTAAACAATTTTAAAATATCACTATAATTAGGCGAGTAAACGAAAAATATTCGTTTTAGACTCGAATAAAGCAGAAATCGTGTTTCAAGTTGAAATACGAATTGAGACCATATCTCACCTAAATTAAACAGTAGAATCAAAGTTTAACCAAACGTAATGTTTGTACCTAGGGTAAAGTTAAAAAGTTTAAACAATTTTAAAATATCACTATATTTAGGCGAGAAAACGAAAAATGTTCGTTTCAGACTCTAATACCGCAGAAATCGTGTTTCAAGTTGAAATACGCCTTGGGACCATATCTCACCTAAATTAAATGGTAGAATCAAAGTTTAACCTAACGTAATGTTTGTACCTAGGGTAAAGTTAAAAAGTTTAAACAATTTTAAAATATCACCAGATTCAGGCGAGTAAACGAAAAATATTCGTTTTAAACTCGAATAAAGCAGAAATCGTGTTTCAAGTTGAAATACGCCTTGAGACCATATCTCACCTAAATTAAACGGTAGAATCAAAGTTTAACCAAACGTAATGTTTGTACCTAGGGTAAAGTTAAAAAGTTTAAACAGTTTTAAAATATCACTATATTTAGGCGAGTAAACGAAAAATGTTCGTTTCTGACTCTAATACCGCAGAAATCGTGTTTCAAGTTGAAATACGCCTTGGGACCATATTTTACCTAAATTAAATGGTTGAATCAAACTTTAACCAAACTTATTGTTTGTACCTAGGGTAAAGTTAAAAAGTATAAACAATTTTAAAATATCACTATATTTAGGCGAGTAAACGAAAAATGTTCATTTCAGACTCTAATAACGAAGAAATCGTGTTTCAAGTTAAAATACGCCTTGAGACCATATCTCACCTAAATTAAACTGTAGAATCAAAGTTTAACCAAACGTAATGTTTGTACCTAGGGTAAAGTTAAAAAGTTTAAACAATTTTAAAATATCACTATATTTAGGCGAGTAAACGAAAAATGTTCGTTTCAGACTCTAATACCGCAGAAATCGTGTTTCAAGTTGAAATACGCCTTGGGACCATATTTTACCTAAATTAAATGGTTGAATCAAACTTTAACCAAACTTATTGTTTGTACCTAGGGTAAAGTTGAAAAGTATAAACAATTTTAAAATATCACTATATTTAGGCGAGTAAACGAAAAATGTTCATTTCAGACTCTAATAACGTAGAAATCGTGTTTCAAGTTAAAATACGCCTTGGAACCATATCTCACCTAAATTAAATGGTAGAATCAAAGTTTAACCTAACGTAATGTTTGTACCTAGGGTAAAGTTAAAAAGTTTAAACAATTTTAAAATATCACCAGATTCAGGCGAGTAAACGAAAAATATTCGTTTTAGACTCGAATAAAGCAGAAATCGTGTTTCAAGTTGAAATACGCCTTGAGACCATATCTCACCTAAATTAAACGGTAGAATCAAAGTTTAACCAAACTTATTGTTTGTACCTAGGGTAAAGTTAAAAAGTTTTAACAATTTTAAAATATCACCAGATTTAGGCGAGTAAACGAAAAATGTTCATTTCAGACTCTAATAACGTAGAAATCGTGTTTCAAGTTGAAATACGCCTTGATACCATATCTCACCTAAATTAGACGGTAGAATCAAAGTTTAACCAAACGTAATGTTTGTACCTAGGGTAAAGTTAAAAAGTTTAAACAATTTTAAAATATCACTATATTTAGGCGAGAAAACGAAAAATGTTCGTTTCAAACTCTAATACCTCAGAAATCGTGTTTCAAGTTGAAATACGCCTTGGGACCATATCTCACCTAAATTAAATGGTAGAATCAAAGTTTAACCTAACGTAATGTTTGTACCTAGGGTAAAGTTAAAAAGTTTAAACAATTTTAAAATATCACCAGATTCAGGCGAGTAAACGAAAAATATTCGTTTTAGACTCGAATAAAGCAGAAATCGTGTTTCAAGTTGAAATACGCCTTGAGACCATATCTCACCTAAATTAAACGGTAGAATCAAAGTTTAACCAAACGTAATGTTTGTACCTAGGGTAAAGTTAAAAAGTTTAAACAATTTTAAAATATCACTATATTTAGGCGAGTAAACGAAAAATGTTCGTTTCAGACTCTAATGCCGCAGAAATCGTGTTTCAAGTTGAAATACGCCTTGGGACCATATTTTACCTAAATTAAATGGTTGAATCAAACTGTAACCAAACTTATTGTTTGTACCTAGGGTAAAGTTAAAAAGTTTTAACAATTTTAAAATATCACCAGATTTAGGCAAGAAAACGAAAAATGTTCATTTCAGACTCTAATAACGTAGAAATCGTGTTTCAAGTTGAAATACGCCTTGAGACCATATCGCACATAAATTAAATGGTAGAATCAAAGTTTAACCAATCGTAATGTTTGTACCTAGGGTAAAGTTAAAAAGTTTAAACAATTTTAAAATATCACTATAATTAGGCGAGTAAACGAAAAATATTCGTTTTAGACTCGAATAAAGCAGAAATCGTGTTTCAAGTTGAAATACGCCTTGACACCATATCTCACCTAAATTAAACGGTAGAATCAAAGTTTAACCAAACGTAATGTTTGTACCTAGGGTAAAGTTAAAAAGTTTAAACAATTTTAAAATATCACTATATTTAGGCGAGAAAACGAAAAATGTTCGTTTCAGACTCTAATACCGCAGAAATCGTGTTTCAAGTTGAAATACGCCTTGGGACCATATCTCACCTAAATTAAATGATAGAATCAAAGTTTAACCTAACGTAATGTTTGTACCTAGGGTAAAGTTAAAAAGTTTAAACAATTTTAAAATATCACCAGATTCAGGCGAGTACACGAAAAATATTCGTTTTAGACTCGAATAAAGCAGAAATCGTGTTTCAAGTTGAAATACGCCTTGAGACCATATCTCACCTAAATTAAACGGTAGAATCAAAGTTTAACCAAACGTAATGTTTGTACCTAGGGTAAAGTTAAAAAGTTTAAACAATTTTAAAATATCACTATATTTAGGCGAGTAAACGAAAAATGTTCTTTTCAGACTCTAATACCGCAGAAATCGTGTTTCAAGTTGAAATACGCCTTGGGACCATATCTCACCTAAATTAAATGGTAGAATCAAAGTTTAACCTAACGTAATGTTTGTACCTAGGGTAAAGTTAAAAAGTTTAAACAATTTTAAAATATCACTATATTTAGGCGAGTAAACGAAAAATGTTCGTTTCAGACTCTAATACCGCAGAAATCGTGTTTCAAGTTGAAATACGCCTTGAGACCATATCTCACCTAAATTAAACGGTAGAATCAAAGTTTAACCAAACGTAATGTTTGTACCTAGGGTAAAGTTAAAAAGTTTAAACAATTTTAAAATATCACTATATTTAGGCGAGTAAACGAAAAATGTTCTTTTCAGACTCTAATACCGCAGAAATCGTGTTTCAAGTTGAAATACGCCTTGGGACCATATCTCACCTAAATTAAATGGTAGAATCAAAGTTTAACCTAACGTAATGTTTGTACCTAGGGTAAAGTTAAAAAGTTTAAACAATTTTAAAATATCACTATATTTAGGCGAGAAAACGAAAAATGTTCGTTTCAGACTCTAATACCGCAGAAATCGTGTTTTAAGTTGAAATACGCCTTGGGACCATATCTCACCTAAATTAAATGGTAGAATCAAAGTTTAACCTAACGTAATGTTTGTACCTAGGGTAAAGTTAAAAAGTTTAAACAATTTTAAAATATCACCAGATTCAGGCGAGTAAACGAAAAATATTCGTTTTAGACTCGAATAAAGCAGAAATCGTGTTTCAAGTTAAAATACGCCTTGAGACCATATCTCACCTAAATTAAACTGTAGAATCAAAGTTTAACCAAACGTAATGTTTGTACCTAGGGTAAAGTTAAAAAGTTTAAACAATTTTAAAATATAACTATATTTAGGCGAGTAAACGAAAAATGTTCGTTTCAGACTCTAATACCGCAGAAATCGTGTTTCAAGTTGAAATACGCCTTGGGACCATATTTTACCTAAATTAAATGGTTGAATCAAACTTTAACCAAACTTATTGTTTGTACCTAGGGTAAAGTTAAAAAGTATAAACAATTTTAAAATATCACTATATTTAGGCGAGTAAACGAAAAATGTTCATTTCAGACTGTAATAACGTAGAAATAATGTTTCAAGTTGAAATACGCCTTGGAACCATATCTCACCTAAATAATATGGTAGAATCAAAGTTTAACCTAACGTAATGTTTGTACCTAGGGTAAAGTTAAAAAGTTTAAACAATTTTAAAATATCACCAGATTCAGGCGAGTAAACGAAAAATATTCGTTTTAGACTCGAATAAAGCAGAAATCGAGTTTCAAGTTCAAATACGCCTTGGGACCATATTTTACCTAAATTAAATGGTAGAATCAAATTTTAACCAAACTTATTGTTTGTACCTAGGGTAAAGTTAAAAAGTTTTAACAATTTTAAAATATCACCAGATTTAGGCGAGTAAACGAAAAATGTTCATTTCAGACTCTAATAACGTAGAAATCGTGTTTCAAGTTGAAATACGCCTTGAGACCATATCTCACCTAAATTAAACGGTAGAATCAAAGTTTAACCAAACGTAATGTTTGTACCTAGGGTAAAGTTAAAAAGTTGAAACAATTTTAAAATATCACTATATTTGGGCGAGTAAACGAAAAATGTTCGTTTCAGACTCTAATACCGCAGAAATCGTGTTTCAAGTTGAAATACGCCTTGAGACCATATCTCACATAAATTAAACGGTAGAATCAAAGTTTAACCAATCGTAATGTTTGTACCTAGGGTAAAGTTAAAAAGTTTAAACAATTTTAAAATATCACTATAATTAGGCGAGTAAACGAAAAATATTCGTTTTAGACTCGAATAAAGCAGAAATCGTGTTTCAAGTTGAAATACGCCTTGAGACCATATCTCACCTAAATTAAACAGTAGAATCAAAGTTTAACCAAACGTAATGTTTGTACCTAGGGTAAAGTTAAAAAGTTTAAACAATTTTAAAATATCACTATATTTAGGCGAGAAAACGAAAAATGTTCGTTTCAGACTCTAATACCGCAGAAATCGTGTTTCAAGTTGAAATACGCCTTGGGACCATATCTCACCTAAATTAAATGGTAGAATCAAAGTTTAACCTAACGTAATGTTTGTACCTAGGGTAAAGTTAAAAAGTTTAAACAATTTTAAAATATCACCAGATTCAGGCGAGTAAACGAAAAATATTCGTTTTAAACTCGAATAAAGCAGAAATCGTGTTTCAAGTTGAAATACGTCTTGAGACCATATCTCACCTAAATTAAACGGTAGAATCAAAGTTTAACCAAACGTAATGTTTGTACCTAGGGTAAAGTTAAAAAGTTTAAACAATTTTAAAATATCACTATATTTAGGCGAGTAAACGAAAAATGTTCGTTTCAGACTCTAATACCGCAGAAATCGTGTTTCAAGTTGAAATACGCCTTGAGACCATATTTTACCTAAATTAAATGGTTGAATCAAACTTTAACCAAACTTATTGTTTGTACCTAGGGTAAAGTTAAAAAGTATAAACAATTTTAAAATATCACTATATTTAGGCGAGTAAACGAAAAATGTTCATTTCAGACTCTAATAACGTAGAAATCGTGTTTCAAGTTGAAATACGCCTTGGAACCATATCTCACCTAAATTAAATGGTAGAATCAAAGTTTAACCTAACGTAATGTTTGTACCTAGGGTAAAGTTAAAAAGTTTAAACAATTTTAAAATATCACCAGATTCAGGCGAGTAAACGAAAAATATTCGTTTTAGACTCGAATAAAGCAGAAATCGTGTTTCAAGTTGAAATACGCCTTGAGACCATATCTCACCTAAATTAAACGGTAGAATCAAAGTTTAACCAAACGTAATGTTTGTACCTAGGGTAAAGTTAAAAAGTTTAAACAATTTTAAAATATCACTATATTTAGGCGAGTAAACGAAAAATGTTCGTTTCAGACTCTAATACCGCAGAAATCGTGTTTCAAGTTGAAATACGCCTTGGGACCATATCTCACCTAAATTAAATGGTAGAATCAAAGTTTAACCTAACGTAATGTTTGTACCTAGGGTAAAGTTAAAAAGTTTAAACAATTTTAAAATATCACTATATTTAGGCGAGAAAATGAAAAATGTTCGTTTCAGACTCTAATACCGCAGAAATCGTGTTTCAAGTTGAAATACGCCTTGGGACCATATCTCACCTAAATTAAATGGTAGAATCAAAGTTTAACCTAACGTAATGTTTGTACCTAGGGTAAAGTTAAAAAGTTTAAACAATTTTAAAATATCACCAGATTCAGGCGAGTAAACGAAAAATATTCGTTTTAGACTCGAATAAAGCAGAAATCGTGTTTCAAGTTAAAATTCGCCTTGAGACCATATCTCACCTAAATTAAACTGTAGAATCAAAGTTTAACCAAACGTAATGTTTGTACCTAGGGTAAAGTTAAAAAGTTTAAACAATTTTAAAATATCACTATATTTAGGCGAGTAAACGAAAAATGTTCGTTTCAGACTCTAATACCGCAGAAATCGTGTTTCAAGTTGAAATACGCCTTGGGACCATATTTTACCTAAATTAAATGGTTAAATCAAACTTTAACCAAACTTATTGTTTGTACCTAGGGTAAAGTTAAAAAGTATAAACAATTTTAAAATATCACTATATTTAGGCGAGTAAACGAAAAATGTTCATTTCAGACTGTAATAACGTAGAAATAATGTTTCAAGTTGAAATACGCCTTGGAACCATATCTCACCTAAATTAAATGGTAGAATCAAAGTTTACCTAACGTAATGTTTGTACCTAGGGTAAAGTTAAAAAGTTTAAACAATTTTAAAATATCACCAGATTCAGGCGAGTAAACGAAAAATATTCGTTTTAGACTCGAATAAAGCAGAAATCGAGTTTCAAGTTGAAATACGCCTTGGGACCATATTTTACCTAAATTAAATGGTAGAATCAAATTTTAACCAAACTTATTGTTTGTACCTAGGGTAAAGTTAAAAAGTTTAAACAATTTTAAAATATCACTATATTTAGGCGAGTAAACGAAAAATGTTCGTTTCAGACTCTAATACCGCAGAAATCGTGTTTCAAGTTGAAATAAGCCTTGGGACCATATCTCACCTAAATTAAACGGTAGAATCAAAGTTTAACCAAACGTAATGTTTGTACCTAGGGTAAAGTTAAAAAGTTTAAACAATTTTAAAATATCACTATATTTAGGCGAGTAAACGAAAAATGTTCGTTTCAGACTCTAATACCGCAGAAATCGTGTTTCAAGTTGAAATAAGCCTTGGGACCATATCTCACCTAAATTAAATGGTAGAATCAAAGTTTAACCTAACGTAATGTTTGTACCTAGGGTAAAGTTAAAAAGTTTAAACAATTTTAAAATATCACCAGATTCAGGCGAGTAAACGAAAAATATTCGTTTTAGACTCGAATAAAGCAGAAATCGTGTTTCAAGTTGAAATACGCCTTGGGACCATATTTTACCTAAATTAAATGGTAGAATCAAATTTTAACCAAACTTATTGTTTGTACCTAGGGTAAAGTTAAAAAGTTTAAACAATTTTAAAATATCACCAGATTTAGGCGAGTAAACGAAAAATGTTCATTTCAGACTCTAATAACGTAGAAATCGTGTTTTAAGTTGAAATACGCCTTGAGACCATATCTCACCTAAATTAAACGGTAGAATCAAAGTTTAACCAAACGTAATGTTTGTACCTAGGGTAAAGTTAAAAAGTTTAAACAATTTTAAAATATCACTATATTTAGGCGAGTAAACGAAAATTGTTAATTTCAGCCTCTAATAACGTAGAAATCGTGTTTCAAGTTGAAATACGCCTTGAGACCATATCTCACCTAAATTAAACGGTAGAATCAAAGTTTAACCAAACGTAATGTTTGTACCTAGGGTAAAGTTAAAAAGTATAAACAACTTTAAAATATCACTATATTTAGGCGAGTAAACGAAAAATGTTCGTTTCAGACTCTAATACCGCAGAAATCGTGTTTTAAGTTTAATTTTACCTAAATTAAATGGTTGAATCAAACTTTAACCAAACTTATTGTTTGTACCTAGGGTAAAGTTAAAAAGTATAAACAATTTTAAAATATCACTATATTTAGGCGAGTAAACGAAAAATGTTCATTTCAGACTCTAATAACGTAGAAATCGTGTTTCAAGTTGAAATACGCCTTGGAACCATATCTCACCTAAATTAAATGGTAGAATCAAAGTTTAACCAAACGTAATGTTTGTACCTAGGGTAAAGTTAAAAAGTTTAAACAATTTTAAAATATCACTATATTTAGGCGAGAAAACGAAAAATGTTCGTTACAGACTCTAATACCGCAGAAATCGTGTTTCAAGTTGAAATACGCCTTGGGACCATATCTCACCTAAATTAAATGGTAGAATCAAAGTTTAACCTAACGTAATGTTTGTACCTAGGGTAAAGTTAAAAAGTTTAAACAATTTTAAAATATCACTAGATTCAGGCGAGTAAATGATAAATATTCGTTTTAGACTCGAATAAAGCAGAAATCGTGTGTCAAGTTGAAATACGCCTTGGGACCATATTTTACCTAAATTAAATGGTAGAATCAAATTTTAACCAAACTTATTGTTTGTACCTAGGGTAAAGTTAAAAAGTTTTAACAATTTTAAAATATCACCAGATTTAGGCGAGTAAACGAAAAATGTTCATTTCAGACTCTAATAACGTAGAAATCGTGTTTCAAGTTGAAATACGCCTTGAGACCATATCTCACCTAAATTAAACGGTAGAATCAAAGTTTAACCAAACGTAATGTTTGTACCTAGGGTAAAGTTAAAAAGTTTAAACAATTTTACAATATCACTATATTTAGACGAGTAAACGAAAAATGTTCGTTTCAGACTCTAATACCGCAGAAATCGTGTTTTAAGTTTAATTTTACCTAAATTAAATGGTTGAATCAAACTTTAACCAAACTTATTGTTTGTACCTAGGGTAAAGTTAAAAAGTATAAACAATTTTAAAATATCACTATATTTAGGCGAGTAAACGAAAAATGTTCATTTCAGACTCTAATAACGTAGAAATCGTGTTTCAAGTTGAAATACGCCTTGAGACCATATCTCACCTAAATTAAACGGTAGAATCAAAGTTTAACCAAACGTAATGTTTGTACCTAGGGTAAAGTTAAAAAATTTAAACAATTTTACAATATCACTATATTTAGGCGAGTAAACGAAAAATGTTCGTTTCAGACTCTAATACCGCAGAAATCGTGTTTTAAATTTAATTTTACCTAAATTAAATGGTTGAATCAAACTTTAACCAAACTTATTGTTTGTACCTAGGGTAAAGTTAAAAAGTTTAAACAATTTTACAATATCACTATATTTAGGCGAGTAAACGAAAAATGTTCGTTTCAGACTCTAATACCGCAGAAATCGTGTTTTAAGTTTAATTTTACCTAAATTAAATGGTTGAATCAAACTTTAACCAAACTTATTGTTTGTACCTAGGGTAAAGTTAAAAAGTATAAACAATTTTAAAATATCACTATATTTAGGCGAGTAAACGAAAAATGTTCATTTCAGACTCTAATAACGTAGAAATCGTGTTTCAAGTTGAAATACGCCTTGGAACCATATCTCACCTAAATTAAATGGTAGAATCAAAGTTTAACCAAACGTAATGTTTGTACCTAGGGTAAAGTTAAAAAGTTGAAACAATTTTAAAATATCACTATATTTAGGCGAGTAAATGAAAAATGTTCATTTCAGACTCTAATAACGTAGAAATCGTGTTTCAAGTTGAAATACGCCTTGAGACCATATCTCACCTAAATTAAACGGTAGAATCAAAGTTTAACCAAACGTAATGTTTGTACCTAGGGGAAAGTTAAAAAGTTTAAACAATTTTAAAATATCACTATATTTAGGCGAGTAAACGAAAAATGTTCGTTTCAGACTCTTATACCGCAGAAATCGTGTTTTAAGTTTAATTTTACCTAAATTAAATGGTTGAATCTAACTTTAACCAAACTTATTGTTTGTACCTAGGGTAAAGTTAAAAAGTATAAACAATTTTAAAATATCACTATATTTAGGCGAGTAAACGAAAAATGTTCATTTCAGACTCTAATAACGTAGAAATCGTGTTTCAAGTTGAAATACGCCTTGGAACCATATCTCACCTAAATTAAATGGTAGAATCAAAGTTTAACCAAACGTAATGTTTGTACCTAGGGTAAAGTTAAAAAGTTTAAACAATTTTAAAATATCACTATATTTAGGCGAGAAAACGAAAAATGTTCGTTACAGACGCTAATACCGCAGAAATCGTGTTTCAAGTTGAAATACGCCTTGAGACCATATCTCACATAAATTAAATGGTAGAATCAAAGTTTAACCAAACGTAATGTTTGTACTTAGGGTAAAGTTAAAAAGTTTAAACAATTTTAAAATATCACCAGATTCAGGCGAGTAAACGAAAAATATTCGTTTTAGACTCGAATAAAGCAGAAATCGTGTTTTAAGTTGAAATACGCCTTGGGACCATATCTCACCTAAATTAAATGGTAGAATCAAAGTTTATCCAAACGTAATGTTTGTTCCTAAGGTAAAGTAAAAAAGTTTAAACAATTTTAAAATATCACTATATTTAGGCGAGTAAACGAAAAATGTTCATTTCAGACTCTAATAACGTAGAAATCGTGTTTCAAGTTGAAATACGCCTTGAGACCAAATCTCACCTAAATTAAACGGTAGAATCAAAGTTTAACCAAACGTAATGTTTGTACCTAGGGTAAAGTTAAAAAGTTTAAACAATTTTAAAATATCACTATAATTAGGCGAGTAAACGAAAAATAATCGTTTTAGACTCGAATAAAGCAGAAATCGTGTTTCAAGTTGAAATACGCCTTGAGACCATATCTCACCTAAATTAAACGGTAGAATCAAAGTTTAACCAAACGTAATGTTTGTACCTAGGGTAAAATTAAAAAGTTTAAACCATTTTAAAATATCACTATATTTAGGCGAGAAAACGAAAAATGTTCGTTTCAGACTCTAATACCGCAGAAATCGTGTTTCAAGTTGAAATACACCTTGGGACCATATCTCACCTAAAGTAAATGGTAGAATCAAACTTTAACCAAACGTAATGTTTGGATACAGGGTAAAGTTAAAAAGTTTAAACAATTTTAAAATATCACTATATTTAGGCGAGTAAACGAAAAATGTTCGTTTCAGACTCTAATAATGCAGAAATCGTGTTTCAAGTTGAAATACGCCTTGTGACCATATCTCACCTAAATTAAATGGTAGAATCAAAGTTTAACCAAACGTAATGTTTGTACCTAGGGTAAAGTTAAAAAGTTTAAACAATTTTAAAATATCACCAGATTCAGGCGAGTAAACGAAAAATATTCGTTTTAGACTCGAATAAAGCAGAAATCGTGTTTCAAGTTGAAATACGACTTGGGACCATAACTCACCTAAATTAAATGGTAGAATCAAAGTTTAACCAAACGTAATGTTTGTACCTAGGGTAAAAATGAAAAGTTTAAAACAATTTTAAAATATCACTAAATTTAGGCGAGTAAACGAAAAATGTTCGTTTCAGACTCTAATACCGCAGAAATCGTGTTTCAAGTTGAAATACGCCTCGGGACCATATCTCACCCAAATTAAATGGTAGAATCAAAGTTAAACCAAACGAAATGTTTGTACCTAGGGTAAAGTTAAAAAGTTTAAACAATTTTAAAGTATCACCAGATTCAGGCGAGTAAACGAAAAATATTCGTTTTAGACTCGAATAAAGCAGAAATCGTGTTTCAAGTTGAAATACGCCTTGAGACCATATCTCACCTAAATTAAACGGTAGAATCAAAGTTTAACCAAACGTAATGTTTGTACCTAGGGTAAAGTAAAAAAGTTTAAACAATTTTAAAATATCACTATATTTAGGCGAGAAAACGAAAAATGTTCGTTTCAGACTCTAATACCGCAGAAATCGTGTTTCAAGTTGAAATACACCTTGGGACCATATCTCACCTAAAGTAAATGGTAGAATCAAACTTTAACCAAACGTAATGTTTGGATACAGGGTAAAGTTAAAAAGTTTAAACAATTTTAAAATATCACTATATTAAGGCGAGTAAACGAAAAATGTTCGTTTCAGACTCTAATAATGCAGAAATCGTGTTTCAAGTTGAAATACGCCTTGAGACCATATCTCACCTAAATTAAATGGTAGAATCAAAGTTTAACCAAACGTAATGTTTGTACCTAGGGTAAAGTTAAAAAGTTTAAACAATTTTAAAATATCACCAGATTCAGGCGAGTAAACGAAAAATATTCGTTTTAGACTCGAATAAAGCAGAAATCGTGTTTCATGTTGAAATACGACTTGGGACCATAACTCACCTAAATTAAATGGTAGAATCAAAGTTTAACCAAACGTAATGTTTGTACCTAGGGTAAAAATGAAAAGTTTAAACAATTTTAAAATATCACTATATTTAGGCGAGTAAACGAAAAATGTTCGTTTCAGACTCTAATAATGCAGAAATCGTGTTTCAAGTTGAAATACGCCTTGAGACCATATCTCACCTAAATTAAACGGTAGAATCAAAGTTTAACCAAACGTAATGTTTGTACCTAGGGTAAAGTTCAAAAGTTTAAACAATTTTAAAATATCACTATATTTAGGCGAGTAAACGAAAAATGTTCGTTTCTGACTCTAATACCGCAGAAATCGTGTTTCAAGTTGAAATACGCCTTGGGACCATATTTTACCTAAATTAAATGGTTGAATCAAACTTTAACCAAACTTATTGTTTGTACCTAGGGTAAAGTTAAAAAGTATAAACAATTTTAAAATATCACTATATTTAGGCGAGTAAACGAAAAATGTTCATTTCAGACTCTAATAACGTAGAAATCGTGTTTCAAGTTGAAATACGCCTTGGAACCATATCTCACCTAAATTAAATGGTAGAATCAAAGTTTAACCTAACGTAATGTTTGTACCTAGGGTAAAGTTAAAAAGTTTAAACAATTTTAAAATATCACCGGATTCAGGCGAGTAAACGAAAAATATTCGTTTTAGACTCGAATAAAGCAGAAATCGTGTTTCAAGTTGAAATACGCCTTCAGACCATATCTCACCTAAATTAAACGGTAGAATCAAAGTTTAACCAAACGTAATGTTTGTACCTAGGGTAAAGTTAAAAAGTTTAAACAATTTTAAAATATCACTATATTTAGGCGAGTAAACGAAAAATGTTCGTTTCAGACTCTAATACCGCAGAAATCGTGTTTCAAGTTGAAATACGCCTTGGGACCATATCTCACCTAAATTAAATGGTAGAATCAAAGTTTAACCTAACGTAATGTTTGTACCTAGGGTAAAGTTAAAAAGTTTAAACAATTTTAAAATATCACCGGATTCAGGCGAGTAAACGAAAAATATTCGTTTTAGACTCGAATAAAGCAGAAATCGTGTTTCAAGTTGAAATACGCCTTCAGACCATGTCTCACCTAAATTAAATGGTAGAATCAAAGTTTAACCTAACGTAATGTTTGTACCTAGGGTAAAGTTAAAAAGTTTAAACAATTTTAAAATATCACCAGATTCAGGCGAGTAAACGAAAAATATTCGTTTTAGACTCGAATAAAGCAGAAATCGTGTTTCAAGTTGAAATACGCCTTGAGACCATATCTCACCTAAATTAAACAGTAGAATCAAAGTTTAACCAAACGTAATGTTTGTACCTAGGGTAAAGTTAAAAAGTTTAAACAATTTTAAAATATCACTATATTTAGGCGAGTAAACGAAAAATGTTCGTTTCAGACTCTAATACCGCAGAAATCGTGTTTCAAGTTGAAATACGCCTTGGGACCATATCTCACCTAAATTAAATGGTAGAATCAAAGTTTAACCTAACGTAATGTTTGTACCTAGGGTAAAGTTAAAAAGTTTAAACAATTTTAAAATATCACCAGATTCAGGCGAGTAAACGAAAAATATTCGTTTTAGACTCGAATAAAGCAGAAATCGTGTTTCAAGTTGAAATACGCCTTGGGACCATATTTTACCTAAATTAAATGGTAGAATCAAATTTTAACCAAACTTATTGTTTGTACCTAGGGTAAAGTTAAAAAGTTTAAACAATTTTAAAATATCATCAGATTTAGGCGAGTAAACGAAAAATGTTCATTTCAGACTCTAATAACGTAGAAATCGTGTTTTAAGTTGAAATACGCCTTGAGACCATATCTCACCTAAATTAAACGGTAGAATCAAAGTTTAACCAAACGTAATGTTTGTACCTAGGGTAAAGTTAAAAAGTTTAAACAATTTTAAAATATCACTATATTTAGGCGAGTAAACGAAAATTGTTAATTTCAGCCTCTAATAACGTAGAAATCGTGTTTCAAGTTGAAATACGCCTTGAGACCATATCTCACCTAAATTAAACGGTAGAATCAAAGTTTAACCAAACGTAATGTTTGTACCTAGGGTAAAGTTAAAAAGTTTAAACAACTTTAAAATATCACTATATTTAGGCGAGTAAACGAAAAATGTTCGTTTCAGACTCTAATACCGCAGAAATCGTGTTTTAAGTTTAATTTTACCTAAATTAAATGGTTGAATCAAACTTTAACCAAACTTATTGTTTGTACCTAGGGTAAAGTTAAAAAGTATAAACAATTTTAAAATATCACTATATTTAGGCGAGTAAACGAAAAATGTTCATTTCAGACTCTAATAACGTAGAAATCGTGTTTCAAGTTGAAATACGCCTTGGAACCATATCTCACCTAAATTAAATGGTAGAATCAAAGTTTAACCAAACGTAATGTTTGTACCTAGGGTAAAGTTAAAAAGTTTAAACAATTTTAAAATATCACTATATTTAGGCGAGAAAACGAAAAATGTTCGTTACAGACTCTAATACCGCAGAAATCGTGTTTCAAGTTGAAATACGCCTTGGGACCATATCTCACCTAAATTAAATGGTAGAATCAAAGTTTAACCTAACGTAATGTTTGTACCTAGGGTAAAGTTAAAAAGTTTAAACAATTTTAAAATATCACTAGATTCAGGCGAGTAAACGATAAATATTCGTTTTAGACTCGAATAATGCAGAAATCGTGTGTCAAGTTGAAATACGCCTTGGGACCATATTTTACCTAAATTAAATGGTAGAATCAAATTTTAACCAAACTTATTGTTTGTACCTAGGGTAAAGTTAAAAAGTTTTAACAATTTTAAAATATCACCAGATTTAGGCGAGTAAACGAAAAATGTTCATTTCAGACTCTAATAACGTAGAAATCGTGTTTCAAGTTGAAATACGCCTTGAGACCATATCTCACCTAAATTAAACAGTAGAATCAAAGTTTAACCAAACGTAATGTTTGTACCTAGGGTAAAGTTAAAAAGTTTAAACAATTTTACAATATCACTATATTTAGACGAGTAAACGAAAAATGTTCGTTTCAGACTCTAATACCGCAGAAATCGTGTTTTAAGTTTAATTTTACCTAAATTAAATGGTTGAATCAAACTTTAACCAAACTTATTGTTTGTACCTAGGGTAAAGTTAAAAAGTATAAACAATTTTAAAATATCACTATATTTAGGCGAGTAAACGAAAAATGTTCATTTCAGACTCTAATAACGTAGAAATCGTGTTTCAAGTTGAAATACGCCTTGAGACCATATCTCACCTAAATTAAACGGTAGAATCAAAGTTTAACCAAACGTAATGTTTGTACCTAGGGGAAAGTTAAAAAGTTTAAACAATTTTAAAATATCACTATATTTAGGCGAGTAAACGAAAAATGTTCGTTTCAGACTCTTATACCGCAGAAATCGTGTTTTAAGTTTAATTTTACCTAAATTAAATGGTTGAATCTAACTTTAACCAAACTTATTGTTTGTACCTAGGGTAAAGTTAAAAAGTATAAACAATTTTAAAATATCACTATATTTAGGCGAGTAAACGAAAAATGTTCATTTCAGACTCTAATAACGTAGAAATCGTGTTTCAAGTTGAAATACGCCTTGGAACCATATCTCACCTAAATTAAATGGTCGAATCAAAGTTTAACCAAACGTAATGTTTGTACCTAGGGTAAAGTTAAAAAGTTTAAACAATTTTAAAATATCACTATATTTAGGCGAGAAAACGAAAAATGTTCGTTACAGACGCTAATACCGCAGAAATCGTGTTTCAAGTTGAAATACGCCTTGGGACCATATCTCACCTAAATTAAATGGTAGAATCAAAGTTTAACCTAACGTAATGTTTGTACCTAGGGTAAAGTTAAAAAGTTTAAACAATTTTAAAATATCACTAGATTCAGGCGAGTAAACGAAAAATATTCGTTTTAGACTCGAATAAAGCAGAAATCGTGTTTCAAGTTGAAATACGCCTTGGGACCATATTTTACCTAAATTAAATGGTAGAATCAAATTTTAACCAAACTTATTGTTTGTACCTAGGGTAAAGTTAAAAAGTTTAAACAATTTTAAAATATCACCAGATTTAGGCGAGTAAACGAAAAATGTTCGTTTCAGACTCTAATACCGCAGAAATCGTGTTTTAAGTTTAATTTTACCTAAATTAAATGGTTGAATCAAACTTTAACCAAACTTATTGTTTGTACCTAGGGTAAAGTTAAAAAGTATAAACAATTTTAAAATATCACTATATTTAGGCGAGTAAACGAAAAATGTTCATTTCAGACTCTAATAACGTAGAAATCGTGTTTCAAGTTGAAATACGCCTTGAGACCATATCTCACATAAATTAAATGGTAGAATCAAAGTTTAACCAAACGTAATGTTTGTACTTAGGGTAAAGTTAAAAAGTTTAAACAATTTTAAAATATCACCAGATTCAGGCGAGTAAACGAAAAATATTCGTTTTAGACTCGAATAAAGCAGAAATCGTGTTTTAAGTTGAAATACGCCTTGGGACCATATCTCACCTAAATTAAATGGTAGAATCAAAGTTTATCCAAACGTAATGTTTGTTCCTAAGGTAAAGTAAAAAAGTTTAAACAATTTTAAAATATCACTATATTTAGGCGAGTAAACGAAAAATGTTCATTTCAGACTCTAATAACGTAGAAATCGTGTTTCAAGTTGAAATACGCCTTGAGACTATATCTCACCTAAATTAAACGGTAGAATCAAAGTTTAACCAAACGTAATGTTTGTACCTAGGGTAAAGTTAAAAAGTTTAAACAATTTTAAAATATCACTATAATTAGGCGAGTAAACGAAAAATAATCGTTTTAGACTCGAATAAAGCAGAAATCGTGTTTCAAGTTGAAATACGCCTTGAGACCATATCTCACCTAAATTAAACGGTAGAATCAAAGTTTAACCAAACGTAATGTTTGTACCTAGGGTAAAGTTAAAAAGTTTAAACCATTTTAAAATATCACTATATTTAGGCGAGAAAACGAAAAATGTTCGTTTCAGACTCTAATACCGCAGAAATCGTGTTTCAAGTTGAAATACACCTTGGGACCATATCTCACCTAAAGTAAATGGTAGAATCAAACTTTAACCAAACGTAATGTTTGGATACAGGGTAAAGTTAAAAAGTTTAAACAATTTTAAATATCACTATATTTAGGCGAGTAAACGAAAAATGTTCGTTTCAGACTCTAATAATGCAGAAATCGTGTTTCAAGTTGAAATACGCCTTGAGACCATATCTCACCTAAATTAAATGGTAGAATCAAAGTTTAACCAAACGTAATGTTTGTACCTAGGGTAAAGTTAAAAAGTTTAAACAATTTTAAAATATCACCAGATTCAGGCGAGTAAACGAAAAATATTCGTTTTAGACTCGAATAAAGCAGAAATCGTGTTTCAAGTTGAAATACGACTTGGGACCATAACTCACCTAAATTAAATGGTAGAATCAAAGTTTAGCCAAACGTAATGTTTGTACCTAGGGTAAAAATGAAAAGTTTAAAACAATTTTAAAATATCACTAAATTTAGGCGAGTAAACGAAAAATGTTCGTTTCAGACTCTAATACCGCAGAAATCGTGTTTCAAGTTGAAATACGCCTCGGGACCATATCTCACCCAAATTAAATGGTAGAATCAAAGTTAAACCAAACGAAATGTTTGTACCTAGGGTAAAGTTAAAAAGTTTAAACAATTTTAAAATATCACCAGATTCAGGCGAGTAAACTAAAAATATTCGTTTTAGACTCGAATAAAGCAGAAATCGTGTTTCAAGTTGAAATACGCCTTGAGACCATATCTCACCTAAATTAAACGGTAGAATCAAAGTTTAACCAAACGTAATGTTTGTACCTAGGGTAAAGTAAAAAAGTTTAAACAATTTTAAAATATCACTATATTTAGGCGAGAAAACGAAAAATGTTCGTTTCAGACTCTAATACCGCAGAAATCGTGTTTCAAGTTGAAATACACCTTGGGACCATATCTCACCTAAAGTAAATGGTAGAATCAAACTTTAACCAAACGTAATGTTTGGATACAGGGTAAAGTTGAAAAGTTTAAACAATTTTAAAATATCACTATATTAAGGCGAGTAAACGAAAAATGTTCGTTTCAGACTCTAATAATGCAGAAATCGTGTTTCAAGTTGAAATACGCCTTGAGACCATATCACACCTAAATTAAATGGTAGAATCAAAGTTTAACCAAACGTAATGTTTGTACCTAGGGTAAAGTTAAAAAGTTTAAACAATTTTAAAATATCACCAGATTCAGGCGAGTAAACGAAAAATATTCGTTTTAGACTCGAATAAAGCAGAAATCGTGTTTCAAGTTGAAATACGACTTGGGACCATAACTCACCTAAATTAAATGGTAGAATCAAAGTTTAACCAAACGTAATGTTTGTACCTAGGGTAAAAATGAAAAGTTTAAACAATTTTAAAATATCACTATATTTAGGCGAGTAAACGAAAAATGTTCGTTTCAGACTCTAATAATGCAGAAATCGTGTTTCAAGTTGAAATACGCCTTGAGACCATATCTCACCTAAATTAAACGGTAGAATCAAAGTTTAACCAAACGTAATGTTTGTACCTAGGGTAAAGTTCAAAAGTTTAAACAATTTTAAAATATCACTATATTTAGGCGAGTAAACGAAAAATGTTCGTTTCAGACTCTAATACCGCAGAAATCGTGTTTCAAGTTGAAATACACCTTGGGACCATATCTCACCTAAAGTAAATGGTAGAATCAAACTTTAACCAAACGTAATGTTTGTACCTAGGGTAAAGTTAAAAAGTTTAAACAATTTTAAAATAGCACTATATTTAGGCGAGTAAACGAAAAATGTTCATTTCAGACTCTTATCGTGTTTCAAGTTGAAATACGCCTTGAGACCATATCTCACATAAATTAAATGGTAGAATCAAAGTTTAACCAAACGTAATGTTTGTACCTAGGGTAAAGTTAAAAAGTTTAAACAATTTTAAAATATCACCAGATTCAGGCGAGTAAACGAAAAATATTCGTTTTAGACTCGAATAAAGCAGAAATCGTGTTTTAAGTTGAAATACGCCTTGGGACCATATCTCACCTAAATTAAATGGTAGAATCAAAGTTTAACCTAACGTAATGTTTGTACCTAGGGTAAAGTTAAAAAGTTTAAACAATTTTAAAATATCACCAGATTCAGGCGAGTAAACGAAAAATATTCGTTTTAGACTCGAATAAAGCAGAAATCGTGTTTCAAGTTGAAATACGCCTT
Organism: Pterostichus niger; assembly: GCA_947425015.1. Classification (NCBI taxonomy): domain Eukaryota; kingdom Metazoa; phylum Arthropoda; class Insecta; order Coleoptera; family Carabidae; genus Pterostichus; species Pterostichus niger. The sequence continues at coordinate 10,127,540 of OX380349.1, read as the reverse complement.
GAGACCATATCTCACATAAATTAAATGGTAGAATCAAAGTTTAACCAATCGTAATGTTTGTACCTAGGGTAAAGTTAAAAAGTTTAAACAATTTTAAAATATCACTATAATTAGGCGAGTAAACGAAAAATATTCGTTTTAGACTCGAATAAAGCAGAAATCGTGTTTCAAGTTGAAATACGCCTTGAGACCATATCTCACCTAAATTAAACGGTAGAATCAAAGTTTAACCAAACGTAATGTTTGTACCTAGGGTAAAGTTAAAAAGTTTAAACAATTTTAAAATAGCACTATATTTAGGCGAGTAAACGAAAAATGTTCATTTCAGACTCTAATCGTGTTTCAAGTTGAAATACGCCTTGAGACCATATCTCACATAAATTAAATGGTAGAATCAAAGTTTAACCAAACGTAATGTTTGTACCTAGGGTAAAGTTAAAAAGTTTAAACAATTTTAAAATATCACCAGATTCAGGCGAGTAAACGAAAAATATTCGTTTTAGACTCGAATAAAGCAGAAATCGTGTTTTAAGTTGAAATACGCCTTGGGACCATATCTCACCTAAATTAAATGGTAGAATCAAAGTTTATCCAAACGTAATGTTTGTTCCTAAGGTAAAGTAAAAAAGTTTAAACAATTTTAAAATATCACTATATTTAGGCGAGTAAACGAAAAATGTTCATTTCAGACTCTAATAACGTAGAAATCGTGTTTCAAGTTGAAATACGCCTTGGAACCATATCTCACCTAAATTAAATGGTAGAATCAAAGTTTAACCTAACGTAATGTTTGTACCTAGGGTAAAGTTAAAAAGTTTAAACAATTTTAAAATATCACCAGATTCAGGCGAGTAAACGAAAAATTTTCTTTTTAGACTCGAATAAAGCAGAAATCGTGTTTCAAGTTGAAATACGCCTTGAGACCATATCTCACCTAAATTAAACGGTAGAATCAAAGTTTAACCAAACGTAATGTTTGTACCTAGGGTAAAGTTAAAAAGTTTAAACAATTTTAAAATATCACCAGATTCAGGCGAGTAAACGAAAAATATTCGTTTTAGACTCGAATAAAGCAGAAATCGTGTTTCAAGTTGAAATACGCCTTGAGACCATATCTCACCTAAATTAAACGGTAGAATCAAAGTTTAACCAAACGTAATGTTTGTACCTAGGGTAAAGTTAAAAGTTTAAACAATTTTAAAATAGCACTATATTTAGGCGAGTAAACGAAAAATGTTCATTTCAGACTCTAATCGTGTTTCAAGTTGAAATACGCCTTGAGACCATATCTCACATAAATTAAATGGTAGAATCAAAGTTTAACCAAACGTAATGTTTGTACCTAGGGTAAAGTTAAAAAGTTTAAACAATTTTAAAATATCACCAGATTCAGGCGAGTAAACGAAAAATATTCGTTTTAGACTCGAATAAAGCAGAAATCGTGTTTTAAGTTGAAATACGCCTTGGGACCATATCTCACCTAAATTAAATGGTAGAATCAAAGTTTATCCAAACGTAATGTTTGTTCCTAAGGTAAAGTAAAAAAGTTTAAACAATTTTAAAATATCACTATATTTAGGCGAGTAAACGAAAAATGTTCATTTCAGACTCTAATAACGTAGAAATCGTGTTTCAAGTTGAAATACGCCTTGGAACCATATCTCACCTAAATTAAATGGTAGAATCAAAGTTTAACCTAACGTAATGTTTGTACCTAGGGTAAAGTTAAAAAGTTTAAACAATTTTAATATATCACCAGATTCAGGCGAGTAAACGAAAAATTTTCTTTTTAGACTCGAATAAAGCAGAAATCGTGTTTCAAGTTGAAATACGCCTTGAGACCATATCTCACCTAAATTAAACGGTAGAATCAAAGTTTAACCAAACGTAATGTTTGTACCTAGGGTAAAGTTAAAAAGTTTAAACAATTTTAAAATATCACCAGATTCAGGCGAGTAAACGAAAAATATTCGTTTTAGACTCGAATAAAGCAGAAATCGTGTTTCAAGTTGAAATACGCCTTGGGACCATATCTCACCTAAATTAAATGGTAGAATCAAAGTTTAACCTAACGTAATGTTTGTACCTAGGGTAAAGTTAAAAAGTTTAAACAATTTTAAAATATCACTATATTTAGGCGAGAAAACGAAAAATGTTCGTTTCAAACTCTAATACCTCAGAAATCGTGTTTCAAGTTGAAATACGCCTTGGGACCATATCTCACCTAAATTAAATGGTAGAATCAAAGTTTAACCTAACGTAATGTTTGTACCTAGGGTAAAGTTAAAAAGTTTAAACAATTTTAAAATATCACTATATTTAGGCGAGTAAACGAAAAATGTTCGTTTCAGACTCTAATGCCGCAGAAATCGTGTTTCAAGTTGAAATACGCCTTGGGACCATATTTTACCTAAATTAAATGGTTGAATCAAACTGTAACCAAACTTTTTGTTTGTACCTAGGGTAAAGTTAAAAAGTATAAACAATTTTAAAATATCACTATATTTAGGCGAGTAAACGAAAAATGTTCATTTCAGACTCTAATAACGTAGAAATCGTGTTTCAAGTTGAAATACGCCTTGGAACCATATCTCACCTAAATTAAATGGTAGAATCAAAGTTTAACCTAACGTAATGTTTGTACCTAGGGTAAAGTTAAAAAGTTTAAACAATTTTAAAATATCACCAGATTCAGGCGAGTAAACGAAAAATATTCGTTTTAGACTCGAATAAAGCAGAAATCGTGTTTCAAGTTGAAATACGCCTTGAGACCATATCTCACCTAAATTAAACGGTAGAATCAAAGTTTAACCAAACGTAATGTTTGTACCTAGGGTAAAGTTAAAAAGTTTAAACAATTTTAAAATATCACTATATTTAGGCGAGTAAACGAAAAATGTTCGTTTCAGACTCTAATACCGCAGAAATCGTGTTTCAAGTTGAAATACGCCTTGGGACCATATCTCACCTAAATTAAATGGTAGAATCAAAGTTTAACCTAACGTAATGTTTGTACCTAGGGTAAAGTTAAAAAGTTTAAACAATTTTAAAATATCACCAGATTCAGGCGAGTAAACGAAAAATATTCGTTTTAGACTCGAATAAAGCAGAAATCGTGTTTCAAGTTGAAATACGCCTTGAGAACATATCTCACCTAAATTAAACGGTAGAATCAAAGTTTAACCAAACGTAATGTTTGTACCTAGGGTAAAGTTAAAAAGTTTAAACAATTTTAAAATATCACTATATTTAGGCGAGTAAACGAAAAATGTTCGTTTTAGACTCGAATAAAGCAGAAATCGTGTTTTAAGTTGAAATACGCCTTGGGACCATATCTCACCTAAATTAAATGGTAGAATCAAAGTTAAACCAAACGTAATGTTTGTACCTAGGGTAAAGTTGAAAAGTTTAAACAATTTTAAAATATCACTATATTTAGGCGTGTAAACGAAAAAAGTTCGTTTCAGACTCAAATACCGCAGAAATCGTGTTTCAAGTTGAAATACGCCTTGAGACCATATCTCACATAAATTAAATGGTAGAATCAAAGTTTAACCAAACGTAATGTTTGTACCTAGGGTAATGTTAAAAAGTTTAAACAATTTTAAAATATCACTATAATTAGGCGAGTAAACGAAAAATATTCGTTTTAGACTCGAATAAAGCAGAAATCGTGTTTCAAGTTGAAATACGCCTTGAGACCATATCTCACCTAAATTAATCGGTAGAATCAAAGTTTAACCAAACGTAATGTTTGTACCTAGGGTAAAGTTAAAAAGTTTAAACAATTTTAAAATATCACTATATTTAGGCGAGAAAACGAAAAATGTTCGTTACAGACTCTAATACCGCAGAAATCGTGTTTCAAGTTGAAATACACCTTGGGACCATATCTCACCTAAAGTAAATGGTAGAATCAAACTTTAACCAAACGTAATGTTTGGATACAGGGTAAAGTTAAAAAGTTTAAACAATTTTAAAATATCACTATATTTAGGCGAGTAAACGAAAAATGTTCGTTTCAGACTCTAATAATGCAGAAATCGTGTTTCAAGTTGAAATACGCCTTGAGACCATATCTCACATAAATTAAATGGTAGAATCAAAGTTTAACCAAACGTAATGTTTGTACCTAGGGTAAAGTTAAAAAGTTTAACAATTCATGTTATCACAACAATAAAAACTCTTTAAATTCATGTAAATAATATAACTTTATTTTGTTTTGTTAATTTGTTATCAATTCATATACCATTGTGTGTTTTTTTTAATGTTCACTTATTGTAAAGGTTAAGTGTAAGAGCAGCTACGGCTGAACTTCTGCCAAATAAAGTGCTATTATTATTATTATTATTATTATTAAACAATTTTAAAATATCACCAGATTCAGGCGAGTAAACGAAAAATGTTCGTTTCAGACTCTAATACCGCAGAAATCGTGTTTCAAGTTGAAATACACCTTGGGACCATATCTAACCTAAAGTAAATGGTAGAATCAAACTTTAACCAAACGTAATGTTTGTACCTAGGGTAAAGTTAAAAAGTTTAAACAATTTTAAAATATCACCAGATTTAGGCGAGGAAACGAAAAATGTTCATTTCAGACCCTAATAACGTAGAAATCGTGTTTCAAGTTGAAATACGCCTTGAGACCATATCTCACCTAAATTAAACGGTAGAATCAAAATTTAACCAAACGTAATGTTTGTACCTAGGGTAAAGTTAAAAAGTTTAAACAATTTTAAAATATCACTATATTTAGGCGAGTAAACGAAAAATGTTCGTTGCAGACTCTAATACCGCACAAATCGTGTTTCAAGTTGAAATACGCCTTGGAATCATATCTCACCTAAATTAAATGGTAGAATCAAAGTTTAACCAAACGTAATGTTTGTACCTAGGGTAAAGTTAAAAAGTTTAAACAATTTTAAAATATCACCAGATTTAGGCGAGTAAACGAAAAATGTTCATTTCAGACTCTAATAACGTAGAAATCGTGTTTCAAGTTGAAATACGCCTTGGAACCATATCTCACCTAAATTAAATGGTAGAATCAAAGTTTAACCAAACGTAATGTTTGTACCTAGGGTAAAGTTAAAAAGTTTAAACAATTTTAAAATATCACCAGATTTAGGCGAGTAAACGAAAAATGTTCATTTCAGACTCTAATAACGTAGAAATCGTGTTTCAAGTTGAAATACGCCTTGAGACCATATCTCACCTAAATTAAACGGTAGAATCAAAGTTTAACCAAACGTAATGTTTGTACCTAGGGTAAAGTTAAAAAGTTTAAACAATTTTAAAATATCACCAGATTCAGACGAGTAAACGAAAAATATTCGTTTTAGACTCGAATAAAGCAGAAATCGTGTTTTAAGTTGAAATACGCCTTGGGACCATATCTCACCTAAATTAAATGGTAGAATCAAAGTTAAACCAAACGTAATGTTTGTACCTAGGGTAAAGTTAAAAAGTTTAAACAATTTTAAAATATCACTATATTTAGGCGAGTAAACGAAAAATGTTCGTTTCAGACTCTAATACCGCAGAAATCGTGTTTTAAGTTTAATTTTACCTAAATTAAATGGTTGAATCAAACTTTAACCAAACTTATTGTTTGTACCTAGGGTAAAGTTAGAAAGTATAAACAATTTTAAAATATCACTATATTTAGGCGAGAAAACGAAAAATGTTCATTTCAGACTCTAATAACGTAGAAATCGTGTTTCAAGTTGAAATACGCCTTGGAACCATATCTCACCTAAATTAAATGGTAGAATCAAAGTTTAACCAAACGTAATGTTTGTACCTAGGGTAAAGTTAAAAAGTTTAAACAATTTTAAAATATCACCAGATTCAGACGAGTAAACGAAAAATATTCGTTTTAGACTCGAATAAAGCAGAAATCGTGTTTTAAGTTGAAATACGCCTTGGGACCATATCTCACCTAAATTAAATGGTAGAATCAAAGTTAAACCAAACGTAATGTTTGTACCTAGGGTAAAATTGAAAAGTTTAAACAATTTTAAAATATCACTATATTTAGGCGAGTAAACGAAAAAAGTTCGTTTCTGACTCAAATACAGCAGAAATCGTGTTTCAAGTTGAAATACGCCTTGAGACCATATCTCACATAAATTAAATGGTAGAATCAAAGTTTAACCAAACGTAATGTTTGTACCTAGGGTAAAGTTAAAAAGTTTAAACAATTTTAAAATATCACTATAATTAGGCGAGTAAACGAAAAATATTCGTTTTAGACTCGAATAAAGCAGAAATCGTGTTTCAAGTTGAAATACGCCTTGAGACCATATCTCACCTAAATTAAACGGTAGAATCAAAGTTTAACCAAACGTAATGTTTGTACCTAGGGTAAAGTTAAAAAGTTTAAACAATTTTAAAATATCACTATATTTAGGCGAGAAAACGAAAAATGTTCGTTTCAGACTCTAATACCGCAGAAATCGTGTTTCAAGTTGAAATACACCTTGGGACCATATCTTACCTAAAGTAAATGGTAGAATCAAACTTTAACCAAACGTAATGTTTGGATACAGGGTAAAGTTAAAAAGCTTAAACAATTTTAAAATATCACCAGATTCAGGCGAGTAAACGAAAATTATTCGTTTTAGACTCGAATAAAGCAGAAATCGTGTTTCAAGTTGAAATACGCCTTGGGACCATATTTTACCTAAATTAAATGGTAGAATCAAATTTTAACCAAACTTATTGTTTGTACCTATGGTAAAGTTAAAAAGTTAAAACAATTTTAAAATATCACCAGATTTAGGCGAGTAAACGAAAAATGTTCATTTCAGACTCTAATAACGTAGAAATCGTGTTTCAAGTTGAAATACGCCTTGAGACCATATCTCACCCAAATTAAACGGTAGAATCAAAGTTTAACCAAACGTAATGTTTGTACCTAGGGTAAAGTTAAAAAGTTGAAACAATTTTAAAATATCACTATATTTAGGCGAGTAAACGAAAAATGTTCGTTTCAGACTCTAATACCGCAGAAATCATGTTTCAAGTTGAAATACGCCTCGGGACCATATCTCACCCAAATTAAATGGTAGAATCAAAGTTAAACCAAACGTAATGTTTGTACCTAGGGTAAAGTTAAAAAGTATAAACAATTTTAAAATATCACTATATTAAGGCGAGTAAACGAAAAATGTTCGTTTCAAACTCTAATAATGCAGAAATCGTGTTTCAAGTTGAAATACGCCTTGGGACCATATCTCACCTAAATTAAACGGTAGAATCAAACTTTAACCAAACTTAATGTTTGTACCTAGGGTAAAGTTAAAAAACTGAAACAATTTTAAAATATCACTATATTAAGGCGAGTAAACGAAAAATGTTCGTTTCAGACTCTAATACCGCAGAAATCGTGTTTCAAGTTGAAATACGCCTTGGAACCATATCTCACCTAAATTAAATGGTAGAATCAAAGTTTAACCTAACGTAATGTTTGTAACTAGGGTAAAGTTAAAAAGTTTAAACAATTTTAAAATATCACTATAATTAGGCGAGTAAACGAAAAATATTCGTTTTAGACTCGAATAAAGCAGAAATCGTGTTTCAAGTTGAAATACGCCTTGGAACCATATCTCACCTAAATTAAATGGTAGAATCAAAGTTTAACCAAACGTAATGTTTGTACCTAGGGTAAAGTTAAAAAGTTTAAACAATTTTAAAATATCACTATATTTAGGCGAGTAAACGAAAAATGTTCGTTTCAGACTCTAATACCGCAGAAATCGTGTTTCAAGTTGAAATACACCTTGGGACCATATCTCACCTAAAGTAAATGGTAGAATCAAACTTTAACCAAACGTAATGTTTGTATACAGGGTAAAGTTAAAAAGTTTAAACAATTTTAAAATATCACTATATTTAGGCGAGTAAACGAAAAATGTTCGTTTCAGACACTAATAATGCAGAAATCTTGTTTCAAGTTGAAATACGCCTTGGGATCATATCTCACCTAAATTAAATGGTAGAATCAAAGTTTAACCAAACTTATTGTTTGTACCTAGGGTAAAGTTAAAAAGTATAAACAATTTTAAAATATCACTATATTTAGGCGAGTAAACGAAAAATGTTCATTTCAGACTCTAATAACGTAGAAATCGTGTTTCAAGTTGAAATACGCCTTGGAACCATATCTCACCTAAATTAAATGGTAGAATCAAAGTTTAACCAAACGTAATGTTTGTACCTAGGGTAAAGTTGAAAAGTTTAAACAATTTTAAAATATCACTATATTTAGGCGAGTAAACGAAAAAAGTTCGTTTCAGACTCAAATACCGCAGAAATCGTGTTTCAAGTTGAAATACGCCTTGAGACCATATCTCACATAAATTAAATGGTAGAATCAAAGTTTAACCAAACGTAATGTTAGTTAAAAAGTTTAAACAATTTTAAAATATCACTATATTTAGGCGAGAAAACGAAAAATGTTCGTTTCAGACTCTAATACCGCAGAAATCGTGTTTCAAGTTGAAATACACCTTGGGACCATATCTCACCTAAAGTAAATGGTAGAATCAAACTTTAACCAAACGTAATGTTTGGATACAGGGTAAAGTTAAAAAGTTTAAACAATTTTAAAATATCACTATATTTAGGCGAGTAAACGAAAAATGTTCGTTTCAGACTCTAATAATGCAGAAATCGTGTTTCAAGTTGAAATACGCCTTGAGACCATATCTCACATAAATTAAATAGTAGAATCAAAGTTTAACCAAACGTAATGTTTGTACCTAGGGTAAAGTTAAAAAGTTGAAACAATTTTAAAATATCACTATATTTAGGCGAGTCAACGAAAAATGTTCGTTTCAGAATACCGCAGAAATCGTGTTTCAAGTTGAAATACGCCTCGGGACCATATCTCACCCAAATTAAATGGTAGAATCAAAGTTAAACCAAACGTAATGTTTGTACCTAGGGTAAAGTTAAAAAGTATAAACAATTTTAAAATATCACTATATTAAGGCGAGAAAACTAAAAATGTTCGTTTCAGACTCTAATACCGCAGAAATCGTGTTTCAAGTTGAAATACGCCTTGGGACCATATCTCACCTAAATTAAAAGGTAGAATCAAAGTTTAACCTAACGTAATGTTTGTACCTAGGGTAAAGTTGAAAAGTTTAAAAAATTTTAAAATATCACCAGATTCAGGCGAGTAAACGAAAAATATTCGTTTTAGACTCGAATAAAGCAGAAATCGTGTTTCAAGTTAAAATACGCCTTGGGACCATATTTTACCTAAATTAAATGGTAGAATCAAAGTTTAACCTAACGTAATGTTTGTACCTAGGGTAAAGTTAAAAAGTTTAAACAATTTTAAAATATCACCAGATTTAGGCGAGTAAACGAAAAATGTTCATTTCAGACTCTAATAACGTAGAAATCGTGTTTCAAGTTGAAATACGCCTTGAGACCATATCTCACCCAAATTAAACGGTAGAATCAAAGTTTAACCAAACGTAATGTTTGTACCTAGGGTAAAGTTAAAAAGTTGAAACAATTTTAAAATATCACTATATTTAGGCGAGTAAACGAAAAATGTTCGTTTCAGAATACCGCAGAAATCGTGTTTCAAGTTGAAATACGCCTCGGGACCATATCTCACCCAAATTAAATGGTAGAATCAAAGTTAAACCAAACGTAATGTTTGTACCTAGGGTAAAGTTAAAAAGTATAAACAATTTTAAAATATCACTATATTAAGGCGAGAAAACGAAAAATGTTCGTTTCAGACTCTAATACCGCAGAAATCGTGTTTCAAGTTGAAATACGCCTTGGGACCATATCTCACTTAAATTAAAAGGTAGAATCAAAGTTTAACCTAACGTAATGTTTGTACCTAGGGTAAAGTTAAAAAGTTTAAAAAATTTTAAAATATCACCAGATTCAGGCGAGTAAACGAAAAATATTCGTTTTAGACTCGAATAAAGCAGATATCGTGTTTCAAGTTGAAATACGCCTTGAGACCATATCTCACCTAAATTAAACGGTAGAATCAAAGTTTAACCAAACGTAATGTTTGTACCTAGGGTAAAGTTAAAAAGTTTAAACAATTTTAAAATATCACTATATTTAGGCGAGAAAACGAAAAATGTTCGTTTCAGACTCTAATACCGCAGAAATCGTGTTTCAAGTTGAAATACGCCTTGGGACCATATCTCACCTAAATTAAATGGTAGAATCAAAGTTTAACCTAACGTAATGTTTGTACCTAGGGTAAAGTTAAAAAGTTTAAACAATTTTAAAATATCACAAGATTCAGGCGAGTAAACGAAAAATATTCGTTTTAGACTCGAATAAAGCAGAAATCGTGTTTCAAGTTGAAATACGCCTTGGGACCATATTTTACCTAAATTAAATGGTAGAATCAAATTTTAACCAAACTTATTGTTTGTACCTAGGGTAAAGTTAAAAAGTTTAAACAATTTTAAAATATCACCAGATTTAGGCGAGTAAACGAAAAATGTTCATTTCAGACTCTAATATCGTAGAAATCGTGTTTCAAGTTGAAATACGCCTTGAGACCATATCTCACCTAAATTAAACGGTAGAATCAAAGTTTAACCAAACGTAATGTTTGTACCTAGGGTAAAGTTAAAAAGTTGAAACAATTGTAAAATATCACTATATTTAGGCGAGTAAACGAAAAATGTTCATTTCAGACTATAATAACGTAGAAATCGTGTTTCAAGTTGAAATACGCCTTGAGACCATATCTCACCTAAATTAAACGGTAGAATCAAAGTTTAACTAAACGTAATGTTTGTACCTAGGGTAAAGTTAAAAAGTTTAAACAATTTTAAAATATCACTATATTTAGGCGAGTAAACGAAAAATGTTCGTTTCAGACTCTAATACCGCAGAAATCGTGTTTTAAGTTTAATTTTACCTAAATTAAATGGTTGAATCAAACTTTAACCAAACTTATTGTTTGTACCTAGGGTAAAGTTAAAAAGTATAAACAATTTTAAAATATCACTATATTTAGGCGAGTAAACGAAAAATGTTCATTTCAGACTCTAATAACGTAGAAATCGTGTTTCAAGTTGAGACCATATCTCACCTAAATTAAACGGTAGAATCAAAGTTTAACCAAACGTAATGTTTGTACCTAGGGTAAAGTTAAAAAGTTTAAACAATTTTAAAATATCACTATATTTAGGCGAGTAAACGAAAAATGTTCGTTACAGACTCTAATAACGTAGAAATCGTGTTTCAAGTTAAAATACGCCTTGGAACCATATCTCACCTAAATTAAATGGTAGAATCAAAGTTTAACCAAACGTAATGTTTGTACCTAGGGTAAAGTTAAAAAGTTGAAACAATTTTAAAATATCACTATATTTAGGCGAGTAAACGAAAAATGTTCATTTCAGACTCTAATAACGTAGAAATCGTGTTTCAAGTTGAGACCATATCTCACCTAAATTAAACGGTAGAATCAAAGTTTAACCAAACGTAATGTTTGTACCCAGGGTAAAGTTAAAAAGTTTAAACAATTTTAAAATATCACTATATTTAGGCGAGTAAACGAAAAATGTTCGTTTCAGACTCTAATACTGCAGAAATCGTGTTTTAAGTTTAATTTTACCTAAATTAAATGGTTGAATCAAACTTTAACCAAACTTATTGTTTGTACCTAGGGTAAAGTTAAAAAGTATAAACAATTTTAAAATATCACTATATTTAGGCGAGTAAACGAAAAATGTTCATTTCAGACTCTAATAACGTAGAAATCGTGTTTCAAGTTGAAATACGCCTTGGAACCATATCTCACCTAAATTAAATGGTAGAATCAAAGTTTAACCAAACGTAATGTTTGTACCTAGGGTAAAGTTAAAAAGTTTAAACAATTTTAAAATATCACCAGATTCAGGCGAGTAAACGAAAAATATTCGTTTTAGACTCGAATAAAACAGAAATCGTGTTTTAAGTTGAAATACGCCTTGGGACCATATCTCACCTAAATTAAATGGTAGAATCAAAGTTAAACCAAACGTAATGTTTGTACCTAGGGTAAAGTTGAAAAGTTTAAACAATTTTAAAATATCACTATATTTAGGCGAGTAAACGAAAAATGTTCGTTTCAGACACTAATAATGCAGAAATCTTGTTTCAAGTTGAAATACGCCTTGGGATCATATCTCACCTAAATTAAATGGTAGAATCAAAGTTTAACCAAACTTATTGTTTGTACCTAGGGTAAAGTTAAAAAGTATAAACAATTTTAAAATATCACTATATTTAGGCGAGTAAACGAAAAATGTTCATTTCAGACTCTAATAACGTAGAAATCGTGTTTCAAGTTGAAATACGTCTTGGAACCATATCTCACCTAAATTAAATGGTAGAATCAAAGTTTAACCAAACGTAATGTTTGTACCTAGGGTAAAGTTGAAAAGTTTAAACAATTTTAAAATATCACTATATTTAGGCGAGTAAACGAAAAAAGTTCGTTTCAGACTCAAATACCGCAGAAATCGTGTTTCAAGTTGAAATACACCTTGGGACCATATCTCACATAAAGTAAATGGTAGAATCAAAGTTTAACCTAACGTAATGTTTGTACCTAGGGTAAAGTAAAAAAGTTTAAACAATTTTAAAATATCACTATATTTAGGCGAGTAAACGAAAAATGTTCGTTTCAGACTCTAATACCGCAGAAATCGTGTTTTAATTTTAATTTTACCTAAATTAAATGGTTGAATCAAACTTTAACCAAACTTATTGTTTGTACCTAGGGTAAAGTTAAAAAGTATAAACAATTTTATAATATCACTATATTTAGGCGAGTAAACGAAAAATGTCCATTTCAGACTCTAATAACGTAGAAATCGTGTTTCAAGTTGAAATACGCCTTGGAACCATATCTCACCTAAATTAAATGGTAGAATCAAAGTTTAACCAAACGTAATGTTTGTACCTAGGGTAAAGTTAAAAAGTTGAAACAATTTTAAAATATCACTATATTTAGGCGAGTAAACGAAAAATGTTCATTTCAGACTCTAATAACGTAGAAATCGTGTTTCAAGTTGAGACCATATCATACCTAAGTTAAACGGTAGAATCAAAGTTTAACCAAACGTAATGTTTGTACCTAGGGTAAAGTTAAAAAGTTTAAACAATTTTAAAATATCACTATATTTAGGCGAGTAAACGAAAAATGTTCGTTTCAGACTCTAATACCGCAGAAATCGTGTTTTAAGTTTAATTTTACCTAAATTAAATGGTTGAATCAAACTTTAACCAAACTTATTGTTTGTACCTAGGGTAAAGTTAAAAAGTATAAACAATTTTAAAATATCACTATATTTAGGCGAGTAAACGAAAAATGTTCATTTCAGACTCTAATAACGTAGAAATCGTGTTTCAAGTTGAAATACGCCTTGGAACCATATCTCACCTAAATTAAATGGTAGAATCAAAGTTTAACCAAACGTAATGTTTGTACCTAGGGTAAAGTTAAAAAGTTGAAACAATTTTAAAATATCACTATATTTAGGCGAGTAAACGAAAAATGTTCATTTCAGACTCTAATAACGTAGAAATCGTGTTTCAAGTTGAGACCATATCATACCTAAATTAAACGGTAGAATCAAAGTTTAACCAAACGTAATGTTTGTAGCTAGGGTAAAGTTAAAAAGTTTAAACAATTTTAAAATATCACTATATTTAGGCGAGTAAACGAAAAATGTTCGTTTCAGACTCTAATACCGCAGAAATCGTGTTTTAAGTTTAATCTTACCTAAATTAAATGGTTGAATCAAACTTTAACCAAACTTATTGTTTGTACCTAGGGTAAAGTTAAAAAGTATAAACAATTTTAAAATATCACTATATTTAGGCGAGTAAACGAAAAATGCTCATTTCAGACTCTAATAACGTAGAAATCGTGTTTCAAGTTGAAATACGCCTTGGAACCATATCTCACCTAAATTAAATGGTAGAATCAAAGTTTAACCAAACGTAATGTTTGTACCTAGGGTAAAGTTAAAAAGTTTAAACAATTTTAAAATATCACTATATTTAGGCGAGAAAACGAAAAATGTTCGTTACAGACTCTAATACCGCAGAAATCGTGTTTCAAGTTGAAATACGCCTTGGGACCATATCTCACCTAAATTAAATGGTAGAATCAAAGTTTAACCTAACGTAATGTTTGTACCTAGGGTAAAGTTAAAAAGTTTAAACAATTTTAAAATATCACTAGATTCAGGCGAGTAAACGAAAAATATTCGTTTCAGACTCTAATACCGCAGAAATCGTGTTTTAAGTTTAATTTTACCTAAATTAAATGGTTGAATCAAACTTTAAACAAACTTATTGTTTGTACCTAGAGTAAAGTTAAAAAGTATAAACAATTTTAAAATATCACTATATTTAGGCGAGTAAACGAAAAATGTTCATTTCAGACTCTAATAACGTAGAAATCGTGTTTCAAGTTGAAATACGCCTTGGAACCATATCTCACCTAAATTAAATGGTAGAATCAAAGTTTAACCAAACGTAATGTTTGTACCTAGGGTAAAGTTAAAAAGTTTAAACAATTTTAAAATATCACCAGATTCTGGCGAGTAAACGAAAAATATTCGTTTTAGACTCGAATAAAGCAGAAATCGTGTTTTAAGTTGAAATACGCCTTGGGACCATATCTCACCTAAATTAAATGGTAGAATCAAAGTTAAACCAAACGTAATGTTTGTACCTAGGGTAAAGTTTAAAAGTTTAAACAATTTTAAAATATCACTATAATTAGGCGAGTAAACGAAAATTATTCGTTTTAGACTCGAATAAAGCAGAAATCGTGTTTCAAGTTGAAATACGCCATGAGACCATATCTCACCTAAATTATACGGTAGAATCAAAGTTTAACCTAACGTAATGTTTGTACCTAGGGTAAAGTTAAAAAGTTTAAACAATTTTAAAATATCACTATATTTAGGCGAGAAAACGAAAAATGTTCGTATCAGACTCTAATACCGCAGAAATCGTGTTTCAAGTTGAAATACACCTTGGGACCATATCTCAACTAAAGTAAATGGTAGAATCAAACTTTAACCAAACGTAATGTTTGGATACAGGGTAAAGTTAAAAAGTTTAAACAATTTTAAAATATCACTATATTTAGGCGAGTAAACGAAAAATGTTCGCTTCAGACTCTAATAATGCAGAAATCATGTTTCAAGTTGAAATACGCCTTGAGACCATATCTCACATAAATTAAATGGTAGAATCAAAGTTTAACCAAACGTAAAGTTTGTACCTAGGGTAAAGTTCAAAAGTTTAAACAATTTTAAAATATCACCAGATTCAGGCGATTAAACGAAAAATGTTCGTTTCAGACTCTAATACCGCAGAAATCGTGTTTCAAGTTGAAATACACCTTGGGACCATATCTCACCTAAAGTAAATGGTAGAATCAAACTTTAACCAAACGTAATGTTTGTACCTAGGGTAAAGTTAAAAAGTTTAAACAATTTTAAAATATCACCAGATTCAGGCGAGTAAACGAAAAATATTCATTTCAGACTCTAATAACGTAGAAATCGTGTTTCAAGTTGAAATACGCCTTGAGACCATATCTCACCCAAATTAAACGGTAGAATCAAAGTTTAACCAAACGTAATGTTTGCACCTAGGGTAATGTTAAAAAGTTGAAACAATTTTAAAATATCACTATATTTAGGCGAGTAAACGAAAAATGTTCGTTTCAGAATACCGCAGAAATCGTGTTTCAAGTTGAAATACGCCTCGGGACCATATCTCACCCAAATTAAATGGTAGAATCAAAGTTAAACCAAACGTAATGTTTGTACCTAGGGTAAAGTTAAAAAGTATAAACAATTTTAAAATATCACTATATTAGGGCGAGTAAACGAAAAATGTTCGTTTCAAACTCTAATAATGCAGAAATCGTGTTTCAAGTTGAAATACGCCTTGGGACCATATCTCACCTAAATTAAATGGTAGAATCAAAGTTTAACCAAACGTAATGTTTGTACCTAGGGTAAAGTTAAAAAGTTTAAACGATTTTAAAATATCACCAGATTCAGGCGAGTAAACGAAAAATATTCGTTTTAGACTCGAATAAAGCAGAAATCGTGTTTCAAGTTGAAATACGCCTTGGGACCATATTTTACCTAAATTAAATGGTAGAATCAAATTTTAACCAAACTTATTGTTTGTACCTAGGGTAAAGTTAAAAAGTTTTAACAATTTTAAAATTTTACCAGATTTAGGCGAGTAAACGAAAAATGTTCATTTCAGACTCTAATAACGTAGAAATCGTGTTTCAAGTTGAAATACGCCTTGAGACCATATCTCACCCAAATTAAACGGTAGAATCAAAGTTTAACCAAACGTAATGATTGTACCTAGGGTAAAGTTAAAAAGTTGAAACAATTTTAAAATATCACTATATTTAGGCGAGTAAACGAAAAATGTTCGTTTCAGAATACCGCAGAAATCGTGTTTCAAGTTGAAATACGCCTCGGGACCATATCTCACCCAAATTAAATGGTAGAATCAAAGTTAAACCAAACGTAATGTTTGTACCTAGGGTAAAGTTAAAAAGTATAAACAATTTTAAAATATCACTATATTAAGGCGAGTAAACGAAAAATGTTCGTTTCAAACTCTAATAATGCAGAAATCGTGTTTCAAGTTGAAATACGCCTTGGGACCATATCTCACCTAAATTAAATGGTAGAATCAAAGTTTAACCAAACGTAATGTTTGTACCTAGGGTAAAGTTAAAAAGTTTAAACAATTTTAAAATATCACTATATTTAGGCGAGTAAACGAAAAATGTTCATTTCAGACTCTAATAACGTAGAAATCGTGTTTCAAGTTTAATTTTACCTAAATTAAATGGTTGAATCAAAGTTTAACCAAACGTAATGTTTGTACCTAGGGTAAAAATAAAAAGTTTAAACAATTTTAAAATATCACTATATTTAGGCGAGTAAACGAAAAATGTTCGTTTCAGACTCTAATACCGCAGAAATCGTGTTTCAAGTTGAAATACGCTTCGGGACCATATCTCACCCAAATTAAATGGTAGAATCAAAGTTAAACCAAACGTAATGTTTGTACCTAGGGTAAAGTTTAAAAGTTTAAACAATTTTAAAATATCACTATATTTAGGCGAGTAAACGAAAAATGTTCGTTTCAGACTCTAATACCGCAGAAATCGTGTTTCAAGTTGAAATACGCCTTGAGACCATATCTCACATAAATTAAATGGTAGAATCAAAGTTTAACCAAACGTAATGTTTGTACCTAGGGTAAAGTTAAAAAGTTAAAACAATTTTAAAATATCACCAGATTCAGGCGAGTAAACGAAAAATATTCGTTTTAGACTCGAATAAAGCAGAAATCGTGTTTCAAGTTGAAATACGCCTTGAGACCATATCTCACCTAAATTAAACGGTAGAATCAAAGTTTAACCAAACTTATTGTTTGTACCTAGGGTAAAGTTAAAAAGTTTTAACAATTTTAAAATATCACCAGATTTAGGCGAGTAAACGAAAAATGTTCATTTCAGACTCTAATAACGTAGAAATCGTGTTTCAAGTTGAAATACGCCTTGAGACCATATCTCACCTAAATTAAACGGTAGAATCAAAGTTTAACCAAACGTAATGTTTGTACCTAGGGTAAAGTTAAAAAGTTGAAACAATTTTAAAATATCACTATATTTGGGCGAGTAAACGAAAAATGTTCGTTTCAGACTCTAATAACGCAGAAATCGTGTTTCAAGTTGAAATACAACTTGGGACCATATCTCACCTAAAGTAAATGGTAGAATCAAACTTTAACCAAACGTAATGTTTGTATACAGGGTAAAGTTAAAAAGTTTATACAATTTTAAAATATCACTATATTTAGGCGAGTAAACGAAAAATATTCTTTTTAGACTCTAATACCGCAGAAATCGTGTTTCAAGTTGAAATACGCCTTGAGACCATATCTCACCTAAATTAAATGGTAGAATCAAAGTTTAACCAAACGTAATGTCTGTACCTAGGGTAAAGTTAAAAAGTTTAAACAATTTTAAAATATCACCAGATTCAGGCGAGTAAACGAAAAATATTCGTTTTAGACTCGAATAAAGCAGAAATCGTGTTTCAAGTTGAAATACGCCTTGGGACCATATTTTACCTACATTAAATGGTAGAATCAAATTTTAACCAAACTTATTGTTTGTACCTAGGGTAAAGTTAAAAAGTTTTAACAATTTTAAAATTTTACCAGATTTAGGCGAGTAAACGAAAAATGTTCATTTCAGACTCTAATAACGTAGAAATCGTGTTTCAAGTTGAAATACGCCTTGAGACCATATCTCACCCAAATTAAACGGTAGAATCAAAGTTTAACCAAACGTAATGTTTGTACCTAGGGTAAAGTTAAAAAGTTGAAACAATTTTAAAATATCACTATATTTAGGCGAGTAAACGAAAAATGTTCATTTCAGACTCTAATAACGTAGAAATCGTGTTTCAAGTTTAATTTTACCTAAATTATATGGTTGAATCAAAGTTTAACCAAACGTAATGTTTGTACCTAGGGTAAAGTTAAAAAGTTTAAACAATTTTAAAATATCACTATATTTAGGCGAGTAAACGAAAAATGTTCATTTCAGACTCTAATAACGTAGAAATCGTGTTTCAAGTTTAATTTTACCTAAATTAAATGGTTGAATCAAAGTTTAACCAAACGTAATGTTTGTACCTAGGGTAAAAATAAAAAGTTTAAACAATTTTAAAATATCACTATATTTAGGCGAGTAAACGAAAATGTTCGTTTCAGACTCTAGTACCGCAGAAATCGTGTTTCAAGTTGAAATACGCCTCGGGACCATATCTCACCCAAATTAAATGGTAGAATCAAAGTTAAACCAAACGTAATGTGTGTACCTAGGGTAAAGTTCAAAAGTTTAAACAATTTTAAAATATCACTATATTTAGGCGAGTAAACGAAAAATGTTCGTTTCAGACTCTAATACCGCAGAAATCGTGTTTCAAGTTGAAATACACCTTGGGACCATATCTCACCTAAAGTAAATGGTAGAATCAAACTTTAACCAAACGTAATGTTTGTACCTAGGGTAAAGTTAAAAAGTTTAAACAATTTTAAAATAGCACTATATTTAGCGAGTAAACGAAAAATGTTCATTTCAGACTCTAATAACGTAGAAATCGTGTTTCAAGTTGAAATTCGAATTGAGACCATATCTCACATAAATTAAATGGTAGAATCAAAGTTTAACCAAACGTAATGTTTGTACCTAGGGTAAAGTTAAAAAGTTTAAACAATTTTAAAATATCACCAGATTCAGGCGAGTAAACGAAAAATATTCGTTTTAGACTCGAATAAAGCAGAAATCGTGTTTTAAGTTGAAATACGCCTTGGGACCATATCTCACCTAAATTAAATGGTAGAATCAAAGTTTATTTAAACGTAATGTTTGTTCCTAAGGTAAAGTTAAAAAGTTTAAACAATATTAAAATATTACTATATTTAGGCGAGTAAACGAAAAATGTTCATTTCAGACTCTAATAACGTAGAAATCGTGTTTCAAGTTGAAATACGCCTTGAGACCATATCTCACCTAAATTAAACGGTAGAATCAAAGTTTAACCAAACTTATTGTTTGTACCTAGGGTAAAGTTAAAAAGTTTTAACAATTTTAAAATATCACCAGATTTAGGCGAGTAAACGAAAAATGTTCATTTCAGACTCTAATAATGCAGAAATCGTGTTTCAAGTTGAAATACGCCTTAGGACCATAAATAGCACTATATTTAGGCGAGTAAACGAAAAATGTTCATTTCAGACTCTAATAACGTAGAAATCGTGTTTCAAGTTGAAATACGCCTTGAGACCATATCTCACCTAAATTAAACGGTAGAATCAAAGTTTAACCAAACTTATTGTTTGTACCTAGGGTAAAGTTAAAAAGTTTTAACAATTTTAAAATATCACCAGATTTAGGCGAGTAAACGAAAAATATTCGTTTTAGACTCGAATAAAGCAGAAATCGTGTTTCAAGTTGAAATCGTGTTTCAAGTTGAAATACGACTTGGGACCATAACTCACCTAAATTAAATGGTAGAATCAAAGTTTAACCAAACGTAATGTTTGTACCTAGGGTAAAAATGAAAAGTTTAAACAATTTTAAAATATCACTATATTTAGGCGAGTAAACGAAAAATGTTCGTTTCAGACTCTAATACCGCAGAAATCGTGTTTCAAGTTGAAATTCGCCTCGGGACCATATCTCACCCAAATTAAATGGTAGAATCAAAGTTAAACCAAACGTAATGTTTGTACCTAGGGTAAAGTTCAAAAGTTTAAACAATTTTAAAATATCACTATATTTAGGCGAGTAAACGAATAATGTTCGTTTCAGACTCTAATACCGCAGAAATCGTGTTTCAAGTTGAAATACACCTTGGGACCATATCTCACCTAAAGTAAATGGTAGAATCAAACTTTAACCAAACGTAATGTTTGTATACAGGGTAAAGTTAAAAAGTTTATACAATTTTAAAATATCACTATATTTAGGCGAGTAAACGAAAAATGTTCATTTCAGACTCTAATAATGCAGAAATCGTGTTTCAAGTAGAAATACGCATTAGGACCATATCTCCCCTAAATTAAATGGTAGAATCAAAGTTTAACCAAACGTAATGTTTGTACCTAGGGTAAAGTTAAAAGTTTAAACAATTTTAAAATATCACTATATTTAGGCGAGTAAGCGAAAAATATTCTTTTTAGACTCTAATACCGCAGAAATCGTGTTTCAAGTTGAAATACGCCTTGGGACCATATTTTACCTAAATTAAATGGTAGAATCAAATTTTAACCAAACTTATTGTTTGTACCTAGGGTAAAGTTAAAAAGTTTTAACAATTTTAAAATTTTACCAGATTTAGGCGAGTAAACGAAAAATGTTCATTTCAGACTCTAATAACGTAGAAATCGTGTTTCAAGTTGAAATACGCCTTGAGACCATATCTCACCCAAATTAAACGGTAGAATCAAAGTTTAACCAAACGTAATGTTTGTACCTAGGGTAAAGTTAAAAAGTTGAAACAATTTTAAAATATCACTATATTTAGGCGAGTAAACAAAAAATGTTCGTTTCAGAATACCGCAGAAATCGTGTTTCAAGTTGAAATACGCCTAGGGACCATATCTCACCCAAATTAAATGGTAGAATCAAAGTTAAACCAAACGTAATGTTTGTACCTAGGGTAAAGTTAAAAAGTATAAACAATTTTAAAATATCACTATATTAAGGCGAGTAAACGAAAAATGTTCGTTTCAGACTCTAATACCGCAGAAATCGTGTTTCAAGTTGAAATACGCCTCGGGACCATATCTCACCTAAATTAAATGGTAGAATCAAAGTTTAACCAAACGTAATGTTTGTACCTAGGGTAAAGTTAAAAAGTTTAAACAATTTTAAAATATCACTATATTTAGGCGAGTAAACGAAAAATGTTCATTTCAGACTCTAATAACGTAGAAATCGTGTTTCAAGTTTAATTTTACCTAAATTAAATGGTTGAATCAAAGTTTAACCAAACGTAATGTTTGTACCTAGGGTAAAGTTAAAAAGTTTAAACAATTTTAAAATATCACTATATTTAGGCGAGTAAACGAAAAATGTTCATTTCAGACTCTAATAACGTAGAAATCGTGTTTCAAGTTTAATTTTACCTAAATTAAATGGTTGAATCAAAGTTTAACCAAACGTAATGTTTGTACCTAGGGTAAAAATAAAAAGTTTAAACAATTTTAAAATATCACTATATTTAGGCGAGTAAACGAAAAATGTTCGTTTCAGACTCTAATACCGCAGAAATCGTGTTTCAAGTTGAAATACGCCTCGGGACCATATCTCACCCAAATTAAATGGTAGAATCAAAGTTAAACCAAACGTAATGTTTGTACCTAGGGTAAAGTTCAAAAGTTTAAACAATTTTAAAATATCACTATATTTAGGCGAGTAAACGAAAAATGTTCGTTTCAGACTCTAATACCGCAGAAATCGTGTTTCAAGTTGAAATACACCTTGGGACCATATCTCACCTAA
Organism: Pterostichus niger; assembly: GCA_947425015.1. Lineage (NCBI taxonomy): Eukaryota > Metazoa > Arthropoda > Insecta > Coleoptera > Carabidae > Pterostichus > Pterostichus niger. Next base: position 10,105,396 of record OX380349.1, on the reverse strand, counting down.
AGTAAATGGTAGAATCAAACTTTAACCAAACGTAATGTTTGTACCTAGGGTAAAGTTAAAAAGTTTAAACAATTTTAAAATAGCACTATATTTAGGCGAGTAAACGAAAAATGTTCATTTCAGACTCTAATAACGTAGAAATCGTGTTTCAAGTTGAAATACGAATTGAGACCATATCTCACATAAATTAAATGGTAGAATCAAAGTTTAACCAAACGTAATGTTTGTACCTAGGGTAAAGTTAAAAAGTTTAAACAATTTTAAAATATCACCAGATTCAGGCGAGTAAACGAAAAATATTCGTTTTAGACTCGAATAAAGCAGAAATCGTGTTTTAAGTTGAAATACGCCTTCGAACCATATCTCACCTAAATTAAATGGTAGAATCAAAGTTTATTTAAACGTAATGTTTGTTCCTAAGGTAAAGTTAAAAAGTTTAAACAATTTTAAAATATCACTATATTTAGGCGAGTAAACGAAAAATGTTCATTTCAGACTCTAATAACGTAGAAATCGTGTTTCAAGTTGAAATACGCCTTGAGACCATATCTCACCTAAATTAAACGGTAGAATCAAAGTTTAACCAAACTTATTGTTTGTACCTAGGGTAAAGTTAAAAAGTTTTAACAATTTTAAAATATCACCAGATTTAGGCGAGTAAACGAAAAATGTTCATTTCAGACTCGAATAAAGCAGAAATCGTGTTTCAAGTTGAAATACGCCTTAGGACCATATCTCACCTAAATTAAATGGTAGAATCAAAGTTTAACCAAACGTAATGTTTGTACCTAGGGTAAAGTTAAAAAGTTTAAACAATTTTAAAATATCACTATATTTAGGCGAGTAAACGATAAATATTCTTTTTAGACTCTAATACCGCAGAAATCGTGTTTCAAGTTGAAATACGCCTTGAGACCATATCTCACCTAAATTAAATGGTAGAATCAAAGTTTAACCAAACGTAATGTTTGTACCTAGGGTAAAGTTAAAAAGTTTAAACAATTTTAAAATATCACCAGATTCAGGCGAGTAAACGAAAAATATTCGTTTTAGACTCGAATAAAGCAGAAATCGTGTTTCAAGTTGAAATACGACTTGGGACCATAACTCACCTAAATTAAATGGTAGAATCAAAGTTTAACCAAACGTAATGTTTGTACCTAGGGTAAAAATGAAAAGTTTAAACAATTTTAAAATATCACTATATTTAGGCGAGTAAACGGTAAAAATGTTCGTTTCAGACTCTAATACCGCAGAAACCGTGTTTCAAGTTGAAATACGCCTCGGGACCATATCTCACCCAAATTAAATGGTAGAATCAAAGTTAAACCAAACGTAATGTTTGTACCTAGGGTAAAGTTCAAAAGTTTAAACAATTTTAAAATATCACTATATTTAGGCGAGTAAACGAATAATGTTCGTTTCAGACTCTAATACCGCAAAAATCGTGTTTCAAGTTGAAATACACCTTGGGACCATATCTCACCTAAAGTAAATGGTAGAATCAAACTTTAACCAAACGTAATGTTTGTACCTAGGGTAAAGTTAAAAAGTTTAAACAATTTTAAAATAGCACTATATTTAGGCGAGTAAACGAAAAATGTTCATTTCAGACTCTAATCGTGTTTCAAGTTGAAATACGCCTTGAGACCATATCTCACATAAATTAAATGGTAGAATCAAAGTTTAACCAAACGTAATGTTTGTACCTAGGGTAAAGTTAAAAAGTTTAAACTATTTTAAAATATCACCAGATTCAGGCGAGTAAACGAAAAATATTCGTTTTAGACTCGAATAAAGCAGAAATCGTGTTTTAAGTTGAAATACGCCTTGGGACCATATCTCACCTAAATTAAATGGTAGAATCAAACTTTAACCAAACGTAATGTTTGTACCTAGGGTAAAGTTAAAAAGTTTAAACAATTTTAAAATAGCACTATATTTAGGCGAGTAAACGAAAAATGTTCATTTCAGACTCTAATAACGTAGAAATCGTGTTTCAAGTTGAAATACGAATTGAGACCATATCTCACATAAATTAAATGGTAGAATCAAAGTTTAACCAAACGTAATGTTTGTACCTAGGGTAAAGTTAAAAAGTTTAAACAATTTTAAAATATCACTAGATTCAGGCGAGTAAACGAAAAATATTCGTTTTAGACTCGAATAAAGCAGAAATCGTGTTTTAAGTTGAAATACGCCTTGGGACCATATCTCACCTAAATTAAATGGTAGAATCAAAGTTTATTTAAACGTAATGTTTGTTCCTAAGGTAAAGTTAAAAAGTTTAAACAATTTTAAATTATCACTATATTTAGGCGAGTAAACGAAAAATGTTCATTTCAGACTCTAATAACGTAGAAATCGTGTTTCAAGTTGAAATACGCCTTGAGACCATATCTCACCTAAATTAAACGGTAGAATCAAAGTTTAACCAAACTTATTGTTTGTACCTAGGGTAAAGTTAAAAAGTTTTAACAATTTTAAAATATCACCAGATTTAGGCGAGTAAACGAAAAATGTTCATTTCAGACTCTATTAATGCAGAAATCGTGTTTCAAGTTGAAATACGCCTTAGGACCATATCTCACCTAAATTAAATGGTAGAATCAAAGTTTAACCAAACGTAATGTTTGTACCTAGGGTAAAGTTAAAAAGTTTAAACAATTTTAAAATATCACTATATTTAGGCGAGTAAACGAAAAATATTCTTTTTAGACTCTAATACCGCAGAAATCGTGTTTCAAGTTGAAATACGCCTTGAGACCATATCTCACCTAAATTAAATGGTAGAATCAAAGTTTAACCAAACGTAATGTTTGTACCTAGGGTAAAGTTAAAAAGTTTAAACAATTTTAAAATATCACCAGATTCAGGCGAGTAAACGAAAAATATTCGTTTTAGACTCGAATAAAGCAGAAATCGTGTTTCAAGTTGAAATACGACTTGGGACCATAACTCACCTAAATTAAATGGTAGAATCAAAGTTTAACCAAACGTAATGTTTGTACCTAGGGTAAAAATGAAAAGTTTAAACAAGTTTAAAATATCACTATATTTAGGCGAGTAAACGAAAAATGTTCGTTTCAGACTCTAATACCGCAGAAATCGTGTTTCAAGTTGAAATACGCCTCGGGACCATATCTCACCCAAATTAAATGGTAGAATCAAAGTTAAACCAAACGTAATGTTTGTACCTAGGGTAAAGTTCAAAAGTTTAAACAATTTTAAAATATCACTATATTTAGGCGAGTAAACGAATAATGTTCGTTTCAGACTCTAATACCGCAGAAATCGTGTTTCAAGTTGAAATACACCTTGGGACCATATCTCACCTAAAGTAAATGGTAGATTCAAACTTTAACCAAACGTAATGTTTGTACCTAGGGTAAAGTTAAAAAGTTTAAACAATTTTAAAATAGCACTATATTTAGGCGAGTAAACGAAAAATGTTCATTTCAGACTCTAATCGTGTTTCAAGTTGAAATACGCCTTGAGACCATATCTCACATAAATTAAATGGTAGAATCAAAGTTTAACCAAACGTAATGTTTGTACCTAGGGTAAAGTTAAAAAGTTTAAACTATTTTAAAATATCACCAGATTCAGGCGAGTAAACGAAAAATATTCGTTTTAGACTCGAATAAAGCAGAAATCGTGTTTTAAGTTGAAATACGCCTTGGGACCATATCTCACCTAAATTAAATGGTAGAATCAAACTTTAACCAAACGTAATGTTTGTACCTAGGGTAAAGTTAAAAAGTTTAAACAATTTTAAAATAGCACTATATTTAGGCGAGTAAACGAAAAATGTTCATTTCAGACTCTAATAACGTAGAAATCGTGTTTCAAGTTGAAATACGAATTGAGACCATATCTCACATAAATTAAATGGTAGAATCAAAGTTTAACCAAACGTAATGTTTGTACCTAGGGTAAAGTTAAAAAGTTTAAACAATTTTAAAATATCACTAGATTCAGGCGAGTAAACGAAAAATATTCGTTTTAGACTCGAATAAAGCAGAAATCGTGTTTTAAGTTGAAATACGCCTTGGGACCATATCTCACCTAAATTAAATGGTAGAATCAAAGTTTATTTAAACGTAATGTTTGTTCCTAAGGTAAAGTTAAAAAGTTTAAACAATTTTAAAATATCACTATATTTAGGCGAGTAAACGAAAAATGTTCATTTCAGACTCTAATAACGTAGAAATCGTGTTTCAAGTTGAAATACGCCTTGAGACCATATCTCACCTAAATTAAACGGTAGAATCAAAGTTTAACCAAACTTATTGTTTGTACCTAGGGTAAAGTTAAAAAGTTTTAACAATTTTAAAATATCACCAGATTTAGGCGAGTAAACGAAAAATGTTCATTTCAGACTCTATTAATGCAGAAATCGTGTTTCAAGTTGAAATACGCCTTGGGACCATATCTCACCTAAATTAAATGGTAGAATCAAAGTTTATTTAAACGTAATGTTTGTTCCTAAGGTAAAGTTAAAAAGTTTAAACAATTTTAAAATATCACTATATTTAGGCGAGTAAACGAAAAATATTCGTTTTAGACTCGAATAAAGCAGAAATCGTGTTTTAAGTTGAAATACGCCTTGGGACCATATCTCACCTAAATTAAATGGTAGAATCAAACTTTAACCAAACGTAATGTTTGTACCTAGGGTAAAGTTAAAAAGTTTAAACAATTTTAAAATAGCACTATATTTAGGCGAGTAAACGAAAAATGTTCATTTCAGACTCTAATAACGTAGAAATCGTGTTTCAAGTTGAAATACGAATTGAGACCATATCTCACATAAATTAAATGGTAGAATCAAAGTTTAACCAAACGTAATGTTTGTACCTAGGGTAAAGTTAAAAAGTTTAAACAATTTTAAAATATCACTAGATTCAGGCGAGTAAACGAAAAATATTCGTTTTAGACTCGAATAAAGCAGAAATCGTGTTTTAAGTTGAAATACGCCTTGGGACCATATCTCACCTAAATTAAATGGTAGAATCAAAGTTTATTTAAACGTAATGTTTGTTCCTAAGGTAAAGTTAAAAAGTTTAAACAATTTTAAAATATCACTATATTTAGGCGAGTAAACGAAAAATGTTCATTTCAGACTCTAATAACGTAGAAATCGTGTTTCAAGTTGAAATACGCCTTGAGACCATATCTCACCTAAATTAAACGGTAGAATCAAAGTTTAACCAAACTTATTGTTTGTACCTAGGGTAAAGTTAAAAAGTTTTAACAATTTTAAAATATCACCAGATTTAGGCGAGTAAACGAAAAATGTTCATTTCAGACTCTAATAATGCAGAAATCGTGTTTCAAGTTGAAATACGCCTTAGGACCATATCTCACCTAAATTAAATGGTAGAATCAAAGTTTAACCAAACGTAATGTTTGTACCTAGGGTAAAGTTAAAAAGTTTAAACAATTTTAAAATATCACTATATTTAGGCGAGTAAACGAAAAATATTCGTTTTAGACTCTAATACCGCAGAAATCGTGTTTCAAGTTGAAATACGCCTTGAGACCATATCTCACCTAAATTAAATGGTAGAATCAAAGTTTAACCAAACGTAATGTTTGTACCTAGGGTAAAGTTAAAAAGTTTAAACAATTTTAAAATATCACCAGATTCAGGCGAGTAAACGAAAAATATTCGTTTTAGACTCGAATAAAGCAGAAATCGTGTTTCAAGTTGAAATACGACTTGGGACCATAACTCACCTAAATTAAATGGTAGAATCAAAGTTTAACCAAACGTAATGTTTGTACCTAGGGTAAAAATGAAAAGTTTAAACAATTTTAAAATATCACTATATTTAGGCGAGTAAACGAAAAATGTTCGTTTCAGACTCTAATACCGCAGAAATCGTGTTTCAAGTTGAAATACGCCTCGGGACCATATCTCACCCAAATTAAATGGTAGAATCAAAGTTAAACCAAACGTAATGTTTGTACCTAGGGTAAAGTTCAAAAGTTTAAACAATTTTAAAATATCACTATATTTAGGCGAGTAAACGAATAATGTTCGTTTCAGACTCTAATACCGCAGAAATCGTGTTTCAAGTTGAAATACACCTTGGGACCATATCTCACCTAAAGTAAATGGTAGAATCAAACTTTAACCAAACGTAATGTTTGTATACAGGGTAAAGTTAAAAAGTTTATACAATTTTAAAATATCACTATATTTAGGCGAGTAAACGAAAAATATTCATTTCAGACTCTAATAATGCAGAAATCGTGTTTCAAGTAGAAATACGCCTTAGGACCATATCTCACCTAAATTAAATGGTAGAATCAAAGTTTAACCAAACGTAATGTTTGTACCTAGGGTAAAGTTAAAAAGTTTAAACAATTTTAAAATATCACTATATTTAGGCGAGTAAACGAAAAATATTCTTTTTAGACTCTAATACCGCAGAAATCGTGTTTCAAGTTGAAATACGCCTTGAGACCATATCTCACCTAAATTAAATGGTAGAATCAAAGTTTAACCAAACGTAATGTCTGTACCTAGGGTAAAGTTAAAAAGTTTAAACAATTTTAAAATATCACCAGATTCAGGCGAGTAAACGAAAAATATTCGTTTTAGACTCGAATAAAGCAGAAATCGTGTTTCAAGTTGAAATACGCCTTGGGACCATATTTTACCTAAATTAAATGGTAGAATCAAATTTTAACCAAACTTATTGTTTGTACCTAGGGTAAAGTTAAAAAGTTTTAACAATTTTAAAATTTTACCAGATTTAGGCGAGTAAACGAAAAATGTTCATTTCAGACTCTAATAACGTAGAAATCGTGTTTCAAGTTGAGATACGCCTTGAGACCATATCTCACCCAAATTAAACGGTAGAATCAAAGTTTAACCAAACGTAATGTTTGTACCTAGGGTAAAGTTAAAAAGTTGAAACAATTTTAAAATATCACTATATTTAGGCGAGTAAACGAAAAATGTTCGTTTCAGAATACCGCAGAAATCGTGTTTCAAGTTGAAATACGCCTAGGGACCATATCTCACCCAAATTAAATGGTAGAATCAAAGTTAAACCAAACGTAATGTTTGTACCTAGGGTAAAGTTAAAAAGTATAAACAATTTTAAAATATCACTATATTAAGGCGAGTAAACGAAAAATGTTCGTTTCAGACTCTAATACCGCAGAAATCGTGTTTCAAGTTGAAATACGCATCGGGACCATATCTCACCTAAATTAAATGGTAGAATCAAAGTTTAACCAAACGTAATGTTTGTACCTAGGGTAAAGTTAAAAAGTTTAAACAATTTTAAAATATCACTATATTTAGGCGAGTAAACGAAAAATGTTCATTTCAGACTCTAATAACGTAGAAATCGTGTTTCAAGTTTAATTTTACCTAAATTAAATGGTTGAATCAAAGTTTAACCAAACGTAATGTTTGTACCTAGAGTAAAGTTAAAAAGTTTAAACAATTTTAAAATATCACTATATTTAGGCGAGTAAACGAAAAATGTTCATTTCAGACTCTAATAACGTAGAAATCGTGTTTCAAGTTTAATTTTACCTAAATTAAATGGTTGAATCAAAGTTTAACCAAACGTAATGTTTGTACCTAGGGTAAAAATAAAAAGTTTAAACAATTTTAAAATATCACTATATTTAGGCGAGTAAACGAAAAATGTTCGTTTCACACTCTAATACCGCAGAAATCGTGTTTCAAGTTGAAATACGCCTCGGGACCATATCTCACCCAAATTAAATGGTAGAATCAAAGTTAAACCAAACGTAATGTTTGTACCTAGGGAAAAAGTTCAAAAGTTTAAACAATTTTAAAATATCACTATATTTAGGCGAGTAAACGAAAAATGTTCGTTTCAGACTCTAATACCGCAGAAATCGTGTTTCAAGTTGAAATACACCTTGGGACCATATCTCACCTAAAGTAAATGGTAGAATCAAACTTTAACCAAACGTAATGTTTGTACCTAGGGTAAAGTTAAAAAGTTTAAACAATTTTAAAATAGCACTATATTTAGGCGAGTAAACGAAAAATGTTCATTTCAGACTCTAATAACGTAGAAATCGTGTTTCAAGTTGAAATACGAATTGAGACCATATCTCACATAAATTAAATGGTAGAATCAAAGTTTAACCAAACGTAATGTTTGTACCTAGGGTAAAGTTAAAAAGTTTAAACAATTTTAAAATATCACCAGATTCAGGCGAGTAAACGAAAAATATTCGTTTTAGACTCGAGTAAAGCAGAAATCGTGTTTTAAGTTGAAATACGCCTTGGGACCATATCTCACCTAAATTAAATGGTAGAATCAAAGATAATTTAAACGTAATGTTTGTTCCTAAGGTAAAGTTAAAAAGTTTAAACAATTTTAAAATATCACTATATTTAGGCGAGTAAACGAAAAATGTTCATTTCAGACTTTAATAACGTAGAAATCGTGTTTCAAGTTGAAATACGCCTTGAGACCATATCTCACCTAAATTAAACGGTAGAATCAAAGTTTAACCAAACTTATTGTTTGTACCTAGGGTAAAGTTAAAAAGTTTTAACAATTTTAAAATATCACCAGATTTAGGCGAGTAAACGAAAAATGTTCATTTCAGACTCTAATAATGCAGAAATCGTGTTTCAAGTTGAAATACGCCTTAGGACCATATCTCACCTAAATTAAATGGTAGAATCAAAGTTTAACCAAACGTAATGTTTGTACCTAGGGTAAAGTTAAAAAGTTTAAACAATTTTAAAATATCACTATAATTAGGCGAGTAAACGAAAAATATTCTTTTTAGACTCTAATACCGCAGAAATCGTGTTTCAAGTTGAAATACGCCTTGAGACCATATCTCACCTAAATTAAATGGTAGAATCAAAGTTTAACCAAACGTAATGTTTGTACCTAGGGTAAAGTTAAAAAGTTTAAACAATTTTAAAATAACACCAGATTCAGGCGAGTAAACGAAAAATATTCGTTTTAGACTCGAATAAAGCAGAAATCGTGTTTCAAGTTGAAATACGACTTGGGACCATAACTCACCTAAATTAAATGGTAGAATCAAAGTTTAACCAAACGTAATGTTTGTACCTAGGGTAAAAATGAAAAGTTTAAACAATTTTAAAATATCACTATATTTAGGCGAGTAAACGAAAAATGTTCGTTTCAGACTCTAATACCGCAGAAATCGTGTTTCAAGTTGAAATACGCCTCGGGACCATATCTCACCCAAATTAAATGGTAGAATCAAAGTTAAACCAAACGTAATGTTTGTACCTAGGGTAAAGTTCAAAAGTTTAAACAATTTTAAAATATCACTATATTTAGGCGAGTAAACGAATAATGTTCGTTTCAGACTCTAATAACGTAGAAATCGTGTTTCAAGTTTAATTTCACCTAAATTAAATGGTTGAATCAAAGTTTAACCAAACGTAATGTTTGTACCTAGGGTAAAGTTAAAAAGTTTAAACAATTTTAAAATATCACCAGATTCAGGCGAGTAAACGAAAAATATTCGTTTTAGACTCGAATAAAGCAGAAATCGTGTTTTAAGTTGAAATACGCCTTGGGACCATATCTCACCTAAATTAAATGCTAGAATCAAAGTTTATCCAAACGTAATGTTTGTTCCTAAGGTAAAGTTAAAAAGTTTAAACAATTTTAAAATATCACTACATTTAGGCGAGTAAACGAAAAATGTTCATTTCAGACTCTAATAACGTAGAAATCGTGTTTCAAGTTGAAATACGCCTTGAGACCATATCTCACCTAAATTAAACGGTAGAATCAAAGTTTAACCAAACGTAATGTTTGTACCTAGGGTAAAGTTAAAAAGATTAAACAATTTTAAAATATCACTATATTTAGGCGAGAAAACGAAAAATGTTCGTTTCAGACTCTAATACCGCAGAAATCGTGTTTCAAGTTGAAATACGCCTTGAGACCATATCTCACCTAAATTAAACGGTAGAATCAAAGTTTAACCAAACTTATTGTTTGTACCTAGGGTAAAGTTAAAAAGTTTTAACAATTTTAAAATATCACCAGATTTAGGCGAGTAAACGAAAAATGTTCATTTCAGACTCTAATAACGTAGAAATCGTGTTTCAAGTTGAAATACGCCTTGAGACCATATCTCACCTAAATTAAACGGTAGAATCAAAGTTTAACCAAACTTATTGTTTGTACCTAGGGTAAAGTTAAAAAGTTGAAACAATTTTAAAATATCACTATATTTGGGCGAGTAAACGAAAAATGTTCGTTTCAGACTCTAATACCGCAGAAATCGTGTTTCAAGTTGAAATACACCTTGGGACCATATCTCACCTAAAGTAAATGGTAGAATCAAACTTTAACCAAACGTAATGTTTGTATACAGGGTAAAGTTAAAAAGTTTATACAATTTTAAAATATCACTATATTTAGGCGAGTAAACGAAAAATGTTCATTTCAGACTCTAATAATGCAGAAATCGTGCTTCAAGTTGAAATACGCCTTGAGACCATATCTCACCTAAATTAAATGGTAGAATCAAAGTTTAACCAAACGTAATGTTTGTACCTAGGGTAAAGTTAAAAAGTTTAAACAATTTTAAAATATCACCAGATTCAGGCGAGTGAACGAAAAATATTCGTTTTAGACTCGAATAAAGCAGAAATCGTGTTTCAAGTTGAAATACGCCTTGGGACCATATTTTACCTAAATTAAATGGTAGAATCAAATTTTAACCAAACTTATTGTTTGTACCTAGGGTAAAGTTAAAAAGTTTTAACAATTTTAAAATATCACCAGATTTAGGCGAGTAAACGAAAAATGTTCATTTCAGCCTCTAATAACGTAGAAATCGTGTTTCAAGTTGAAATACGCCTCGGGACCATATCTCACCCAAATTAAATGGTAGAATCAAAGTTAAACCAAACGTAATGTTTGTAACTAGGGTAAAGTTAAAAAGTATAAACAATTTTAAAATATCACTATATTAAGGCGAGTAAACGAAAAATGTTCGTTTCAGACTCTAATACCGCAGAAATCGTGTTTCAAGTTGAAATACGCCTTGAGACCATATCTCACCTAAATTAAACAGTAGAATCAAAGTTTAACCAAACTTATTGTTTGTACCTAGGGTAAAGTTAAAAAGTTTTAACAATTTTAAAATATCACCAGATTTAGGCGAGTAAACGAAAAATGTTCATTTCAGACTCTAATAACGTAGAAATCGTGTTTCAAGTTGAAATACGCCTTGAGACCATATCTCACCTAAATTAAACGGTAGAATCAAAGTTTAACCAAACGTAATGTTTGTACCTAGGGTAAAGTTAAAAAGTTGAAACAATTTTAAAATATCACTATATTTGGGCGAGTAAACGAAAAATGTTCGTTTCAGACTCTAAAACCGCAGAAATCGTGTTTCAAGTTGAAATACACCTTGGGACCATATCTCACCTAAAGTAAATGGTAGAATCAAACTTTAACCAAACGTAATGTTTGTACCTAGGGTAAAGTTAAAAAGTTTAAACAAATTTAAAATAGCACTATATTTAGGCGAGTAAACGAAAAATGTTCGTTTCAGACTCTAATACCGCAGAAATCGTGTTTCAAGTTGAAATACGCCTCGGGACCATATCTCACCCAAATTAAATGGTAGAATCAAAGTTAAACCAAACGTAATGTTTGTACCTAGGGTAAAGTTCAAAAGTTTAAACAATTTTAAAATAGCACTATATTTAGGCGAGTAAAAGAAAAATGTTCATTTCAGACTCTAATCGTGTTTCAAGTTGAAATACGCCTTGAGACCATATCTTACATAAATTAAATGGTAGAATCAAAGTTTAACCAAACGTAATGTTTGTACCTAGGGTAAAGTTAAAAAGTTTAAACAATTTTAAAATATCACCAGATTCAGGCGAGTAAACGAAAAATATTCGTTTTAGACTCGAATAAAGCAGAAATCGTGTTTTAAGTTGAAATACGCCTTGGGACCATATCTCACCTAAATTAAATGGTGGAATCAAAGTTTATCCAAACGTAATGTTTGTTCCTAAGGTAAAGTTAAAAAGTTTAAACAATTTTAAAATATCACCAGATTCAGGCGAGTAAACGAAAAATATTCGTTTTAGACTCGAATAAAGCAGAAATCGTGTTTCAAGTTGAAATACGCCTTGGGACCATATTTTACCTAAATTAAATGGTAGAATCAAATTTTAACCAAACTTATTGTTTGTACCTAGGGTAAAGTTAAAAAGTTTTAACAATTTTAAAATATCACCAGATTTAGGCGAGTAAACGAAAAATGTTCATTTCAGACTCTAATAACATAGAAATCGTGTTTCAAGTTGAAATACGCCTTGAGACCATATCTCACCCAAATTAAACGGTAGAATCAAAGTTTAACCAAACGTAATGTTTGTACCTAGGGTAAAGTTAAAAAGTTGAAACAATTTTAAAATATCACTATATTTAGGCGAGTAAACGAAAAATGTTCGTTTCAGAATACCGCAGAAATCGTGTTTCAAGTTGAAATACGCCTCGGGACCATATCTCACCTAAATTAAATGGTAGAATCAAAGTTTAACCAAACGTAATGTTTGTACCTAGGGTAAAGTTAAAAAGTTTAAACAATTTTAAAATATCACCAGATTCAGGCGAGTAAACGAAAAATATTCGTTTTAGACTCGAATAAAGCAGAAATCGTGTTTTAAGTTGAAATACGCCTTGGGACCATATCTCACCTAAATTAAATGGTAGAATCAAAGTTTATCCAAACGTAATGTTTATTCCTAAGGTAAAGTTAAAAAGTTTAAACAATTTTAAAATATCACTATATTTAGGCGAGTAAACGAAAAATGTTCATTTCAGACTCTAATAACGTAGAAATCGTGTTTCAAGTTGAAATACGCCTTGAGACCATATCTCACCTAAATTAAATGGTAGAAACAAAGTTTAACCAAACGTAATGTTTGTACCTAGGGTAAAGTTAAAAAGTTTAAACAATTTTAAAATATCACTATATTTAGGCGAGTAAACGAAAAATATTCTTTTTAGACTCTAATACCGCAGAAATCGTGTTTCAAGTTGAAATACGACTTGGGACCATAACTCACCTAAATTAAATGGTAGAATCAAAGTTTAACCAAACGTAATGTTTGTACCTAGGGTAAAAATGAAAAGTTTAAACAATTTTAAAATATCACTATATTTAGGCGAGTAAACGAAAAATGTTCGTTTCAGACTCTAATACCGCAGAAATCGTGTTTCAAGTTGAAATACGCCTCGGGACCATATCTCACCCAAATTAAATGGTAGAATCAAAGTTAAACCAAACGTAATGTTTGTACCTAGGGTAAAGTTCAAAAGTTTAAACAATTTTAAAATATCACTATATTTAGGCGAGTAAACGAAAAATGTTCGTTTCAGACTCTAATACCGCAGAAATCGTGTTTCAAGTTGAAATACACCTTGGGACCATATCTCACCTAAAGTAAATGGTAGAATCAAACTTTAACCAAACGTAATGTTTGTACCTAGGGTAAAGTTAAAAAGTTTAAACAATTTTAAAATAGCACTATATTTAGGCGAGTAAACGAAAAATGTTCATTTCAGACTCTAATCGTGTTTCAAGTTGAAATACGCCTTGAGACCATATCTCATATAAATTAAATGGTAGAATCAAAGTTTAACCAAACGTAATGTTTGTACCTAGGGTAAAGTTAAAAAGTTTAAACAATTTTAAAATATCACCAGATTCAGGCGAGTAAACGAAAAATATTCGTTTTAGACTCGAATAAAGCAGAAATCGTGTTTTAAGTTGAAATACGCCTTGGGACCATATCTCACCTAAATTAAATGGTAGAATCAAAGTTTATCCAAACGTAATGTTTGTTCCTAAGGTAAAGTTAAAAAGTTTAAACAATTTTAAAATATCACTATATTTAGGCGAGTAAACGAAAAATGTTCATTTCAGACTCTAATAACGTAGAAATCGTGTTTCAAGTTGAAATACGCCTTGAGACCATATCTCACCTAAATTAAACGGTAGAATCAAAGTTTAACCAAACGTAATGTTTGTACCTAGGGTAAAGTTAAAAAGTTTAAACAATTTTAAAATATCACTATATATAGGCGAGAAAACGAAAAATGTTCGTTTCAGACTCTAATACCGCAGAAATCGTGTTTCAAGTTGAAATACGCCTTGAGACCATATCTCACCTAAATTAAACAGTAGAATCAAAGTTTAACCAAACTTATTGTTTGTACCTAGGGTAAAGTTAAAAAGTTTTAACAATTTTAAAATATCACCAGATTTAGGCGAGTAAACGAAAAATGTTCATTTCAGACTCTAATAACGTAGAAATCGTGTTTCAAGTTGAAATACGCCTTGAGACCATATCTCACCTAAATTAAACGGTAGAATCAAAGTTTAACCAAACGTAATGTTTGTACCTAGGGTAAAGTTAAAAAGTTTAAACAATTTTAAAATATCACTAGATTCAGGCGAGTAAACGAAAAATATTCGTTTTAGACTCGAATAAAGCAGAAATCGTGTTTCAAGTTGAAATACGCCTTGGGACCATATTTTACCTAAATTAAATGGTAGAATCAAATTTTAACCAAACTTATTGTTTGTACCTAGGGTAAAGTTAAAAAGTTTAAACAATTTTAAAATATCACCAGATTTAGGCGAGTAAACGAAAAATGTTCATTTCAGACTCTAATAACGTAGAAATCGTGTTTTAAGTTGAAATACGCCTTGAGACCATATCTCACCTAAATTAAACGGTAGAATCAAAGTTTAACCAAACGTAATGTTTGTACCTAGGGTAAAGTTAAAAAGTTTAAACAATTTTAAAATATCACTATATTTAGGCGAGAAAACGAAAAATGTTCGTTTCAGACTCTAATACCGCAGAAATCGTGTTTCAAGTTGAAATACGCCTTGAGACCATATCTCACCTAAATTAAACAGTAGAATCAAAGTTTAACCAAACTTATTGTTTGTACCTAGGGTAAAATTAAAAAGTTTTAACAATTTTAAAATATCACCAGATTTAGGCGAGTAAACGAAAAATGTTCATTTCAGACTCTAATAACGTAGAAATCGTGTTTCAAGTTGAAATACGCCTTGAGACCATATCTCACCTAAAGTAAACGGTAGAATCAAAGTTTAACCAAACGTAATGTTTGTACCTAGGGTAAAGTTAAAAAGTTTAAACAATTTTAAAATATCACCAGATTCAGGCGAGTAATCGAAAAATATTCGTTTTAGACTCGAATAGAGCAGAAATCGTGTTTTAAGTTAAAAAAGACTTGGGACCATATCTCACCTAAATTACATGGTAGAATCAAACTTTAACTAAACGTATAGTTTGTATCTAGGGTACAGTTTAAAAGTTTAAACAATTTTTAAAAATAACCATTTTTAGGCGAGTATTCGACAAAAGTTCGTTACAGATTCTAATAACGCAGAAATCGTGTTTTAAGTTAAAAAACGACTTGAGACCATATCTTACCTAAATTTAATGGCAGAATAAAATTTTAACTAAAAGTAATGTTTGTACCTAGGGTGAAGTTAAAAAGTTTAAACAATTTTGAAATATCCTTATGTTTAGGCGAGTAATCGGCAAAAGTTCGTTTCAGATTCTAACATCGCAGAAAATCGTGTTACAAGTTGAAAAACGACTTGGGACCATATCTCACCTAAATTAAATGGTAGAATCAAACTTTAACTATACGTAAAGTTTGTACCTAGGGTACAGTTAAAAAAGTTTAAACAATTTTGAAATATCATTATGTTTAGGCGAGTAAACGAAATATGTTCGTTTCAGACTCTAATAACGCAGAAAATCGTGTTTCAAGTTGAAAAACGACTTGGAACCATATCTCACCTAGATTAAATGGTAGAATCAAACTTTAACTATACGTAAAGTTTGTACCTAGGGTACAGTTAAAAAGTTTAAACAATTTTGAAATATCATTATGTTTAGGCGAGTAAACGAAATATGTTCGTTTCAGACTCTAATAACGCAGAAAATCGTGTTTCAAGTTTAAAAACGACTTGGAACCATATCTCACCTAAATTAAATGGTAGGTATCAAACTTTAACTAAACGTAAAGTTTGTACCTAGGGTACAGTAAAAAAGTTTAAACAATTTTTAAATATAACCATTTTTAGGCGAGTAATCGACAAAAGTTCGTTTCAGATTCTAATATCGCAGAAAATCGTGTTTCAAGTTGTAAAACGACTTGAGACCATATCTCACCTAAATTAAATTGTAGAATCAAATTTTAACTAAACGTAATGTTTGCACCTTGGGTGAAGTTAAAAGTTTAAACAATTTTGAAATATCATTATGTTTAGGCGAGTAATCGACAAAAGTTCGTTTCAGTTTCTAATAACGCAGAAAATCATGTTTCAGGTTGAAAAACGACTTGGGACCATATCTCACCTAAATTGAATGGTAGAATCAAACTTTAACTAAACGTAAAGTTTGTACCTAGGGTACAGTTAAAAAGTTTAAACAATTTTTAAATATAACCATCTTTAGGCGAGTAATCGACAAAAGTTCGTTTTAGATTCTAATATCGCAGAAAATCGTGTTTCAAGTTGTAAAACGACTTGAGAACATATCTCACCTAAATTAAATTGTAGAATCAAATTTTAACTAAACGTAATGTTTGTACCTTGGGTGAAGTTAAAAAGTTTAAACAATTTTGAAATATCATTATGTTTAGGCGAGTAAACGAAATATGTTCGTTTCAGACTCTAATAACGCTGAAAATCGTGTTACAAGTTGAAAAACGACTTGGGACCATATCTCACCTAAATTCAATGGTAGAATCAAACTTTAACTATACGTAAAGTTTGTACCTAGGGTACAGTTAAAAAGTTTAAACAATTTTTAAATATCATTATGTTTAGGCGAGTAAACGAAATATGTTCGTTTCAGACTCTAATAACGCAGAAAATCGTGTTTCAAGTTGAAAAACGACTTGGAACCATATCTCACCTAAATTAAATGGTAGGTATCAAAGTTTAACTAAACGTAAAGTTTGTACCTAGGGTACAGTAAAAAGTTTAAACAAATTTAAATATAACCATTTGTAGGCGAGTAATCGACAAAAGTTCGTTTCAGATTCTAATATCGTAGAAAATCGTGTTTCAAGTTGAAAAACGACTTGGAACCATATCTCACCTAAATTAAATGGTAGGTATCAAATTTTAACTAAACATAAAATTTGTACCTAGGGTACAGTTAAAAAGTTTAAACAATTTTTAAATATAACCATTTTTAGGCGAGTAATCGACAAAAGTTCGTTTCAGATTCTAATATCGCAGAAAATCGTGTTTCAAGTTGTAAAACGACTTGAGACCATATCTCACCTAAATTAAATGGTAGAATCAAATTTTAACTAAACGTAATGTTTGTACCTTGGGTGAGGTTAAAAAGTTTAAACAATTTTGAAATATCATTATGTTTAGGCGAGTAAACGAAAAATGTTCGTTTCAGACTCTAATAACGCAGAAAATCGTGTTTCAAGTTGTAAAACGACTTGAGACCATATCTCACCTAAATTAAATGGCAGAATCAAATTTTAACTAATCGTAATGTTTGTACCTAGGGTGAAGTTAAAAAGTTTAAGCAATTTTGAAATATCACTATTTTTAAGCGAGTAATCGGCAAAAGTTCGTTTCAGATTCTAATATCGCAGAAAATCGTGTTTCAAGTTGTAAAACGACTTGAGACCATATCTCACCTAAATTAAATGGTAGAATCAAATTTTAACTAAACGTAATGTTTGTACCTTGGGTGAAGTTAAAAAGTTTAAACAATTTTGAAATATCATTATGTTTAGGCGAGTAATCGACAAAAGTTCGTTTCAGATTCTAATAACGCAGAAAATCATGTTTCAGGTTGAAAAACGACTTGGGACCATATCTCACCTAAATTGAATGGTAGAATCAAACTGTAACTATACGTAAAGTTTGTACCTAGGGTACAGTTAAAAAGTTTAAACAATTTTTAAATATAACCATTTTTAGGCGAGTAATCGACAAAAGTTCGTTTTAGATTCTAATATCGCAGAAAATCGTGTTTCAAGTTGTAAAACGACTTGAGACCATATCTCACCTAAAT
Source organism: Pterostichus niger (assembly GCA_947425015.1). NCBI lineage: Eukaryota > Metazoa > Arthropoda > Insecta > Coleoptera > Carabidae > Pterostichus > Pterostichus niger. Next base: position 10,087,257 of record OX380349.1, on the reverse strand, counting down.
TAAATTGTAGAATCAAATTTTAACTAAACGTAATGTTTGTACCTTGGGTGAAGTTAAAAAGTTTAAACAATTTTGAAATATCATTATGTTTAGGCGAGTAAACGAAATATGTTCGTTTCAGACTCTAATAACGCAGAAAATCGTGTTTCAAGTTGTAAAACGACTTGGGACCATATCTCACCTAAATTACATTGTAGAATCAAATATTAACTAAACTTATTGTTTGTACCTTGGGTGAAGTTAAATGTTCAAACAATTTTTAAATATAATCATTTTTAGGCGAGTAATCGACAAAAGTTCGTTTCAGATTCTAATAACGCAGAAATCGTTTTTTAAGTTAAAAAACGACTTGGTACCATATCTCACCTAAATTACATGGTAGAATCAAACTTTAACTAAACGTATTGTTTGTATCTAGGGTACAGTTAAAAAGTTTAAACAATTTTGAAATAGCATTATGTTTAGGCGAATAAACGAAAAATGTTCGTTTCAGACTCTAATAACGCAGAAAATCATGTTTCAGGTTGAAAATCGATTTGGAACCATATCTCACCTAAATTAAATGGTAGGTATCAAACTTTAACTAAACGTAAAGTTTGTACCTAGGGTACAGTTAAAAAGTTTAAACAATTTTTAAATATAACCATTTTTAGGCGAGTAATCGACAAAAGTTCGTTTCAGATTCTAATATCGCAGAAAATCGTGGTTCAAGTTGAAAAACGACTTGGAACCATATCTCACCTAAATTAAATGGTAGGTATCAAACTTTAACTAAACGTAAAGACTGTACCTAGGGTACAGTTAAAAAGTTTAAACAATTTTTAAATATAACCATTTTTAGGCGAGTAATCGACAAAAGTTCGTTTCAGATTCTAATATCGCAGAAAATCGTGTTTCAAATTATAAAAATATTTGAGACCGTACCTTACCTAAATTAAATGGTAGAATCAAACTTTAACTAAACGTAAAGTTTGTACCTAGGGTACAGTTTAAAAGTTTAAACAATTTTGAAATAGCATTATGTTTAGGCGAATAAACGAAAAATGTTCGTTTCAGATTCTAATATCGCAGAAAATCGTGTTTCAAGTTGTAAAACGACTTGAGACCATATCTCACCTAAATTAAATGGTAGAATCAAATTTTAACTAAACGTAATGTTTGTACCTTGGGTGAAGTTAAAAAGTTTAAACAATTTTGAAATATCATTATGTTTAGGCGAGTAAACGAAAAATGTTCGTTTCAGACTCTAATAACGCAGAAAATCGTGTTTCAAGTTGTAAAACGACTTGAGACCATATCTCACCTAAATTAAATGGCAGAATCAAATTTTAACTAATCGTAATGTTTGTACCTAGGGTGAAGTTAAAAAGTTTAAGCAATTTTGAAATATCACTATTTTTAAGCGAGTAATCGACAAAAGTTCGTTTCAGATTCTAATATCGCAGAAAATCGTGTTTCAAGTTGTAAAACGACTTGAGACCATATCTCACCTAAATTAAATGGTAGAATCAAATTTTAACTAAACGTAATGTTTGTACCTTGGGTGAAGTTAAAAAGTTTAAACAATTTTGAAATATCATTATGTTTAGGCGAGTAATCGACAAAAGTTCGTTTCAGATTCTAATAACGCAGAAAATCATGTTTCAGGTTGAAAAACGACTTGGGACCATATCTCACCTAAATTGAATGGTAGAATCAAACTGTAACTATACGTAAAGTTTGTACCTAGGGTACAGTTAAAAAGTTTAAACAATTTTTAAATATAACCATTTTTAGGCGAGTAATCGACAAAAGTTCGTTTTAGATTCTAATATCGCAGAAAATCGTGTTTCAAGTTGTAAAACGACTTGAGACCATATCTCACCTAAATTAAATTGTAGAATCAAATTTTAACTAAACGTAATGTTTGTACCTTGGGTGAAGTTAAAAAGTTTAAACAATTTTGAAATATCATTATGTTTAGGCGAGTAAACGAAATATGTTCGTTTCAGACTCTAATAACGCAGAAAATCGTGTTTCAAGTTGTAAAACGACTTGGGACCATATCTCACCTAAATTACATTGTAGAATCAAATATTAACTAAACTTATTGTTTGTACCTTGGGTGAAGTTAAATGTTCAAACAATTTTTAAATATAATCATTTTTAGGCGAGTAATCGACAAAAGTTCGTTTCAGATTCTAATAACGCAGAAATCGTTTTTTAAGTTAAAAAACGACTTGGTACCATATCTCACCTAAATTACATGGTAGAATCAAACTTTAACTAAACGTATTGTTTGTATCTAGGGTACAGTTAAAAAGTTTAAACAATTTTGAAATAGCATTATGTTTAGGCGAATAAACGAAAAATGTTCGTTTCAGACTCTAATAACGCAGAAAATCATGTTTCAGGTTGAAAATCGATTTGGAACCATATCTCACCTAAATTAAATGGTAGGTATCAAACTTTAACTAAACGTAAAGTTTGTACCTAGGGTACAGTTAAAAAGTTTAAACAATTTTTAAATATAACCATTTTTAGGCGAGTAATCGACAAAAGTTCGTTTCAGATTCTAATATCGCAGAAAATCGTGGTTCAAGTTGAAAAACGACTTGGAACCATATCTCACCTAAATTAAATGGTAGGTATCAAACTTTAACTAAACGTAAAGACTGTACCTAGGGTACAGTTAAAAAGTTTAAACAATTTTTAAATATAACCATTTTTAGGCGAGTAATCGACAAAAGTTCGTTTCAGATTCTAATATCGCAGAAAATCGTGTTTCAAATTATAAAAATATTTGAGACCGTACCTTACCTAAATTAAATGGTAGAATCAAACTTTAACTAAACGTAAAGTTTGTACCTAGGGTACAGTTTAAAAGTTTAAACAATTTTGAAATAGCATTATGTTTAGGCGAATAAACGAAAAATGTTCGTTTCAGATTCTAATATCGCAGAAAATCGTGTTTCAAGTTGTAAAACGGCTTGAGACCATATCTCACCTAATTAAATGGTAGAATCAAATTTTAACTAAACGTAATGTTTGTACCTTGGGTGAAGTTAAAAAGTTTAAACAATTTAGAAATATCATTATGTTTCGGCGAGTAAACGAAAAATGTTCGTTTCAAACTCTAATAACTCAGAATATCGTGTTTCAAGTTGTAAAACGGCTTGAGACCATATCTCACCTAAATTAAATGGTAGTATCAAACTTTAACTAAACGTATAGTTTGTACATTGGGTGAAGTTAAAAAGTTTAAACAATTTTTAAATATAACCATTTTTAGGCGAGTAATCGACAAAAGTTCGTTTCAGATTCTAATATCGCAGAAAATCGTGTTTCAAATTATAAAAATATTTGAGACCGTACCTTACCTAAATTAAATGGTAGAATCAAACTTTAACTAAACGTAAAGTTTGTACCTAGGGTACAGTTTAAAAGTTTAAACAATTTTTAAATATAACCATTTCTAGGCGAGTAATCGACAAAAGTTCGTTTCAGATTCTAATAACGCAGAAATCGTGTTTTAAGTTAAAAAACGACTTGGGACCATATCTCACCTAAATTACATGGTAGAATCAAACTTTAACTAAACGTATAGTTTGTATCTAGGGTACACTTAAAAAGTTTAAACAATTTTTAAATATAACCATTTTTAGGCGAGTAATCGACAAAAGTTCGTTTCAGATTCTAATAACGCAGAAATCGTGTTTTAAGTTAAAAAAACGACTTGGGACCATATCTCATCTAAATTACATGGTAGAATCAAACTTTAACTAAACGTAATGTTTGTACCTAGGGTGAAGTTAAAAAGTTTAAGCAATTTTGAAATATCACTATTTTTAAGCGAGTAATCGACAAAAGTTCGTTTCAGATTCTAATATCGCAGAATTTCGTGTTTCAAGTTGTAAAACGACTTGAGACCATATCTCACCTAAATTAAATGGTAGAATCAAATTTTAACTAAACGTAATGTTTGTACCTTGGGTGAAGTTAAAAAGTTTAAACAATTTTGAAATATCATTATGTTTAGGCGAGTAATCGACAAAAGTTCGTTTCAGATTCTAATAACGCAGAAAATCATGTTTCAGGTTGAAACACGACTTGGGACCATATCTCACCTAAATTGAATGGTAGAATCAAATTTTAACTAAACGTAAAGTTTGTACCTAGGGTACAGTTAAAAAGTTTAAACAATTTTTAAATATAACCATTTTTAGGCGAGTAATCGACAAAAGTTCGTTTTAGATTCTAATATCGCAGAAAATCGTGTTACAAGTTGAAAAACGACTTGGGACCATATCTCACCTAAATTAAATGGTAGAATCAAACTTTAACTATACGTAAAGTTTGTACCTAGGGTACAGTTAAAAAGTTTAAACAATTTTGAAATATCATTATGTTTAGGCGAGTAAACGAAATATGTTCGTTTCAGACTCTAATAACGCAGAAAATCGTGTTTCAAGTTGAAAAACGACTTGGAACCATATCTCACCTAAATTAAATGGTAGGTATCAAAGTTTAACTAAACGTAAAGTTTGTACCTAGGGTACAGTAAAAAGTTTAAACAAATTTAAATATAACCATTTGTAGGCGAGTAATCGACAAAAGTTCGTTTCAGATTCTAATATCGTAGAAAATCGTGTTTCAAGTTGAAAAACGACTTGGAACCATATCTCACCTAAATTAAATGGTAGGTATCAAATTTTAACTAAACATAAAATTTGTACCTAGGGTACAGTTAAAAAGTTTAAACAATTTTTAAATATAACCATTTTTAGGCGAGTAATCGACAAAAGTTCGTTTCAGATTCTAATATCGCAGAAAATCGTGTTTCAAATTATAAAAATATTTGAGACCGTACCTTACCTAAATTAAATGGTAGAATCAAACTTTAACTAAACGTAAAGTTTGTACCTAGGGTACAGTTTAAAAGTTTAAACAATTTTGAAATAGCATTATGTTTAGGCGAATAAACGAAAAATGTTCGTTTCAGATTCTAATATCGCAGAAAATCGTGTTTCAAGTTGTAAAACGGCTTGAGACCATATCTCACCTAAATTAAATTGTAGAATCAAATTTTAACTAAACGTAATGTTTGTACCTTGGGTGAAGTTAAAAAGTTTAAACAATTTTGAAATATCATTATGTTTAGGCGAGTAAACGAAATATGTTCGTTTCAGACTCTAATAACGCAGAAAATCGTGTTTCAAGTTGAAAAACGACTTGGAACCATATCTCACCTAAATTAAATGGTGTGTATCAAATTTTAACTAAACGTAAAGTTTGTACCTAGGGTACAGTTAAAAAGTTTAAACAATTTTTAAATATAACCATTTGTAGGCGAGTAATCGACAAAAGTTCGTTTTAGATTCTAATATCGCAGAAAATCGTGTTTCAAGTTGTAAAACGACTTGAGACCCTATCTCACCTAAATTAATTTGTAGAATCAAATTTTAACTAAACGTAATGTTTGTACCTTGGGTGAAGTTAAAAAGTTTAAACAATTTTGAAATATCATTATGTTTAGGCGAGTAAACGAAATATGTTCGTTTCAGACTCTAATAACGCAGAAAATCGTGTTTCAAGTTGAAAAACGACTTGGAACCATATCTCACCTAAATTACATGGTAGAATCAAACTTTAACTAAACGTAAAGTTTGTACATAGGGTACAGTTAAAAAGTTTAAACAATTTTTAAATATCATTATGTTTAGGCGAGTAAACGAAATATGTTCGTTTCAGACTCTAATAACGCAGAAAATCGTATTTCAAGTTGAAAAACGACTTGGAACCATATCGCACCTAAATTAAATGGTAGGTATCAAACTTTCACTAAACGTGAAGTTTGTACCTAGGGTACAGTTAAAAAGTTTAAACAATTTTTAAATATCATTATGTTTAGGCGAGTAAACGAAATATATTCGTTTCAGACTCTAATAACGCAGAAAATTGTGTTTCAAGTTGAAAAACGACTTGGAACCATATCTCACCTAAATTAAATGGTAGGTATCAAACTTTAACTAAACGTAAAGTTTGTACCTAGGGTACAGTTAAAAAGTTTAAACAATTTTTCAATATAACCATTTTTAGGCGAGTAATCGACAAAAGTTCGTTTCTGATTCTAATATCGCAGAAAATCGTGTTTCAAGTTGTAAAACGACTTGAGACCATATCTCACCTAAATTAAATAGTAGAATCAAATTTTAACTAAACGTAATGTTTGTACCTTGGGTGAAGTTAAAAAGTTTAAACAATTTTGAAATATCATTATGTTTAGGCGAGTAAACGAAATATGTTCGTTTCAGACTCTAATAACGCAGATAATCGTGTTTCAGGTTGAAAAACGACTTGAGACCATATCTCACCTAAATTAAATAGTAGAATCAAATTTTAACTAAACGTAATGTTTGTATTTTGGGTGAAGTTAAAAAGTTTAAACAATTTAGAATTATCATTATGTTTAGGCGAGTAAACGAAAAATGTTCGTTTCAGACTCTAAGATCGCAGAAATCGTGTTTCAAGTTGAAAAACGACTTGGGACCATATCTTACCTAAATTATATGGTAGAATCAAATTTTTACTAAACGTAATGTTTGTACCTGGGGTGAAGTTAAAAAGTTTAAGCAATTTTGAAATATCACTATATTATATATATATATATATATATATAAGCGAGTAAACGAAAAATGTTCGTTTCAGACTCTAAGAATGCAGATATCGTGTTTCAAGTTGAAAAACTACTTGGGTCCATATCTCACCTAAATTAAATGGTAGGTATCAAACTTTAACTAAGCGTATAGTTTGTACCTAGGGTGAAGTTAAAAAGTTTAAGCAATTTTGAAATATCACTATGTTTAAGCGAGGAAACGAAAAATGTTCGTTTCAGATTCTAATATCGCAGAAAATCGTGTTTAAAATTATAAAACTACTTGAGACCATAACTTAAATTAAATGGTAAAATTAAACTTTAACTAACCGTATAGTTTGTACCTAGGGTACAGTTAAAAAGTTTAAACAATTTTTAAATATTACCATTTTTAGTCGAGTATTCGACAAAAGTTAGTTTCAGATTCTAATATCGCAGAAAATCGTGTTTTAAATTGTAAAACTACTTGACACCAAATCTTACCTAAATAAAATGGTAGAATCAAATTTTAACTAAACTTAATGTTTGTACCTTTGGTGAAGTTAAAAAGTTTAAACAATTTTTAAATATCATTATGGTTAGGCGAGTAAACGAAATATGTTCGTTTCAGACTCTAATAACGCAGAAAATCGTGTTTCAAGTTGAAAAACGACTTGGAACCATAAATCACCTAAATTAAATGGTAGGTATCAAACTTTAACTAAACGTAAAGTTTGTACCTAGGGTACAGTTAAAAAGTTTAAACAATTTTTAAATATAACCATTTTTAGGCGAGTAATCGACAAAAGTTCGTTTCTGATTCTAATATCGCAGAAAATCGTGTTTCAAGTTGTAAAACGACTTGAGACCATATCTCACCTAAATTAAATTTTATAATCAAATTTTAACTAAACGTAATGTTTGTACCTTGGGTAAAGTTAAAAAGTTTAAACAATTTTGAAATATCATTATGTTTAGGCGAGTAATCGACAAAAGTTCGTTTCAGATTCTAATAACGCAGAAAATCATGTTTCAGGTTGAAAAACGACTTGGGACCATATCTCACCTAAATTGCATGGTAGAATCAAACTTTAAATAAACGTAAAGTTTGGACCTAGGGTACAGTTAAAAAGTTTAAACAATTTTTAAATATAACCATTTTTAGGCGAGTAATCGACAAAAGTTCGTTTTAGATTCTAATATCGCAGAAAATCGTGTTTCAAGTTGTAAAACGACTTGAGACCATATCTCACCTAAATTAAATTGTAGAATCAAATTTTAACTAAACGTAATGTTTGTACCTTGGGTGAAGTTAAAAAGTTTAAACAATTTAGAAATATCATTATGTTTCGGCGAGTAAACGAAAAATGTTCGTTTCAAACTCTAATAACTCAGAATATCGTGTTTCAAGTTGTAAAACGGCTTGAGACCATATCTCACCTAAATTAAATGGTAGTATCAAACTTTAACTAAACGTATAGTTTGTACATTGGGTGAAGTTAAAAAGTTTAAACAATTTTTAAATATAACCATTTTTAGGCGAGTAATCGACAAAAGTTCGTTTCAGATTCTAATATCGCAGAAAATCGTGTTTCAAATTATAAAAATATTTGAGACCGTACCTTACCTAAATTAAATGGTAGAATCAAACTTTAACTAAACGTAAAGTTTGTACCTAGGGTACAGTTTAAAAGTTTAAACAATTTTTAAATATAACCATTTCTAGGCGAGTAATCGACAAAAGTTCGTTTCAGATTCTAATAACGCAGAAATCGTGTTTTAAGTTAAAAAACGACTTGGGACCATATCTCACCTAAATTACATGGTAGAATCAAACTTTAACTAAACGTATAGTTTGTATCTAGGGTACACTTAAAAAGTTTAAACAATTTTTAAATATAACCATTTTTAGGCGAGTAATCGACAAAAGTTCGTTTCAGATTCTAATAACGCAGAAATCGTGTTTTAAGTTAAAAAAACAACTTGGGACCATATCTCATCTAAATTACATGGTAGAATCAAACTTTAACTAAACGTAATGTTTGTACCTAGGGTGAAGTTAAAAAGTTTAAGCAATTTTGAAATATCACTATTTTTAAGCGAGTAATCGACAAAAGTTCGTTTCAGATTCTAATATCGCAGAATTTCGTGTTTCAAGTTGTAAAACGACTTGAGACCATATCTCACCTAAATTAAATGGTAGAATCAAATTTTAACTAAACGTAATGTTTGTACCTTGGGTGAAGTTAAAAAGTTTAAACAATTTTGAAATATCATTATGTTTAGGCGAGTAATCGACAAAAGTTCGTTTCAGATTCTAATAACGCAGAAAATCATGTTTCAGGTTGAAACACGACTTGGGACCATATCTCACCTAAATTGAATGGTAGAATCAAATTTTAACTAAACGTAAAGTTTGTACCTAGGGTACAGTTAAAAAGTTTAAACAATTTTTAAATATAACCATTTTTAGGCGAGTAATCGACAAAAGTTCGTTTTAGATTCTAATATCGCAGAAAATCGTGTTACAAGTTGAAAAACGACTTGGGACCATATCTCACCTGAATTAAATGGTAGAATCAAACTTTAACTATACGTAAAGTTTGTACCTAGGGTACAGTTAAAAAGTTTAAACAATTTTGAAATATCATTATGTTTAGGCGAGTAAACGAAATATGTTCGTTTCAGACTCTAATAACGCAGAAAATCGTGTTTCAAGTTGAAAAACGACTTGGAACCATATCTCACCTAAATTAAATGGTAGGTATCAAAGTTTAACTAAACGTAAAGTTTGTACCTAGGGTACAGTAAAAAGTTTAAACAAATTTAAATATAACCATTTGTAGGCGAGTAATCGACAAAAGTTCGTTTCAGATTCTAATATCGTAGAAAATCGTGTTTCAAATTATAAAAATATTTGAGACCGTACCTTACCTAAATTAAATGGTAGAATCAAACTTTAACTAAACGTAAAGTTTGTACCTAGGGTACAGTTTAAAAGTTTAAACAATTTTGAAATAGCATTATGTTTAGGCGAATAAACGAAAAATGTTCGTTTCAGATTCTAATATCGCAGAAAATCGTGTTTCAAGTTGTAAAACGGCTTGAGACCATATCTCACCTAAATTAAATTGTAGAATCAAATTTTAACTAAACGTAATGTTTGTACCTTGGGTGAAGTTAAAAAGTTTAAACAATTTTGAAATATCATTATGTTTAGGCGAGTAAACGAAATATGTTCGTTTCAGACTCTAATAACGCAGAAAATCGTGTTTCAAGTTGAAAAACGACTTGGAACCATATCTCACCTAAATTAAATGGTGTGTATCAAATTTTAACTAAACGTAAAGTTTGTACCTAGGGTACAGTTAAAAAGTTTAAACAATTTTTAAATATAACCATTTGTAGGCGAGTAGTCGACAAAAGTTCGTTTTAGATTCTAATATCGCAGAAAATCGTGTTTCAAGTTGTAAAACGACTTGAGACCCTATCTCACCTAAATTAATTTGTAGAATCAAATTTTAACTAAACGTAATGTTTGTACCTTGGGTGAAGTTAAAAAGTTTAAACAATTTTGAAATATCATTATGTTTAGGCGAGTAAACGAAATATGTTCGTTTCAGACTCTAATAACGCAGAAAATCGTGTTTCAAGTTGAAAAACGACTTGGAACCATATCTCACCTAAATTACATGGTAGAATCAAACTTTAACTAAACGTAAAGTTTGTACATAGGGTACAGTTAAAAAGTTTAAACAATTTTTAAATATCATTATGTTTAGGCGAGTAAACGAAATATGTTCGTTTCAGACTCTAATAACGCAGAAAATCGTATTTCAAGTTGAAAAACGACTTGGAACCATATCGCACCTAAATTAAATGGTAGGTATCAAACTTTCACTAAACGTAAAGTTTGTACCTAGGGTACAGTTAAAAAGTTTAAACAATTTTTAAATATCATTATGTTTAGGCGAGTAAACGAAATATATTCGTTTCAGACTCTAATAACGCAGAAAATTGTGTTTCAAGTTGAAAAACGACTTGGAACCATATCTCACCTAAATTAAATGGTAGGTATCAAACTTTAACTAAACGTAAAGTTTGTACCTAGGGTACAGTTAAAAAGTTTAAACAATTTTTCAATATAACCATTTTTAGGCGAGTAATCGACAAAAGTTCGTTTCTGATTCTAATATCGCAGAAAATCGTGTTTCAAGTTGTAAAACGACTTGAGACCATATCTCACCTAAATTAAATAGTAGAATCAAATTTTAACTAAACGTAATGTTTGTACCTTGGGTGAAGTTAAAAAGTTTAAACAATTTTGAAATATCATTATGTTTAGGCGAGTAAACGAAATATGTTCGTTTCAGACTCTAATAACGCAGATAATCGTGTTTCAGGTTGAAAAACGACTTGAGACCATATCTCACCTAAATTAAATAGTAGAATCAAATTTTAACTAAACGTAATGTTTGTATTTTGGGTGAAGTTAAAAAGTTTAAACAATTTAGAATTATCATTATGTTTAGGCGAGTAAACGAAAAATGTTCGTTTCAGACTCTAAGATCGCAGAAATCGTGTTTCAAGTTGAAAAACGACTTGGGACCATATCTTACCTAAATTAAATGGTAGAATCAAATTTTTACTAAACGTAATGTTTGTACCTGGGGTGAAGTTAAAAAGTTTAAGCAATTTTGAAATATCACTATATTCTATATATATATATATAAGCGAGTAAACGAAAAATGTTCGTTTCAGACTCTAAGAATGCAGATATCGTGTTTCAAGTTGAAAAACTACTTGGGTCCATATCTCACCTAAATTAAATGGTAGGTATCAAACTTTAACTAAGCGTATAGTTTGTACCTAGGGTGAAGTTAAAAAGTTTAAGCAATTTTGAAATATCACTATGTTTAAGCGAGGAAACGAAAAATGTTCGTTTCAGATTCTAATATCGCAGAAAATCGTGTTTAAAATTATAAAACTACTTGAGACCATAACTTAAATTAAATGGTAAAATTAAACTTTAACTAACCGTATAGTTTGTACCTAGGGTACAGTTAAAAAGTTTAAACAATTTTTAAATATTACCATTTTTAGTCGAGTATTCGACAAAAGTTAGTTTCAGATTCTAATATCGCAGAAAATCGTGTTTTAAATTGTAAAACTACTTGACACCAAATCTTACCTAAATAAAATGGTAGAATCAAATTTTAACTAAACTTAATGTTTGTACCTTTGGTGAAGTTAAAAAGTTTAAACAATTTTTAAATATCATTATGGTTAGGCGAGTAAACGAAATATGTTCGTTTCAGACTCTAATAACGCAGAAAATCGTGTTTCAAGTTGAAAAACGACTTGGAACCATAAATCACCTAAATTAAATGGTAGGTATCAAACTTTAACTAAACGTAAAGTTTGTACCTAGGGTACAGTTAAAAAGTTTAAACAATTTTTAAATATAACCATTTTTAGGCGAGTAATCGACAAAAGTTCGTTTCTGATTCTAATATCGCAGAAAATCGTGTTTCAAGTTGTAAAACGACTTGAGACCATATCTCACCTAAATTAAATTTTATAATCAAATTTTAACTAAACGTAATGTTTGTACCTTGGGTAAAGTTAAAAAGTTTAAACAATTTTGAAATATCATTATGTTTAGGCGAGTAATCGACAAAAGTTCGTTTCAGATTCTAATAACGCAGAAAATCATGTTTCAGGTTGAAAAACGACTTGGGACCATATCTCACCTAAATTGCATGGTAGAATCAAACTTTAAATAAACGTAAAGTTTGTACCTAGGGTACAGTTAAAAAGTTTAAACAATTTTTAAATATAACCATTTTTAGGCGAGTAATCGACAAAAGTTCGTTTTAGATTCTAATATCGCAGAAAATCGTGTTTCAAGTTGTAAAACGACTTGAGACCATATCTCACCTAAATTAAATTGTAGAATCAAATTTTAACTAAACGTAATGTTTGTACCTTGGGTGAAGTTAAAAAGTTTAAACAATTTAGAAATATCATTATGTTTCGGCGAGTAAACGAAAAATGTTCGTTTCAAACTCTAATAACTCAGAATATCGTGTTTCAAGTTGTAAAACGGCTTGAGACCATATCTCACCTAAATTAAATGGTAGTATCAAACTTTAACTAAACGTATAGTTTGTACATTGGGTGAAGTTAAAAAGTTTAAACAATTTTTAAATATAACCATTTTTAGGCGAGTAATCGACAAAAGTTCGTTTCAGATTCTAATATCGCAGAAAATCGTGTTTCAAATTATAAAAATATTTGAGACCGTACCTTACCTAAATTAAATGGTAGAATCAAACTTTAACTAAACGTAAAGTTTGTACCTAGGGTACAGTTTAAAAGTTTAAACAATTTTTAAATATAACCATTTCTAGGCGAGTAATCGACAAAAGTTCGTTTCAGATTCTAATAACGCAGAAATCGTGTTTTAAGTTAAAAAACGACTTGGGACCATATCTCACCTAAATTACATGGTAGAATCAAACTTTAACTAAACGTATAGTTTGTATCTAGGGTACACTTAAAAAGTTTAAACAATTTTTAAATATAACCATTTTTAGGCGAGTAATCGACAAAAGTTCGTTTCAGATTCTAATAACGCAGAAATCGTGTTTTAAGTTAAAAAAACAACTTGGGACCATATCTCATCTAAATTACATGGTAGAATCAAACTTTAACTAAACGTAATGTTTGTACCTAGGGTGAAGTTAAAAAGTTTAAGCAATTTTGAAATATCACTATTTTTAAGCGAGTAATCGACAAAAGTTCGTTTCAGATTCTAATATCGCAGAATTTCGTGTTTCAAGTTGTAAAACGACTTGAGACCATATCTCACCTAAATTAAATGGTAGAATCAAATTTTAACTAAACGTTATGTTTGTACCTTGGGTGAAGTTAAAAAGTTTAAACAATTTTGAAATATCATTATGTTTAGGCGAGTAATCGACAAAAGTTCGTTTCAGATTCTAATAACGCAGAAAATCATGTTTCAGGTTGAAACACGACTTGGGACCATATCTCACCTAAATTGAATGGTAGAATCAAATTTTAACTAAACGTAAAGTTTGTACCTAGGGTACAGTTAAAAAGTTTAAACAATTTTTAAATATAACCATTTTTAGGCGAGTAATCGACAAAAGTTCGTTTTAGATTCTAATATCGCAGAAAATCGTGTTACAAGTTGAAAAACGACTTGGGACCATATCTCACCTAAATTAAATGGTAGAATCAAACTTTAACTATACGTAAAGTTTGTACCTAGGGTACAGTTAAAAAGTTTATACAATTTTGAAATATCATTATGTTTAGGCGAGTAAACGAAATATGTTCGTTTCAGACTCTAATAACGCAGAAAATCGTGTTTCAAGTTGAAAAACGACTTGGAACCATATCTCACCTAAATTAAATGGTAGGTATCAAAGTTTAACTAAACGTAAAGTTTGTACCTAGGGTACAGTAAAAAGTTTAAACAAATTTAAATATAACCATTTGTAGGCGAGTAATCGACAAAAGTTCGTTTCAGATTCTAATATCGTAGAAAATCGTGTTTCAAGTTGAAAAACGACTTGGAACCATATCTCACCTAAATTAAATGGTAGGTATCAAATTTTAACTAAACATAAAATTTGTACCTAGGGTACAGTTAAAAAGTTTAAACAATTTTTAAATATAACCATTTTTAGGCGAGTAATCGACAAAAGTTCGTTTCAGATTCTAATATCGCAGAAAATCGTGTTTCAAATTATAAAAATATTTGAGACCGTACCTTACCTAAATTAAATGGTAGAATCAAACTTTAACTAAACGTAAAGTTTGTACCTAGGGTACAGTTTAAAAGTTTAAACAATTTTGAAATAGCATTATGTTTAGGCGAATAAACGAAAAATGTTCGTTTCAGATTCTAATATCGCAGAAAATCGTGTTTCAAGTTGTAAAACGGCTTGAGACCATATCTCACCTAAATTAAATTGTAGAATCAAATTTTAACTAAACGTAATGTTTGTACCTTGGGTGAAGTTAAAAAGTTTAAACAATTTTGAAATATCATTATGTTTAGGCGAGTAAACGAAATATGTTCGTTTCAGACTCTAATAACGCAGAAAATCGTGTTTCAAGTTGAAAAACGACTTGGAACCATATCTCACCTAAATTAAATGGTGTGTATCAAATTTTAACTAAACGTAAAGTTTGTACCTAGGGTACAGTTAAAAAGTTTAAACAATTTTTAAATATAACCATTTGTAGGCGAGTAGTCGACAAAAGTTCGTTTTAGATTCTAATATCGCAGAAAATCGTGTTTCAAGTTGTAAAACGACTTGAGACCCTATCTCACCTAAATTAATTTGTAGAATCAAATTTTAACTAAACGTAATGTTTGTACCTTGGGTGAAGTTAAAAAGTTTAAACAATTTTGAAATATCATTATGTTTAGGCGAGTAAACGAAATATGTTCGTTTCAGACTCTAATAACGCAGAAAATCGTGTTTCAAGTTGAAAAACGACTTGGAACCATATCTCACCTAAATTACATGGTAGAATCAAACTTTAACTAAACGTTAAGTTTGTACATAGGGTACAGTTAAAAAGTTTAAACAATTTTTAAATATCATTATGTTTAGGCGAGTAAACGAAATATGTTCGTTTCAGACTCTAATAACGCAGAAAATCGTATTTCAAGTTGAAAAACGACTTGGAACCATATCGCACCTAAATTAAATGGTAGGTATCAAACTTTCACTAAACGTAAAGTTTGTACCTAGGGTACAGTTAAAAAGTTTAAACAATTTTTAAATATCAATATGTTTAGGCGAGTAAACGAAATATATTCGTTTCAGACTCTAATAACGCAGAAAATTGTGTTTCAAGTTGAAAAACGACTTGGAACCATATCTCACCTAAATTAAATGGTAGGTATCAAACTTTAACTAAACGTAAAGTTTGTACCTAGGGTACAGTTAAAAAGTTTAAACAATTTTTCAATATAACCATTTTAGGCGAGTAATCGACAAAAGTTCGTTTCTGATTCTAATATCGCAGAAAATCGTGTTTCAAGTTGTAAAACGACTTGAGACCATATCTCACCTAAATTAAATAGTAGAATCAAATTTTAACTAAACGTAATGTTTGTACCTTGGGTGAAGTTAAAAAGTTTAAACAATTTTGAAATATCATTATGTTTAGGCGAGTAAACGAAATATGTTCGTTTCAGACTCTAATAACGCAGATAATCGTGTTTCAGGTTGAAAAACGACTTGAGACCATATCTCACCTAAATTAAATAGTAGAATCAAATTTTAACTAAACGTAATGTTTGTATTTTGGGTGAAGTTAAAAAGTTTAAACAATTTAGAATTATCATTATGTTTAGGCGAGTAAACGAAAAATGTTCGTTTCAGACTCTAAGATCGCAGAAATCGTGTTTCAAGTTGAAAAACGACTTGGGACCATATCTTACCTAAATTAAATGGTAGAATCAAATTTTTACTAAACGTAATGTTTGTACCTGGGGTGAAGTTAAAAAGTTTAAGCAATTTTGAAATATCACTATATTCTATATATATATATATAAGCGAGTAAACGAAAAATGTTCGTTTCAGACTCTAAGAATGCAGATATCGTGTTTCAAGTTGAAAAACTACTTGGGTCCATATCTCACCTAAATTAAATGGTAGGTATCAAACTTTAACTAAGCGTATAGTTTGTACCTAGGGTGAAGTTAAAAAGTTTAAGCAATTTTGAAATATCACTATGTTTAAGCGAGGAAACGAAAAATGTTCGTTTCAGATTCTAATATCGCAGAAAATCGTGTTTAAAATTATAAAACTACTTGAGACCATAACTTAAATTAAATGGTAAAATTAAACTTTAACTAACCGTATAGTTTGTACCTAGGGTACAGTTAAAAAGTTTAAACAATTTTTAAATATTACCATTTTTAGTCGAGTATTCGACAAAAGTTAGTTTCAGATTCTAATATCGCAGAAAATCGTGTTTTAAATTGTAAAACTACTTGACACCAAATCTTACCTAAATAAAATGGTAGAATCAAATTTTAACTAAACTTAATGTTTGTACCTTTGGTGAAGTTAAAAAGTTTAAACAATTTTTAAATATCATTATGGTTAGGCGAGTAAACGAAATATGTTCGTTTCAGACTCTAATAACGCAGAAAATCGTGTTTCAAGTTGAAAAACGACTTGGAACCATAAATCACCTAAATTAAATGGTAGGTATCAAACTTTAACTAAACGTAAAGTTTGTACCTAGGGTACAGTTAAAAAGTTTAAACAATTTTTAAATATAACCATTTTTAGGCGAGTAATCGACAAAAGTTCGTTTCTGATTCTAATATCGCAGAAAATCGTGTTTCAAGTTGTAAAACGACTTGAGACCATATCTCACCTAAATTAAATTTTATAATCAAATTTTAACTAAACGTAATGTTTGTACCTTGGGTAAAGTTAAAAAGTTTAAACAATTTTGAAATATCATTATGTTTAGGCGAGTAATCGACAAAAGTTCGTTTCAGATTCTAATAACGCAGAAAATCATGTTTCAGGTTGAAAAACGACTTGGGACCATATCTCACCTAAATTGCATGGTAGAATCAAACTTTAAATAAACGTAAAGTTTGTACCTAGGGTACAGTTAAAAAGTTTAAACAATTTTTAAATATAACCATTTTTAGGCGAGTAATCGACAAAAGTTCGTTTTAGATTCTAATATCGCAGAAAATCGTGTTTCAAGTTGTAAAACGACTTGAGACCATATCTCACCTAAATTAAATTGTAGAATCAAATTTTAACTAAACGTAATGTTTGTACCTTGGGTGAAGTTAAAAAGTTTAAACAATTTTGAAATATCATTATGTTTAGGCGAGTAAACGAAATATGTTCGTTTCAGACTCTAATAACGCAGAAAATCGTGTTTCAAGTTGTAAAACGACTTGGAACCATATCTCACCTAAATTACATTGTAGAATCAAATATTAACTAAACTTATTGTTTGTACCTTGGGTGAAGTTAAATGTTCAAACAATTTTTAAATATAATCATTTTTAGGCGAGTAATCGACAAAAGTTCGTTTCAGATTCTAATAACGCAGAAATCGTGTTTTAAGTTAAAAAACGACTTGGTACCATATCTCACCTAAATTACATGGTAGAATCAAACTTTAACTAAACGTATTGTTTGTATCTAGGGTACAGTTAAAAAGTTTAAACAATTTTGAAATAGCATTATGTTTAGGCGAATAAACGAAAAATGTTCGTTTCAGACTCTAATAACGCAGAAAATCATGTTTCAGGTTGAAAATCGATTTGGAACCATATCTCACCTAAATTAAATGGTAGGTATCAAACTTTAACTAAACGTAAAGTTTGTACCTAGGGTACAGTTAAAAAGTTTAAACAATTTTTAAATATAACCATTTTTAGGCGAGTAATCGACAAAAGTTCGTTTCAGATTCTAATATCGCAGAAAATCGTGGTTCAAGTTGAAAAACGACTTGGAACCATATCTCACCTAAATTAAATGGTAGGTATCAAACTTTAACTAAACGTAAAGTTTGTACCTAGGGTACAGTTAAAAAGTTTAAACAATTTTTAAATATAACCATTTTTAGGCGAGTAATCGACAAAAGTTCGTTTCAGATTCTAATATCGCAGAAAATCGTGTTTCAAATTATAAAAATATTTGAGACCGTACCTTACCTAAATTAAATGGTAGAATCAAACTTTAACTAAACGTAAAGTTTGTACCTAGGGTACAGTTTAAAAGTTTAAACAATTTTGAAATAGCATTATGTTTAGGCGAATAAACGAAAAATGCTCGTTTCAGATTCTAATATCGCAGAAAATCGTGTTTCAAGTTGTAAAACGGCTTGAGACCATATCTCACCTAAATTAAATGGTAGAATCAAATTTTAACAAAACGTAATGTTTGTACCTTTGGTGAAGTTAAAAAGTTTAAACAATTTAGAAATATCATTATGTTTAGGCGAGTAAACGAAAAATGTTCGTTTCAAACTCTAATAACTCAGAATATCGTGTTTCAAGTTGTAAAACGGCTTGAGACCATATCTCACCTAAATTAAATGGTAGTATCAAACTTTAACTAAACGTATAGTTTGTAAATTGGGTGAAGTTAAAAAGTTTAAACAATTTTTAAATATAACCATTTTTAGGCGAGTAATCGACAAAAGTTCGTTTCAGATTCTAATATCGCAGAAAATCGTGTTTCAAATTATAAAAATATTTGAGACCGTACCTTACCTAAATTAAATGGTAGAATCAAACTTTAACTAAACGTAAAGTTTGTACCTAGGGTACAGTTTAAAAGTTTAAACAATTTTTAAATATAACCATTTCTAGGCGAGTAATCGACAAAAGTTCGTTTCAGATTCTAATAACGCAGAAATCGTGTTTTAAGTTAAAAAACGACTTGGGACCATTCTCACCTAAATTACATGGTAGAATCAAACTTTAACTAAACGTATAGTTTGTATCTAGGGTACACTTAAAAAGTTTAAACAATTTTTAAATATAACCATTTTTAGGCGAGTAATCGACAAAAGTTCGTTTCAGATTCTAATAACGCAGAAATCGTGTTTTAAGTTAAAAAAACGACTTGGGACCATATCTCATCTAAATTACATGGTAGAATCAAACTTTAACTAAACGTAATGTTTGTACCTAGGGTGAAGTTAAAAAGTTTAAGCAATTTTGAAATATCACTATTTTTAAGCGAGTAATCGACAAAAGTTCGTTTCAGATTCTAATATCGCAGAATTTCGTGTTTCAAGTTGTAAAACGACTTGAGACCATATCTCACCTAAATTAAATGGTAGAATCAAATTTTAACTAAACGTAATGTTTGTACCTTGGGTGAAGTTAAAAAGTTTAAACAATTTTGAAATATCATTATGTTTAGGCGAGTAATCGACAAAAGTTCGTTTCAGATTCTAATAACGCAGAAAATCATGTTTCAGGTTGAAACACGACTTGGGACCATATCTCACCTAAATTGAATGGTAGAATCAAATTTTAACTAAACGTAAAGTTTGTACCTAGGGTACAGTTAAAAAGTTTAAACAATTTTTAAATATAACCATTTTTAGGCGAGTAATCGACAAAAGTTCGTTTTAGATTCTAATATCGCAGAAAATCGTGTTACAAGTTAAAAAACGACTTGGGACCATATCTCACCTAAATTAAATGGTAGAATCAAACTTTAACTATACGTAAAGTTTGTACCTAGGGTACAGTTAAAAAGTTTAAACAATTTTGAAATATCATTATGTTTAGGCGAGTAAACGAAATATGTTCGTTTCAGACTCTAATAACGCAGAAAATCGTGTTTCAAGTTGAAAAACGACTTGGAACCATATCTCACCTAAATTAAATGGTAGGTATCAAAGTTTAACTAAACGTAAAGTTTGTACCTAGGGTACAGTAAAAAGTTTAAACAAATTTAAATATAACCATTTTTAGTCGAGTATTCGACAAAAGTTAGTTTCAGATTCTAATATCGCAGAAAATCGTGTTTTAAATTGTAAAACTACTTGACACCAAATCTTACCTAAATAAAATGGTAGAATCAAATTTTAACTAAACTTAATGTTTGTACCTTTGGTGAAGTTAAAAAGTTTAAACAATTTTTAAATATCATTATGGTTAGGCGAGTAAACGAAATATGTTCGTTTCAGACTCTAATAACGCAGAAAATCGTGTTTCAAGTTGAAAAACGACTTGGAACCATAAATCACCTAAATTAAATGGTAGGTATCAAACTTTAACTAAACGTAAAGTTTGTACCTAGGGTACAGTTAAAAAGTTTAAACAATTTTTAAATATAACCATTTTTAGGCGAGTAATCGACAAAAGTTCGTTTCTGATTCTAATATCGCAGAAAATCGTGTTTCAAGTTGTAAAACGACTTGAGACCATATCTCACCTAAATTAAATTTTATAATCAAATTTTAACTAAACGTAATGTTTGTACCTTGGGTAAAGTTAAAAAGTTTAAACAATTTTGAAATATCATTATGTTTAGGCGAGTAATCGACAAAAGTTCGTTTCAGATTCTAATAACGCAGAAAATCATGTTTCAGGTTGAAAAACGACTTGGGACCATATCTCACCTAAATTGCATGGTAGAATCAAACTTTAAATAAACGTAAAGTTTGTACCTAGGGTACAGTTAAAAAGTTTAAACAATTTTTAAATATAACCATTTTTAGGCGAGTAATCGACAAAAGTTCGTTTTAGATTCTAATATCGCAGAAAATCGTGTTTCAAGTTGTAAAACGACTTGAGACCATATCTCACCTAAATTAAATTGTAGAATCAAATTTTAACTAAACGTAATGTTTGTACCTTGGGTGAAGTTAAAAAGTTTAAACAATTTTGAAATATCATTATGTTTAGGCGAGTAAACGAAATATGTTCGTTTCAGACTCTAATAACGCAGAAAATCGTGTTTCAAGTTGTAAAACGACTTGGAACCATATCTCACCTAAATTACATTGTAGAATCAAATATTAACTAAACTTATTGTTTGTACCTTGGGTGAAGTTAAATGTTCAAACAATTTTTAAATATAATCATTTTTAGGCGAGTAATCGACAAAAGTTCGTTTCAGATTCTAATAACGCAGAAATCGTGTTTTAAGTTAAAAAACGACTTGGTACCATATCTCACCTAAATTACATGGTAGAATCAAACTTTAACTAAACGTATTGTTTGTATCTAGGGTACAGTTAAAAAGTTTAAACAATTTTGAAATAGCATTATGTTTAGGCGAATAAACGAAAAATGTTCGTTTCAGACTCTAATAACGCAGAAAATCATGTTTCAGGTTGAAAATCGATTTGGAACCATATCTCACCTAAATTAAATGGTAGGTATCAAACTTTAACTAAACGTAAAGTTTGTACCTAGGGTACAGTTAAAAAGTTTAAACAATTTTTAAATATAACCATTTTTAGGCGAGTAATCGACAAAAGTTCGTTTCAGATTCTAATATCGCAGAAAATCGTGGTTCAAGTTGAAAAACGACTTGGAACCATATCTCACCTAAATTAAATGGTAGGTATCAAACTTTAACTAAACGTAAAGTTTGTACCTAGGGTACAGTTAAAAAGTTTAAACAATTTTTAAATATAACCATTTTTAGGCGAGTAATCGACAAAAGTTCGTTTCAGATTCTAATATCGCAGAAAATCGTGTTTCAAATTATAAAAATATTTGAGACCGTACCTTACCTAAATTAAATGGTGGAATCAAACTTTAACTAAACGTAAAGTTTGTACCTAGGGTACAGTTTAAAAGTTTAAACAATTTTGAAATAGCATTATGTTTAGGCGAATAAACGAAAAATGCTCGTTTCAGATTCTAATATCGCAGAAAATCGTGTTTCAAGTTGTAAAACGGCTTGAGACCATATCTCACCTAAATTAAATGGTAGAATCAAATTTTAACAAAACGTTATGTTTGTACCTTGGGTGAAGTTAAAAAGTTTAAACAATTTAGAAATATCATTATGTTTAGGCGAGTAAACGAAAAATGTTCGTTTCAAACTCTAATAACTCAGAATATCGTGTTTCAAGTTGTAAAACGGCTTGAGACCATATCTCACCTAAATTAAATGGTAGTATCAAACTTTAACTAAACGTATAGTTTGTAAATTGGGTGAAGTTAAAAAGTTTAAACAATTTTTAAATATAACCATTTTTAGGCGAGTAATCGACAAAAGTTCGTTTCAGATTCTAATATCGCAGAAAATCGTGTTTCAAATTATAAAAATATTTGAGACCGTACCTTACCTAAATTAAATGGTAGAATCAAACTTTAACTAAACGTAAAGTTTGTACCTAGGGTACAGTTTAAAAGTTTAAACAATTTTTAAATATAACCATTTCTAGGCGAGTAATCGACAAAAGTTCGTTTCAGATTCTAATAACGCAGAAATCGTGTTTTAAGTTAAAAAACGACTTGGGACCATTCTCACCTAAATTACATGGTAGAATCAAACTTTAACTAAACGTATAGTTTGTATCTAGGGTACACTTAAAAAGTTTAAACAATTTTTAAATATAACCATTTTTAGGCGAGTAATCGACAAAAGTTCGTTTCAGATTCTAATAACGCAGAAATCGTGTTTTAAGTTAAAAAAACGACTTGGGACCATATCTCATCTAAATTACATGGTAGAATCAAACTTTAACTAAACGTAATGTTTGTACCTAGGGTGAAGTTAAAAAGTTTAAGCAATTTTGAAATATCACTATTTTTAAGCGAGTAATCGACAAAAGTTCGTTTCAGATTCTAATATCGCAGAATTTCGTGTTTCAAGTTGTAAAACGACTTGAGACCATATCTCACCTAAATTAAATGGTAGAATCAAATTTTAACTAAACGTAATGTTTGTACCTTGGGTGAAGTTAAAAAGTTTAAACAATTTTGAAATATCATTATGTTTAGGCGAGTAATCGACAAAAGTTCGTTTCAGATTCTAATAACGCAGAAAATCATGTTTCAGGTTGAAACACGACTTGGGACCATATCTCACCTAAATTGAATGGTAGAATCAAATTTTAACTAAACGTAAAGTTTGTACCTAGGGTACAGTTAAAAAGTTTAAACAATTTTTAAATATAACCATTTTTAGGCGAGTAATCGACAAAAGTTCGTTTTAGATTCTAATATCGCAGAAAATCGTGTTACAAGTTGAAAAACGACTTGGGACCATATCTCACCTAAATTAAATGGTAGAATCAAACTTTAACTATACGTAAAGTTTGTACCTAGGGTACAGTTAAAAAGTTTAAACAATTTTGAAATATCATTATGTTTAGGCGAGTAAACGAAATATGTTCGTTTCAGACTCTAATAACGCAGAAAATCGTGTTTCAAGTTGAAAAACGACTTGGAACCATATCTCACCTAAATTAAATGGTAGGTATCAAAGTTTAACTAAACGTAAAGTTTGTACCTAGGGTACAGTAAAAAGTTTAAACAAATTTAAATATAACCATTTGTAGGCGAGTAATCGACAAAAGTTCGTTTCAGATTCTAATATCGTAGAAAATCGTGTTTCAAGTTGAAAAACGACTTGGAACCATATCTCACCTAAATTAAATGGTAGGTATCAAATTTTAACTGAACATAAAATTTGTACCTAGGGTACAGTTAAAAAGTTTAAACAATTTTTAAATATAACCATTTTTAGGCGAGTAATCGACAAAAGTTCGTTTCAGATTCTAATATCGCAGAAAATCGTGTTTCAAGTTGTAAAACGACTTGAGACCATATCTCACCTAAATTAAATGGTAGAATCAAATTTTAACTAAACGTAATGTTTGTACCTTGGGTGAAGTTAAAAAGTTTAAACAATTTTGAAATATCATTATGTTTAGGCGAGTAAACGAAAAATGTTCGTTTCAGACTCTAATAACGCAGAAAATCGTGTTTCAAGTTGTAAAACGACTTGAGACCATATCTCACCTAAATTAAATGGCAGAATCAAATTTTAACTAATCGTAATGTTTGTACCTAGGGTGAAGTTAAAAAGTTTAAGCAATTTTGAAATATCACTATTTTTAAGCGAGTAATCGACAAAAGTTCGTTTCAGATTCTAATATCGCAGAAAATCGTGTTTCAAGTTGTAAAACGACTTGAGACCATATCTCACCTAAATTAAATGGTAGAATCAAATTTTAACTAAACGTAATGTTTGTACCTTGGGTGAAGTTAAAAAGTTTAAACAATTTTGAAATATCATTATGTTTAGGCGAGTAATCGACAAAAGTTCGTTTCAGATTCTAATAACGCAGAAAATCATGTTTCAGGTTGAAAAACGACTTGGGACCATATCTCACCTAAATTGAATGGTAGAATCAAACTGTAACTATACGTAAAGTTTGTACCTAGGGTACAGTTAAAAAGTTTAAACAATTTTTAAATATAACCATTTTTAGGCGAGTAATCGACAAAAGTTCGTTTTAGATTCTAATATCGCAGAAAATCGTGTTTCAAGTTGTAAAACGACTTGAGACCATATCTCACCTAAATTAAATTGTAGAATCAAATTTTAACTAAACGTAATGTTTGTACCTTGTGTGAAGTTAAAAAGTTTAAACAATTTTGAAATATCATTATGTTTAGGCGAGTAAACGAAATATGTTCGTTTCAGACTCTAATAACGCAGAAAATCGTGTTTCAAGTTGTAAAACGACTTGGGACCATATCTCACCTAAATTACATTGTAGAATCAAATATTAACTAAACTTATTGATTGTACCTTGGGTGAAGTTAAATGTTCAAACAATTTTTAAATATAATCATTTTTAGGCGAGTAATCGACAAAAGTTCGTTTCAGATTCTAATAACGCAGAAATCGTGTTTTAAGTTAAAAAACGACTTGGTACCATATCTCACCTAAATTACATGGTAGAATCAAACTTTAACTAAACGTATTGTTTGTATCTAGGGTACAGTTAAAAGTTTAAACAATTTTTAAATAGCATTATGTTTAGGCGAATAAACGAAAAATGTTCGTTTCAGACTCTAATAACGCAGAAAATCATGTTTCAGGTTGAAAATCGATTTGGAACCATATCTCACCTAAATTAAATGGTAGGTATCAAACTTTAACTAAACGTAAAGTTTGTACCTAGGGTACAGTTAAAAAGTTTAAACAATTTTTAAATATAACCATTTTTAGGCGAGTAATCGACAAAAGTTCGTTTCAGATTCTAATATCGCAGAAAATCGTGGTTCAAGTTGAAAAACGACTTGGAACCATATCTCACCTAAATTAAATGGTAGGTATCAAACTTTAACTAAACGTAAAGACTGTACCTAGGGTACAGTTAAAAAGTTTAAACAATTTTTAAATATAACCATTTTTAGGCGAGTAATCGACAAAAGTTCGTTTCAGATTCTAATATCGCAGAAAATCGTGTTTCAAATTATAAAAATATTTGAGACCGTACCTTACCTAAATTAAATGGTAGAATCAAACTTTAACTAAACGTAAAGTTTGTACCTAGGGTACAGTTTAAAAGTTTAAACAATTTTGAAATAGCATTATGTTTAGGCGAATAAACGAAAAATGTTCGTTTCAGATTCTAATATCGCAGAAAATCGTGTTTCAAGTTGTAAAACGGCTTAAGACCATATCTCACCTAAATTAAATTGTAGAATCAAATTTTAACTAAACGTAATGTTTGTACCTTGGGTGAAGTTAAAAAGTTTAAACAATTTTAAAATATCATTATGTTTAGGCGAGTAAACGAAATATGTTCGTTTCAGACTCTAATAACGCAGAAAATTGTGTTTCAAGTTGAAAAACGACTTGGAACCATATCTCACCTAAATTAAATGGTGTGTATCAAATTTTAACTAAACGTAAAGTTTGTACCTAGGGTACAGTTAAAAAGTTTAAACAATTTTTAAATATAACCATTTGTAGGCGAGTAATCGACAAAAGTTCGTTTTAGATTCTAATATCGCAGAAAATCGTGTTTCAAGTTGTAAAACGACTTGAGACCCTATCTCACCTAAATTAATTTGTAGAATCAAATTTTAACTAAACGTAATGTTTGTACCTTGGGTGAAGTTAAAAAGTTTAAACTATTTTGAAATATCATTATGTTTAGGCGAGTAAACGAAATATGTTCGTTTCAGACTCTAATAACGCAGAAAATCGTGTTTCAAGTTGAAAAACGACTTGGAACCATATCTCACCTAAATTACATGGTAGAATCAAACTTTAACTAAACGTAAAGTTTGTACATAGGGTACAGTTAAAAAGTTTAAACAATTTTTAAATATCATTATGTTTAGGCGAGTAAACGAAATATGTTCGTTTCAGACTCTAATAACGCAGAAAATCGTATTTCAAGTTGAAAAACGACTTGGAACCATATCGCACCTAAATTAAATGGTAGGTATCAAACTTTCACTAAACGTAAAGTTTGTACCTAGGGTACAGTTAAAAAGTTTAAGCAATTTTTAAATATCATTATGTTTAGGCGAGTAAACGAAATATATTCGTTTCAGACTCTAATAACGCAGAAAATTGTGTTTCAAGTTGAAAAACGACTTGGAACCATATCTCACCTAAATTAAATGGTAGGTATCAAACTTTAACTAAACGTAAAGTTTGTACCTAGGGTACAGTTAAAAAGTTTAAACAATTTTTAAATATAACCATTTTTAGGCGAGTAATCGACAAAAGTTCGTTTCTGATTCTAATATCGCAGAAAATCGTGTTTCAAGTTGTAAAACGACTTGAGACCATATCTCACCTAAATTAAATAGTAGAATCAAATTTTAACTAAACGTAATGTTTGTACCTTGGGTGAAGTTAAAAAGTTTAAACAATTTTGAAATATCATTATGTTTAGGCGAGTAAACGAAATATGTTCATTTCAGACTCTAATAACGCAGAAAATCGTGTTTCAGGTTGAAAAACGACTTGGGACCATATCTCACCTAAATTGAATGGTAGAATCAAACTTTAACTAAACGTAAAGTTTGTACCTAGGGTACAGTTAAAAAGTTTAAACAATTTTTAAATATCATTATGTTTAGGCGAGTAAACGAAATATGTTCGTTTCAGACTCTAATAACGCAGAAAATTGTGTTTCAAGTTGAAAAACGACTTGGAACCATATCTCACCTAAATTAAATGGTAGGTATCAAACTTTAACTAAACGTAAAGTTTGTACCTAGGGTACAGTTAAAAAATTTAAACAATTTTTAAATATAACCATTTTTAGGCGAGTAATCGACACAAGTTCGTTTTAGATTCTAATATCGCAGAAAATCGTGTTTCAAGTTGTAAAACGACTTGAGACCATATCTCACCTAAATTAAATGGTAGAATCAAATTTTAACTAAACGTAATGTTTGTATTTTGGGTGAAGTTAAAAAGTTTAAACAATTTAGAAATATCATTATGTTTAGGCGAGTAAACGAAAAATGTTCGTTTCAGACTCTAAGATCGCAGAAATCGTGTTTCAAGTTGAAAAACGACTTGGGACCATATCTTACCTAAATTAAATGGTAGAATCAAATTTTTACTAAACGTAATGTTTGTACCTGGGGTGAAGTTAAAAAGTTTAAGCAATTTTGAAATATCACTATATTCTATATATATATATATATATAAGCGAGTAAACGAAAAATGTTCGTTTCAGACTCTAAGAATGCAGATATCGTGTTTCAAGTTGAAAAACTACTTGGGTCCATATCTCACCTAAATTAAATGGTAGGTATCAAACTTTAACTAAGCGTATAGTTTGTACCTAGGGTGAAGTTAAAAAGTTTAAGCAATTTTGAAATATCACTATGTTTAAGCGAGGAAACGAAAAATTTTCGTTTCAGATTCTAATATCGCAGAAAATCGTGTTTAAAATTATAAAACTACTTGAGACCATACCTTAAATTAAATGGTAAAATTAAACTTTAACTAACCGTATAGTTTGTACCTAGGGTACAGTTAAAAAGTTTAAACAATTTTTAAATATTACCATTTTTAGTCGAGTATTCGACAAAAGTTAGTTTCAGATTTCTAATATCGCAGAAAATCGTGTTTTAAATTGTAAAACTACTTGACACCAAATCTTACCTAAATAAAATGGTAGAATCAAATTTTAACTAAACTTAATGTTTGTACCTTTGGTGAAGTTAAAAAGTTTAAACAATTTTGAAATATCATTATGTTTAGGCGAGTAAACGAAATATGTTCGTTTCAGACTCTAATAACGCAGAAAATCGTGTTTCAAGTTGAAAAACGACTTGGAACCATATCTCACCTAAATTAAATGGTAGGTATCAAATTTTAACTAAACGTAAAGTTTGTACCTAGGGTACAGTTAAAAAGTTTAAACAATTTTTAAATATCATTATGGTTAGGCGAGTAAACGAAATATGTTCGTTTCAGACTCTAATAACGCAGAAAATCGTGTTTCAAGTTGAAAAACGACTTGGAACCATAAATCACCTAAATTAAATGGTAGGTATCAAACTTTAACTAAACGTAAAGTTTGTACCTAGGGTACAGTTAAAAAGTTTAAACAATTTTTAAATATAACCATTTTTAGGCGAGTAATCGACAAAAGTTCGTTTCTGATTCTAATATCGCAGAAAATCGTGTTTCAAGTTGTAAAACGACTTGAGACCATATCTCACCTAAATTAAATTTTATAATCAAATTTTAACTAAACGTAATGTTTGTACTTTGGGTGAAGTTAAAAAGTTTAAACAATTTTGAAATATCATTATGTTTAGGCGAGTAATCGACAAAAGTTCGTTTCAGATTCTAATAACGCAGAAAATCATGTTTCAGGTTGAAAAACGACTTGGGACCATATCTCACCTAAATTGCATGGTAGAATCAAACTTTAAATAAACGTAAAGTTTGTACCTAGGGTACAGTTAAAAAGTTTAAACAATTTTTAAATATAACCATTTTTAGGCGAGTAATCGACAAAAGTTCGTTTTAGATTCTAATATCGCAGAAAATCGTGTTTCAAGTTGTAAAACGACTTGAGACCATATCTCACCTAAATTAAATTGTAGAATCAAATTTTAACTAAACGTAATGTTTGTACCTTGGGTGAAGTTAAAAAGCTTAAACAATTTTGAAATATCATTATGTTTAGGCGAGTAATCGACAAAAGTTCGTTTCAGATTCTAATAACGCAGAAAATCATGTTTCAGGTTGAAAAACGACTTGGGACCATATCTCACCTAAATTGAATGGTAGAATCAAACTTTAACTAAACGTAAAGTTTGTACCTAGGGTACAGTTAAAAAGTTTAAACAATTTTTAAATATAACCATTTTTAGGCGAGTAATCGACAAAAGTTCGTTTTAGATTCTAATATCGCAGAAAATCGTGTTTCAAGTTGTAAAACGACTTGAGACCATATCTCACCTAAATTAAATTGTAGAATCAAATTTTAACTAAACGTAATGTTTGTACCTTGGGTGAAGTTAAAAAGTTTAAACAATTTTGAAATATCATTATGTTTAGGCGAGTAAACGAAATATGTTCGTTTCAGACTCTAATAACGCAGAAAATCGTGTTTCAAGTTGTAAAACGACTTGGGACCATATCTCACCTAAATTACATTGTAGAATCAAATATTAACTAAACTTATTGTTTGTACCTTGGGTGAAGTTAAATGTTCAAACAATTTTTAAATATAATCATTTTTAGGCGAGTAATCGACAAAAGTTCGTTTCAGATTCTAATAACGCAGAAATCGTGTTTTAAGTTAAAAAACGACTTGGTACCAAATCTCACCTAAATTACATGGTAGAATCAAACTTTAACTAAACGTATTGTTTGTATCTAGGGTACAGTTAAAAAGTTTAAACAATTTTGAAATAGCATTATGTTTAGGCGAATAAACGAAAAATGTTCGTTTCAGACTCTAATAACGCAGAAAATCATGTTTCAGGTTGAAAATCGATTTGGAACCATATCTCACCTAAATTAAATGGTAGGTATCAAACTTTAACTAAACGTAAAGTTTGTACCTAGGGTACAGTTAAAAAGTTTAAACAATTTTTAAATATAACCATTTTTAGGCGAGTAATCGACAAAAGTTCGTTTCAGATTCTAATATCGCAGAAAATCGTGGTTCAAGTTGAAAAACGACTTGGAACCATATCTCACCTAAATTAAATGGTAGGTATCAAACTTTAACTAAACGTAAAGTTTGTACCTAGGGTACAGTTAAAAAGTTTAAACAATTTTTAAATATAACCATTTTTAGGCGAGTAATCGACAAAAGTTCGTTTCAGATTCTAATATCGCAGAAAATCGTGTTTCAAATTATAAAAATATTTGAGACCGTACCTTACCTAAATTAAATGGTAGAATCAAACTTTAACTAAACGTAAAGTTTGTACCTAGGGTACAGTTTAAAAGTTTAAACAATTTTGAAATAGCATTATGTTTAGGCGAATAAACGAAAAATGTTCGTTTCAGATTCTAATATCGCAGAAAATCGTGTTTCAAGTTGTAAAACGGCTTGAGACCATATCTCACCTAAATTAAATGGTAGAATCAAATTTTAACAAAACGTAATGTTTGTACCTTGGGTGAAGTTAAAAAGTTTAAACAATTTAGAAATATCATTATGTTTAGGCGAGTAAACGAAAAATGTTCGTTTCAAACTCTAATAACTCAGAATATCGTGTTTCAAGTTGTAAAACGGCTTGAGACCATATCTCACCTAAATTAAATGGTAGTATCAAACTTTAACTAAACGTATAGTTTGTAAATTGGGTGAAGTTAAAAAGTTTAAACAATTTTTAAATATAACCATTTTTAGGCGAGTAATCGACAAAAGTTCGTTTCAGATTCTAATATCGCAGAAAATCGTGTTTCAAATTATAAAAATATTTGAGACCGTACCTTACCTAAATTAAATGGTAGAATCAAACTTTAACTAAACGTAAAGTTTGTACCTAGGGTACAGTTTAAAAGTTTAAACAATTTTTAAATATAACCATTTCTAGGCGAGTAATCGACAAAAGTTCGTTTTAGATTCTAATAACGCAGAAATCGTGTTTTAAGTTAAAAAACGACTTGGGACCATATCTCACCTAAATTACATGGTAGAATCAAACTTTAACTAAACGTATAGTTTGTATCTAGGGTACACTTAAAAAGTTTAAACAATTTTTAAATATAACCATTTTTAGGCGAGTAATCGACAAAAGTTCGTTTCAGATTCTAATAACGCAGAAATCGTGTTTTAAGTTAAAAAAACGACTTGGGACCATATCTCATCTAAATTACATGGTAGAATCAAACTTTAACTAAACGTAATGTTTGTACCTAGGGTGAAGTTAAAAAGTTTAAGCAATTTTGAAATATCACTATTTTTAAGCGAGTAATCGACAAAAGTTCGTTTCAGATTCTAATATCGCAGAATTTCGTGTTTCAAGTTGTAAAACGACTTGAGACCATATCTCACCTAAATTAAATGGTAGAATCAAATTTTAACTAAACGTAATGTTTGTACCTTGGGTGAAGTTAAAAAGTTTAAACAATTTTGAAATATCATTATGTTTAGGCGAGTAATCGACAAAAGTTCGTTTCAGATTCTAATAACGCAGAAAATCATGTTTCAGGTTGAAACACGACTTGGGACCATATCTCACCTAAATTGAATGGTAGAATCAAATTTTAAATAAACGTAAAGTTTGTACCTAGGGTACAGTTAAAAAGTTTAAACAATTTTTAAATATAACCATTTTTAGGCGAGTAATCGACAAAAGTTCGTTTTAGATTCTAATATCGCAGAAAATCGTGTTACAAGTTGAAAAACGACTTGGGACCATATCTCACCTAAATTAAATGGTAGAATCAAACTTTAACTATACGTAAAGTTTGTACCTAGGGTACAGTTAAAAAGTTTAAACAATTTTGAAATATCATTATGTTTAGGCGAGTAAACGAAATATGTTCGTTTCAGACTCTAATAACGCAGAAAATCGTGTTTCAAGTTGAAAAACGACTTGGAACCATATCTCACCTAAATTAAATGGTAGGTATCAAAGTTTAACTAAACGTAAAGTTTGTACCTAGGGTACAGTAAAAAGTTTAAACAAATTTAAATATAACCATTTGTAGGCGAGTAATCGACAAAAGTTCGTTTCAGATTCTAATATCGTAGAAAATCGTGTTTCAAGTTGAAAAACGACTTGGAACCATATCTCACCTAAATTAAATGGTAGGTATCAAATTTTAACTAAACATAAAATTTGTACCTAGGGTACAGTTAAAAAGTTTAAACAATTTTTAAATATAACCATTTTTAGGCGAGTAATCGACAAAAGTTCGTTTCAGATTCTAATATCGCAGAAAATCGTGTTTCAAGTTGTAAAACGACTTGAGACCATATCTCACCTAAATTAAATGGTAGAATCAAATTTTAACTAAACGTAATGTTTGTACCTTGGGTGAAGTTAAAAAGTTTAAACAATTTTGAAATATCATTATGTTTAGGCGAGTAAACGAAAAATGTTCGTTTCAGACTCTAATAACGCAGAAAATCGTGTTTCAAGTTGTAAAACGACTTGAGACCATATCTCACCTAAATTAAATGGCAGAATCAAATTTTAACTAATCGTAATGTTTGTACCTAGGGTGAAGTTAAAAAGTTTAAGCAATTTTGAAATATCACTATTTTTAAGCGAGTAATCGACAAAAGTTCGTTTCAGATTCTAATATCGCAGAAAATCGTGTTTCAAGTTGTAAAACGACTTGAGACCATATCTCACCTAAATTAAATGGTAGAATCAAATTTTAACTAAACGTAATGTTTGTACCTTGGGTGAAGTTAAAAAGTTTAAACAATTTTGAAATATCATTATGTTTAGGCGAGTAATCGACAAAAGTTCGTTTCAGATTCTAATAACGCAGAAAATCATGTTTCAGGTTGAAAAACGACTTGGGACCATATCTCACCTAAATTGAATGGTAGAATCAAACTGTAACTATACGTAAAGTTTGTACCTAGGGTACAGTTAAAAAGTTTAAACAATTTTTAAATATAACCATTTTTAGGCGAGTAATCGACAAAAGTTCGTTTTAGATTCTAATATCGCAGAAAATCGTGTTTCAAGTTGTAAAACGACTTGAGACCATATCTCACCTAAATTAAATTGTAGAATCAAATTTTAACTAAACGTAATGTTTGTACCTTGGGTGAAGTTAAAAAGTTTAAACAATTTTGAAATATCATTATGTTTAGGCGAGTAAACGAAATATGTTCGTTTCAGACTCTAATAACGCAGAAAATCGTGTTTCAAGTTGTAAAACGACTTGGGACCATATCTCACCTAAATTACATTGTAGAATCAAATATTAACTAAACTTATTGTTTGTACCTTGGGTGAAGTTAAATGTTCAAACAATTTTTAAATATAATCATTTTTAGGCGAGTAATCGACAAAAGTTCGTTTCAGATTCTAATAACGCAGAAATCGTGTTTTAAGTTAAAAAACGACTTGGTACCATATCTCACCTAAATTACATGGTAGAATCAAACTTTAACTAAACGTATTGTTTGTATCTAGGGTACAGTTAAAAAGTTTAAACAATTTTGAAATAGCATTATGTTTAGGCGAATAAACGAAAAATGTTCGTTTCAGACTCTAATAACGCAGAAAATCATGTTTCAGGTTGAAAATCGATTTGGAACCATATCTCACCTAAATTAAATGGTAGGTATCAAACTTTAACTAAACGTAAAGTTTGTACCTAGGGTACAGTTAAAAAGTTTAAACAATTTTTAAATATAACCATTTTTAGGCGAGTAATCGACAAAAGTTCGTTTCAGATTCTAATATCGCAGAAAATCGTGGTTCAAGTTGAAAAACGACTTGGAACCATATCTCACCTAAATTAAATGGTAGGTATCAAACTTTAACTAAACGTAAAGACTGTACCTAGGGTACAGTTAAAAAGTTTAAACAATTTTTAAATATAACCATTTTTAGGCGAGTAATCGACAAAAGTTCGTTTCAGATTCTAATATCGCAGAAAATCGTGTTTCAAATTATAAAAATATTTGAGACCGTACCTTACCTAAATTAAATGGTAGAATCAAACTTTAACTAAACGTAAAGTTTGTACCTAGGGTACAGTTTAAAAGTTTAAACAATTTTGAAATAGCATTATGTTTAGGCGAATAAACGAAAAATGTTCGTTTCAGATTCTAATATCGCAGAAAATCGTGTTTCAAGTTGTAAAACGACTTGAGACCATATCTCACCTAAATTAAATGGTAGAATCAAATTTTAACTAAACGTAATGTTTGTACCTTGGGTGAAGTTAAAAAGTTTAAACAATTTTGAAATATCATTATGTTTAGGCGAGTAAACGAAAAATGTTCGTTTCAGACTCTAATAACGCAGAAAATCGTGTTTCAAGTTGTAAAACGACTTGAGACCATATCTCACCTAAATTAAATGGCAGAATCAAATTTTAACTAATCGTAATGTTTGTACCTAGGGTGAAGTTAAAAAGTTTAAGCAATTTTGAAATATCACTATTTTTAAGCGAGTAATCGACAAAAGTTCGTTTCAGATTCTAATATCGCAGAAAATCGTGTTTCAAGTTGTAAAACGACTTGAGACCATATCTCACCTAAATTAAATGGTAGAATCAAATTTTAACTAAACGTAATGTTTGTACCTTGGGTGAAGTTAAAAAGTTTAAACAATTTTGAAATATCATTATGTTTAGGCGAGTAATCGACAAAAGTTCGTTTCAGATTCTAATAACGCAGAAAATCATGTTTCAGGTTGAAAAACGACTTGGGACCATATCTCACCTAAATTGAATGGTAGAATCAAACTGTAACTATACGTAAAGTTTGTACCTAGGGTACAGTTAAAAAGTTTAAACAATTTTTAAATATAACCATTTTTAGGCGAGTAATCGACAAAAGTTCGTTTTAGATTCTAATATCGCAGAAAATCGTGTTTCAAGTTGTAAAACGACTTGAGACCATATCTCACCTAAATTAAATTGTAGAATCAAATTTTAACTAAACGTAATGTTTGTACCTTGGGTGAAGTTAAAAACTTTAAACAATTTTGAAATATCATTATGTTTAGGCGAGTAAACGAAATATGTTCGTTTCAGACTCTAATAACGCAGAAAATCGTGTTTCAAGTTGTAAAACGACTTGGGACCATATCTCACCTAAATTACATTGTAGAATCAAATATTAACTAAACTTATTGTTTGTACCTTGGGTGAAGTTAAATGTTCAAACAATTTTTAAATATAATCATTTTTAGGCGAGTAATCGACAAAAGTTCGTTTCAGATTCTAATAACGCAGAAATCGTTTTTTAAGTTAAAAAACGACTTGGTACCATATCTCACCTAAATTACATGGTAGAATCAAACTTTAACTAAACGTATTGTTTGTATCTAGGGTACAGTTAAAAAGTTTAAACAATTTTGAAATAGCATTATGT
Organism: Pterostichus niger; assembly: GCA_947425015.1. Taxonomy (NCBI): domain Eukaryota; kingdom Metazoa; phylum Arthropoda; class Insecta; order Coleoptera; family Carabidae; genus Pterostichus; species Pterostichus niger. Next base: position 10,051,583 of record OX380349.1, on the reverse strand, counting down.
TTAGGCGAATAAACGAAAAATGTTCGTTTCAGACTCTAATAACGCAGAAAATCATGTTTCAGGTTGAAAATCGATTTGGAACCATATCTCACCTAAATTAAATGGTAGGTATCAAACTTTAACTAAACGTAAAGTTTGTACCTAGGGTACAGTTAAAAAGTTTAAACAATTTTTAAATATAACCATTTTTAGGCGAGTAATCGACAAAAGTTCGTTTCAGATTCTAATATCGCAGAAAATCGTGGTTCAAGTTGAAAAACGACTTGGAACCATATCTCACCTAAATTAAATGGTAGGTATCAAACTTTAACTAAACGTAAAGACTGTACCTAGGGTACAGTTAAAAAGTTTAAACAATTTTTAAATATAACCATTTTTAGGCGAGTAATCGACAAAAGTTCGTTTCAGATTCTAATATCGCAGAAAATCGTGTTTCAAATTATAAAAATATTTGAGACCGTACCTTACCTAAATTAAATGGTAGAATCAAACTTTAACTAAACGTAAAGTTTGTACCTAGGGTACAGTTTAAAAGTTTAAACAATTTTGAAATAGCATTATGTTTAGGCGAATAAACGAAAAATGTTCGTTTCAGATTCTAATATCGCAGAAAATCGTGTTTCAAGTTGTAAAACGGCTTGAGACCATATCTCACCTAATTAAATGGTAGAATCAAATTTTAACTAAACGTAATGTTTGTACCTTGGGTGAAGTTAAAAAGTTTAAACAATTTAGAAATATCATTATGTTTCGGCGAGTAAACGAAAAATGTTCGTTTCAAACTCTAATAACTCAGAATATCGTGTTTCAAGTTGTAAAACGGCTTGAGACCATATCTCACCTAAATTAAATGGTAGTATCAAACTTTAACTAAACGTATTGTTTGTACATTGGGTGAAGTTAAAAAGTTTAAACAATTTTTAAATATAACCATTTTTAGGCGAGTAATCGACAAAAGTTCGTTTCAGATTCTAATATCGCAGAAAATCGTGTTTCAAATTATAAAAATATTTGAGACCGTACCTTACCTAAATTAAATGGTAGAATCAAACTTTAACTAAACGTAAAGTTTGTACCTAGGGTACAGTTTAAAAGTTTAAACAATTTTGAAATAGCATTATGTTTAGGCGAATAAACGAAAAATGTTCGTTTCAGATTCTAATATCGCAGAAAATCGTGTTTCAAGTTGTAAAACGGCTTGAGACCATATCTCACCTAAATTAAATAGTAGAATCAAATTTTAACTAAACGTAATGTTTGTACCTTGGGTGAAGTTAAAAAGTTTAAACAATTTTGAAATATCATTATGTTTAGGCGAGTAAACGAAATATGTTCGTTTCAGACTCTAATAACGCAGATAATCGTGTTTCAGGTTGAAAAACGACTTGAGACCATATCTCACCTAAATTAAATAGTAGAATCAAATTTTAACTAAACGTAATGTTTGTATTTTGGGTGAAGTTAAAAAGTTTAAACAATTTAGAATTATCATTATGTTTAGGCGAGTAAACGAAAAATGTTCGTTTCAGACTCTAAGATCGCAGAAATCGTGTTTCAAGTTGAAAAACGACTTGGGACCATATCTTACCTAAATTAAATGGTAGAATCAAATTTTTACTAAACGTAATGTTTGTACCTGGGGTGAAGTTAAAAAGTTTAAGCAATTTTGAAATATCACTATATTATATATATATATATATATAAGCGAGTAAACGAAAAATGTTCGTTTCAGACTCTAAGAATGCAGATATCGTGTTTCAAGATGAAAAACTACTTGGGTCCATATCTCACCTAAATTAAATGGTAGGTATCAAACTTTAACTAAGCGTATAGTTTGTACCTAGGGTGAAGTTAAAAAGTTTAAGCAATTTTGAAATATCACTATGTTTAAGCGAGGAAACGAAAAATGTTCGTTTCAGATTCTAATATCGCAGAAAATCGTGTTTAAAATTATAAAACTACTTGAGACCATAACTTAAATTAAATGGTAAAATTAAACTTTAACTAACCGTATAGTTTGTACCTAGGGTACAGTTAAAAAGTTTAAACAATTTTTAAATATTACCATTTTTAGTCGAGTATTCGACAAAAGTTAGTTTCAGATTCTAATATCGCAGAAAATCGTGTTTTAAATTGTAAAACTACTTGACACCAAATCTTACCTAAATAAAATGGTAGAATCAAATTTTAACTAAACTTAATGTTTGTACCTTTGGTGAAGTTAAAAAGTTTAAACAATTTTTAAATATCATTATGGTTAGGCGAGTAAACGAAATATGTTCGTTTCAGACTCTAATAACGCAGAAAATCGTGTTTCAAGTTGAAAAACGACTTGGAACCATAAATCACCTAAATTAAATGGTAGGTATCAAACTTTAACTAAACGTAAAGTTTGTACCTAGGGTACAGTTAAAAAGTTTAAACAATTTTTAAATATAACCATTTTTAGGCGAGTAATCGACAAAAGTTCGTTTCTGATTCTAATATCGCAGAAAATCGTGTTTCAAGTTGTAAAACGACTTGAGACCATATCTCACCTAAATTAAATTTTATAATCAAATTTTAACTAAACGTAATGTTTGTACCTTGGGTAAAGTTAAAAAGTTTAAACAATTTTGAAATATCATTATGTTTAGGCGAGTAATCGACAAAAGTTCGTTTCAGATTCTAATAACGCAGAAAATCATGTTTCAGGTTGAAAAACGACTTGGGACCATATCTCACCTAAATTGCATGGTAGAATCAAACTTTAAATAAACGTAAAGTTTGTACCTAGGGTACAGTTAAAAAGTTTAAACAATTTTTAAATATAACCATTTTTAGGCGAGTAATCGACAAAAGTTCGTTTTAGATTCTAATATCGCAGAAAATCGTGTTTCAAGTTGTAAAACGACTTGAGACCATATCTCACCTAAATTAAATTGTAGAATCAAATTTTAACTAAACGTAATGTTTGTACCTTGGGTGAAGTTAAAAAGTTTAAACAATTTAGAAATATCATTATGTTTCGGCGAGTAAACGAAAAATGTTCGTTTCAAACTCTAATAACTCAGAATATCGTGTTTCAAGTTGTAAAACGGCTTGAGACCATATCTCACCTAAATTAAATGGTAGTATCAAACTTTAACTAAACGTATAGTTTGTACATTGGGTGAAGTTAAAAAGTTTAAACAATTTTTAAATATAACCATTTTTAGGCGAGTAATCGACAAAAGTTCGTTTCAGATTCTAATATCGCAGAAAATCGTGTTTCAAATTATAAAAATATTTGAGACCGTACCTTACCTAAATTAAATGGTAGAATCAAACTTTAACTAAACGTAAAGTTTGTACCTAGGGTACAGTTTAAAAGTTTAAACAATTTTTAAATATAACCATTTCTAGGCGAGTAATCGACAAAAGTTCGTTTCAGATTCTAATAACGCAGAAATCGTGTTTTAAGTTAAAAAACGACTTGGGACCATATCTCACCTAAATTACATGGTAGAATCAAACTTTAACTAAACGTATAGTTTGTATCTAGGGTACACTTAAAAAGTTTAAACAATTTTTAAATATAACCATTTTTAGGCGAGTAATCGACAAAAGTTCGTTTCAGATTCTAATAACGCAGAAATCGTGTTTTAAGTTAAAAAAACAACTTGGGACCATATCTCATCTAAATTACATGGTAGAATCAAACTTTAACTAAACGTAATGTTTGTACCTAGGGTGAAGTTAAAAAGTTTAAGCAATTTTGAAATATCACTATTTTTAAGCGAGTAATCGACAAAAGTTCGTTTCAGATTCTAATATCGCAGAATTTCGTGTTTCAAGTTGTAAAACGACTTGAGACCATATCTCACCTAAATTAAATGGTAGAATCAAATTTTAACTAAACGTAATGTTTGTACCTTGGGTGAAGTTAAAAAGTTTAAACAATTTTGAAATATCATTATGTTTAGGCGAGTAATCGACAAAAGTTCGTTTCAGATTCTAATAACGCAGAAAATCATGTTTCAGGTTGAAACACGACTTGGGACCATATCTCACCTAAATTGAATGGTAGAATCAAATTTTAACTAAACGTAAAGTTTGTACCTAGGGTACAGTTAAAAAGTTTAAACAATTTTTAAATATAACCATTTTTAGGCGAGTAATCGACAAAAGTTCGTTTTAGATTCTAATATCGCAGAAAATCGTGTTACAAGTTGAAAAACGACTTGGGACCATATCTCACCTAAATTAAATGGTAGAATCAAACTTTAACTATACGTAAAGTTTGTACCTAGGGTACAGTTAAAAAGTTTAAACAATTTTGAAATATCATTATGTTTAGGCGAGTAAACGAAATATGTTCGTTTCAGACTCTAATAACGCAGAAAATCGTGTTTCAAGTTGAAAAACGACTTGGAACCATATCTCACCTAAATTAAATGGTAGGTATCAAAGTTTAACTAAACGTAAAGTTTGTACCTAGGGTACAGTAAAAAGTTTAAACAAATTTAAATATAACCATTTGTAGGCGAGTAATCGACAAAAGTTCGTTTCAGATTCTAATATCGTAGAAAATCGTGTTTCAAGTTGAAAAACGACTTGGAACCATATCTCACCTAAATTAAATGGTAGGTATCAAATTTTAACTAAACATAAAATTTGTACCTAGGGTACAGTTAAAAAGTTTAAACAATTTTTAAATATAACCATTTTTAGGCGAGTAATCGACAAAAGTTCGTTTCAGATTCTAATATCGCAGAAAATCGTGTTTCAAATTATAAAAATATTTGAGACCGTACCTTACCTAAATTAAATGGTAGAATCAAACTTTAACTAAACGTAAAGTTTGTACCTAGGGTACAGTTTAAAAGTTTAAACAATTTTGAAATAGCATTATGTTTAGGCGAATAAACGAAAAATGTTCGTTTCAGATTCTAATATCGCAGAAAATCGTGTTTCAAGTTGTAAAACGGCTTGAGACCATATCTCACCTAAATTAAATTGTAGAATCAAATTTTAACTAAACGTAATGTTTGTACCTTGGGTGAAGTTAAAAAGTTTAAACAATTTTGAAATATCATTATGTTTAGGCGAGTAAACGAAATATGTTCGTTTCAGACTCTAATAACGCAGAAAATCGTGTTTCAAGTTGAAAAACGACTTGGAACCATATCTCACCTAAATTACATGGTAGAATCAAACTTTAACTAAACGTAAAGTTTGTACATAGGGTACAGTTAAAAAGTTTAAACAATTTTTAAATATCATTATGTTTAGGCGAGTAAACGAAATATGTTCGTTTCAGACTCTAATAACGCAGAAAATCGTATTTCAAGTTGAAAAACGACTTGGAACCATATCGCACCTAAATTAAATGGTAGGTATCAAACTTTCACTAAACGTAAAGTTTGTACCTAGGGTACAGTTAAAAAGTTTAAACAATTTTTAAATATCATTATGTTTAGGCGAGTAAACGAAATATATTCGTTTCAGACTCTAATAACGCAGAAAATTGTGTTTCAAGTTGAAAAACGACTTGGAACCATATCTCACCTAAATTAAATGGTAGGTATCAAACTTTAACTAAACGTAAAGTTTGTACCTAGGGTACAGTTAAAAAGTTTAAACAATTTTTCAATATAACCATTTTTAGGCGAGTAATCGACAAAAGTTCGTTTCTGATTCTAATATCGCAGAAAATCGTGTTTCAAGTTGTAAAACGACTTGAGACCATATCTCACCTAAATTAAATAGTAGAATCAAATTTTAACTAAACGTAATGTTTGTACCTTGGGTGAAGTTAAAAAGTTTAAACAATTTTGAAATATCATTATGTTTAGGCGAGTAAACGAAATATGTTCGTTTCAGACTCTAATAACGCAGATAATCGTGTTTCAGGTTGAAAAACGACTTGAGACCATATCTCACCTAAATTAAATAGTAGAATCAAATTTTAACTAAACGTAATGTTTGTATTTTGGGTGAAGTTAAAAAGTTTAAACAATTTAGAATTATCATTATGTTTAGGCGAGTAAACGAAAAATGTTCGTTTCAGACTCTAAGATCGCAGAAATCGTGTTTCAAGTTGAAAAACGACTTGGGACCATATCTTACCTAAATTAAATGGTAGAATCAAATTTTTACTAAACGTAATGTTTGTACCTGGGGTGAAGTTAAAAAGTTTAAGCAATTTTGAAATATCACTATATTCTATATATATATATATAAGCGAGTAAACGAAAAATGTTCGTTTCAGACTCTAAGAATGCAGATATCGTGTTTCAAGTTGAAAAACTACTTGGGTCCATATCTCACCTAAATTAAATGGTAGGTATCAAACTTTAACTAAGCGTATAGTTTGTACCTAGGGTGAAGTTAAAAAGTTTAAGCAATTTTGAAATATCACTATGTTTAAGCGAGGAAACGAAAAATGTTCGTTTCAGATTCTAATATCGCAGAAAATCGTGTTTAAAATTATAAAACTACTTGAGACCATAACTTAAATTAAATGGTAAAATTAAACTTTAACTAACCGTATAGTTTGTACCTAGGGTACAGTTAAAAAGTTTAAACAATTTTTAAATATTACCATTTTTAGTCGAGTATTCGACAAAAGTTAGTTTCAGATTCTAATATCGCAGAAAATCGTGTTTTAAATTGTAAAACTACTTGACACCAAATCTTACCTAAATAAAATGGTAGAATCAAATTTTAACTAAACTTAATGTTTGTACCTTTGGTGAAGTTAAAAAGTTTAAACAATTTTTAAATATCATTATGGTTAGGCGAGTAAACGAAATATGTTCGTTTCAGACTCTAATAACGCAGAAAATCGTGTTTCAAGTTGAAAAACGACTTGGAACCATAAATCACCTAAATTAAATGGTAGGTATCAAACTTTAACTAAACGTAAAGTTTGTACCTAGGGTACAGTTAAAAAGTTTAAACAATTTTTAAATATAACCATTTTTAGGCGAGTAATCGACAAAAGTTCGTTTCTGATTCTAATATCGCAGAAAATCGTGTTTCAAGTTGTAAAACGACTTGAGACCATATCTCACCTAAATTAAATTTTATAATCAAATTTTAACTAAACGTAATGTTTGTACCTTGGGTAAAGTTAAAAAGTTTAAACAATTTTGAAATATCATTATGTTTAGGCGAGTAATCGACAAAAGTTCGTTTCAGATTCTAATAACGCAGAAAATCATGTTTCAGGTTGAAAAACGACTTGGGACCATATCTCACCTAAATTGCATGGTAGAATCAAACTTTAAATAAACGTAAAGTTTGTACCTAGGGTACAGTTAAAAAGTTTAAACAATTTTTAAATATAACCATTTTTAGGCGAGTAATCGACAAAAGTTCGTTTTAGATTCTAATATCGCAGAAAATCGTGTTTCAAGTTGTAAAACGACTTGAGACCATATCTCACCTAAATTAAATTGTAGAATCAAATTTTAACTAAACGTAATGTTTGTACCTTGGGTGAAGTTAAAAAGTTTAAACAATTTAGAAATATCATTATGTTTCGGCGAGTAAACGAAAAATGTTCGTTTCAAACTCTAATAACTCAGAATATCGTGTTTCAAGTTGTAAAACGGCTTGAGACCATATCTCACCTAAATTAAATGGTAGTATCAAACTTTAACTAAACGTATAGTTTGTACATTGGGTGAAGTTAAAAAGTTTAAACAATTTTTAAATATAACCATTTTTAGGCGAGTAATCGACAAAAGTTCGTTTCAGATTCTAATATCGCAGAAAATCGTGTTTCAAATTATAAAAATATTTGAGACCGTACCTTACCTAAATTAAATGGTAGAATCAAACTTTAACTAAACGTAAAGTTTGTACCTAGGGTACAGTTTAAAAGTTTAAACAATTTTTAAATATAACCATTTCTAGGCGAGTAATCGACAAAAGTTCGTTTCAGATTCTAATAACGCAGAAATCGTGTTTTAAGTTAAAAAACGACTTGGGACCATATCTCACCTAAATTACATGGTAGAATCAAACTTTAACTAAACGTATAGTTTGTATCTAGGGTACACTTAAAAAGTTTAAACAATTTTTAAATATAACCATTTTTAGGCGAGTAATCGACAAAAGTTCGTTTCAGATTCTAATAACGCAGAAATCGTGTTTTAAGTTAAAAAAACAACTTGGGACCATATCTCATCTAAATTACATGGTAGAATCAAACTTTAACTAAACGTAATGTTTGTACCTAGGGTGAAGTTAAAAAGTTTAAGCAATTTTGAAATATCACTATTTTTAAGCGAGTAATCGACAAAAGTTCGTTTCAGATTCTAATATCGCAGAATTTCGTGTTTCAAGTTGTAAAACGACTTGAGACCATATCTCACCTAAATTAAATGGTAGAATCAAATTTTAACTAAACGTAATGTTTGTACCTTGGGTGAAGTTAAAAAGTTTAAACAATTTTGAAATATCATTATGTTTAGGCGAGTAATCGACAAAAGTTCGTTTCAGATTCTAATAACGCAGAAAATCATGTTTCAGGTTGAAACACGACTTGGGACCATATCTCACCTAAATTGAATGGTAGAATCAAATTTTAACTAAACGTAAAGTTTGTACCTAGGGTACAGTTAAAAAGTTTAAACAATTTTTAAATATAACCATTTTTAGGCGAGTAATCGACAAAAGTTCGTTTTAGATTCTAATATCGCAGAAAATCGTGTTACAAGTTGAAAAACGACTTGGGACCATATCTCACCTAAATTAAATGGTAGAATCAAACTTTAACTATACGTAAAGTTTGTACCTAGGGTACAGTTAAAAAGTTTAAACAATTTTGAAATATCATTATGTTTAGGCGAGTAAACGAAATATGTTCGTTTCAGACTCTAATAACGCAGAAAATCGTGTTTCAAGTTGAAAAACGACTTGGAACCATATCTCACCTAAATTAAATGGTAGGTATCAAAGTTTAACTAAACGTAAAGTTTGTACCTAGGGTACAGTAAAAAGTTTAAACAAATTTAAATATAACCATTTGTAGGCGAGTAATCGACAAAAGTTCGTTTCAGATTCTAATATCGTAGAAAATCGTGTTTCAAGTTGAAAAACGACTTGGAACCATATCTCACCTAAATTAAATGGTAGGTATCAAATTTTAACTGAACATAAAATTTGTACCTAGGGTACAGTTAAAAAGTTTAAACAATTTTTAAATATAACCATTTTTAGGCGAGTAATCGACAAAAGTTCGTTTCAGATTCTAATATCGCAGAAAATCGTGTTTCAAGTTGTAAAACGACTTGAGACCATATCTCACCTAAATTAAATGGTAGAATCAAATTTTAACTAAACGTAATGTTTGTACCTTGGGTGAAGTTAAAAAGTTTAAACAATTTTGAAATATCATTATGTTTAGGCGAGTAAACGAAAAATGTTCGTTTCAGACTCTAATAACGCAGAAAATCGTGTTTCAAGTTGTAAAACGACTTGAGACCATATCTCACCTAAATTAAATGGCAGAATCAAATTTTAACTAATCGTAATGTTTGTACCTAGGGTGAAGTTAAAAAGTTTAAGCAATTTTGAAATATCACTATTTTTAAGCGAGTAATCGACAAAAGTTCGTTTCAGATTCTAATATCGCAGAATTTCGTGTTTCAAGTTGTAAAACGACTTGAGACCATATCTCACCTAAATTAAATGGTAGAATCAAATTTTAACTAAACGTAATGTTTGTACCTTGGGTGAAGTTAAAAAGTTTAAACAATTTTGAAATATCATTATGTTTAGGCGAGTAATCGACAAAAGTTCGTTTCAGATTCTAATAACGCAGAAAATCATGTTTCAGGTTGAAACACGACTTGGGACCATATCTCACCTAAATTGAATGGTAGAATCAAATTTTAACTAAACGTAAAGTTTGTACCTAGGGTACAGTTAAAAAGTTTAAACAATTTTTAAATATAACCATTTTTAGGCGAGTAATCGACAAAAGTTCGTTTTAGATTCTAATATCGCAGAAAATCGTGTTACAAGTTGAAAAACGACTTGGGACCATATCTCACCTAAATTAAATGGTAGAATCAAACTTTAACTATACGTAAAGTTTGTACCTAGGGTACAGTTAAAAAGTTTAAACAATTTTGAAATATCATTATGTTTAGGCGAGTAAACGAAATATGTTCGTTTCAGACTCTAATAACGCAGAAAATCGTGTTTCAAGTTGAAAAACGACTTGGAACCATATCTCACCTAAATTAAATGGTAGGTATCAAAGTTTAACTAAACGTAAAGTTTGTACCTAGGGTACAGTAAAAAGTTTAAACAAATTTAAATATAACCATTTGTAGGCGAGTAATCGACAAAAGTTCGTTTCAGATTCTAATATCGTAGAAAATCGTGTTTCAAGTTGAAAAACGACTTGGAACCATATCTCACCTAAATTAAATGGTAGGTATCAAATTTTAACTAAACATAAAATTTGTACCTAGGGTACAGTTAAAAAGTTTAAACAATTTTTAAATATAACCATTTTTAGGCGAGTAATCGACAAAAGTTCGTTTCAGATTCTAATATCGCAGAAAATCGTGTTTCAAATTATAAAAATATTTGAGACCGTACCTTACCTAAATTAAATGGTAGAATCAAACTTTAACTAAACGTAAAGTTTGTACCTAGGGTACAGTTTAAAAGTTTAAACAATTTTGAAATAGCATTATGTTTAGGCGAATAAACGAAAAATGTTCGTTTCAGATTCTAATATCGCAGAAAATCGTGTTTCAAGTTGTAAAACGGCTTGAGACCATATCTCACCTAAATTAAATTGTAGAATCAAATTTTAACTAAACGTAATGTTTGTACCTTGGGTGAAGTTAAAAAGTTTAAACAATTTTGAAATATCATTATGTTTAGGCGAGTAAACGAAATATGTTCGTTTCAGACTCTAATAACGCAGAAAATCGTGTTTCAAGTTGAAAAACGACTTGGAACCATATCTCACCTAAATTAAATGGTGTGTATCAAATTTTAACTAAACGTAAAGTTTGTACCTAGGGTACAGTTAAAAAGTTTAAACAATTTTTAAATATAACCATTTGTAGGCGAGTAATCGACAAAAGTTCGTTTTAGATTCTAATATCGCAGAAAATCGTGTTTCAAGTTGTAAAACGACTTGAGACCCTATCTCACCTAAATTAATTTGTAGAATCAAATTTTAACTAAACGTAATGTTTGTACCTTGGGTGAAGTTAAAAAGTTTAAACAATTTTGAAATATCATTATGTTTAGGCGAGTAAACGAAATATGTTCGTTTCAGACTCTAATAACGCAGAAAATCGTGTTTCAAGTTGAAAAACGACTTGGAACCATATCTCACCTAAATTACATGGTAGAATCAAACTTTAACTAAACGTAAAGTTTGTACATAGGGTACAGTTAAAAAGTTTAAACAATTTTTAAATATCATTATGTTTAGGCGAGTAAACGAAATATGTTCGTTTCAGACTCTAATAACGCAGAAAATCGTATTTCAAGTTGAAAAACGACTTGGAACCATATCGCACCTAAATTAAATGGTAGGTATCAAACTTTCACTAAACGTAAAGTTTGTACCTAGGGTACAGTTAAAAAGTTTAAACAATTTTTAAATATCAATATGTTTAGGCGAGTAAACGAAATATATTCGTTTCAGACTCTAAAAACGCAGAAAATTGTGTTTCAAGTTGAAAAACGACTTGGAACCATATCTCACCTAAATTAAATGGTAGGTATCAAACTTTAACTAAACGTAAAGTTTGTACCTAGGGTACAGTTAAAAAGTTTAAACAATTTTTCAATATAACCATTTTTAGGCGAGTAATCGACAAAAGTTCGTTTCTGATTCTAATATCGCAGAAAATCGTGTTTCAAGTTGTAAAACGACTTGAGACCATATCTCACCTAAATTAAATAGTAGAATCAAATTTTAACTAAACGTAATGTTTGTACCTTGGGTGAAGTTAAAAAGTTTAAACAATTTTGAAATATCATTATGTTTAGGCGAGTAAACGAAATATGTTCGTTTCAGACTCTAATAACGCAGATAATCGTGTTTCAGGTTGAAAAACGACTTGAGACCATATCTCACCTAAATTAAATAGTAGAATCAAATTTTAACTAAACGTAATGTTTGTATTTTGGGTGAAGTTAAAAAGTTTAAACAATTTAGAATTATCATTATGTTTAGGCGAGTAAACGAAAAATGTTCGTTTCAGACTCTAAGATCGCAGAAATCGTGTTTCAAGTTGAAAAACGACTTGGGTCCATATCTCACCTAAATTAAATGGTAGGTATCAAACTTTAACTAAGCGTATAGTTTGTACCTAGGGTGAAGTTAAAAAGTTTAAGCAATTTTGAAATATCACTATGTTTAAGCGAGGAAACGAAAAATGTTCGTTTCAGATTCTAATATCGCAGAAAATCGTGTTTAAAATTATAAAACTACTTGAGACCATAACTTAAATTAAATGGTAAAATTAAACTTTAACTAACCGTATAGTTTGTACCTAGGGTACAGTTAAAAAGTTTAAACAATTTTTAAATATTACCATTTTTAGTCGAGTATTCGACAAAAGTTAGTTTCAGATTCTAATATCGCAGAAAATCGTGTTTTAAATTGTAAAACTACTTGACACCAAATCTTACCTAAATAAAATGGTAGAATCAAATTTTAACTAAACTTAATGTTTGTACCTGGGGTGAAGTTAAAAAGTTTAAGCAATTTTGAAATATCACTATATTCTATATATATATATATAAGCGAGTAAACGAAAAATGTTCGTTTCAGACTCTAAGAATGCAGATATCGTGTTTCAAGTTGAAAAACTACTTGGGTCCATATCTCACCTAAATTAAATGGTAGGTATCAAACTTTAACTAAGCGTATAGTTTGTACCTAGGGTGAAGTTAAAAAGTTTAAGCAATTTTGAAATATCACTATGTTTAAGCGAGGAAACGAAAAATGTTCGTTTCAGATTCTAATATCGCAGAAAATCGTGTTTAAAATTATAAAACTACTTGAGACCATAACTTAAATTAAATGGTAAAATTAAACTTTAACTAACCGTATAGTTTGTACCTAGGGTACAGTTAAAAAGTTTAAACAATTTTTAAATATTACCATTTTTAGTCGAGTATTCGACAAAAGTTAGTTTCAGATTCTAATATCGCAGAAAATCGTGTTTTAAATTGTAAAACTACTTGACACCAAATCTTACCTAAATAAAATGGTAGAATCAAATTTTAACTAAACTTAATGTTTGTACCTTTGGTGAAGTTAAAAAGTTTAAACAATTTTTAAATATCATTATGGTTAGGCGAGTAAACGAAATATGTTCGTTTCAGACTCTAATAACGCAGAAAATCGTGTTTCAAGTTGAAAAACGACTTGGAACCATAAATCACCTAAATTAAATGGTAGGTATCAAACTTTAACTAAACGTAAAGTTTGTACCTAGGGTACAGTTAAAAAGTTTAAACAATTTTTAAATATAACCATTTTTAGGCGAGTAATCGACAAAAGTTCGTTTCTGATTCTAATATCGCAGAAAATCGTGTTTCAAGTTGTAAAACGACTTGAGACCATATCTCACCTAAATTAAATTTTATAATCAAATTTTAACTAAACGTAATGTTTGTACCTTGGGTAAAGTTAAAAAGTTTAAACAATTTTGAAATATCATTATGTTTAGGCGAGTAATCGACAAAAGTTCGTTTCAGATTCTAATAACGCAGAAATCGTGTTTTAAGTTAAAAAAACGACTTGGGACCATATCTCATCTAAATTACATGGTAGAATCAAACTTTAACTAAACGTAAAGTTTGTACCTAGGGTACAGTAAAAAGTTTAAACAAATTTAAATATAACCATTTGTAGGCGAGTAATCGACAAAAGTTCGTTTCAGATTCTAATAACGCAGAAAATCATGTTTCAGGTTGAAAAACGACTTGGGACCATATCTCACCTAAATTGCATGGTAGAATCAAACTTTAAATAAACGTAAAGTTTGTACCTAGGGTACAGTTAAAAAGTTTAAACAATTTTTAAATATAACCATTTTTAGGCGAGTAATCGACAAAAGTTCGTTTTAGATTCTAATATCGCAGAAAATCGTGTTTCAAGTTGTAAAACGACTTGAGACCATATCTCACCTAAATTAAATTGTAGAATCAAATTTTAACTAAACGTAATGTTTGTACCTTGGGTGAAGTTAAAAAGTTTAAACAATTTTGAAATATCATTATGTTTAGGCGAGTAATCGACAAAAGTTCGTTTCAGATTCTAATAACGCAGAAAATCATGTTTCAGGTTGAAAAACGACTTGGGACCATATCTCACCTAAATTGAATGGTAGAATCAAACTTTAACTAAACGTAAAGTTTGTACCTAGGGCACAGTTAAAAAGTTTAAACAATTTTTAAATATAACCATTTTTAGGCGAGTAATCGACAAAAGTTCGTTTTAGATTCTAATATCGCAGAAAATCGTGTTTCAAGTTGTAAAACGACTTGAGACCATATCTCACCTAAATTAAATTGTAGAATCAAATTTTAACTAAACGTAATGTTTGTACCTTGGGTGAAGTTAAAAAGTTTAAACAATTTTGAAATATCATTATGTTTAGGCGAGTAAACGAAATATGTTCGTTTCAGACTCTAATAACGCAGAAAATCGTGTTTCAAGTTGTAAAACGACTTGGGACCATATCTCACCTAAATTACATTGTAGAATCAAATATTAACTAAACTTATTGTTTGTACCTTGGGTGAAGTTAAATGTTCAAACAATTTTTAAATATAATCATTTTTAGGCGAGTAATCGACAAAAGTTCGTTTCAGATTCTAATAACGCAGAAATCGTGTTTTAAGTTAAAAAACGACTTGGTACCATATCTCACCTAAATTACATGGTAGAATCAAACTTTAACTAAACGTATTGTTTGTATCTAGGGTACAGTTAAAAAGTTTAAACAATTTTGAAATAGCATTATGTTTAGGCGAATAAACGAAAAATGTTCGTTTCAGACTCTAATAACGCAGAAAATCATGTTTCAGGTTGAAAATCGATTTGGAACCATATCTCACCTAAATTAAATGGTAGGTATCAAACTTTAACTAAACGTAAAGTTTGTACCTAGGGTACAGTTAAAAAGTTTAAACAATTTTTAAATATAACCATTTTTAGGCGAGTAATCGACAAAAGTTCGTTTCAGATTCTAATATCGCAGAAAATCGTGGTTCAAGTTGAAAAACGACTTGGAACCATATCTCACCTAAATTAAATGGTAGGTATCAAACTTTAACTAAACGTAAAGTTTGTACCTAGGGTACAGTTAAAAAGTTTAAACAATTTTTAAATATAACCATTTTTAGGCGAGTAATCGACAAAAGTTCGTTTCAGATTCTAATATCGCAGAAAATCGTGTTTCAAATTATAAAAATATTTGAGACCGTACCTTACCTAAATTAAATGGTAGAATCAAACTTTAACTAAACGTAAAGTTTGTACCTAGGGTACAGTTTAAAAGTTTAAACAATTTTGAAATAGCATTATGTTTAGGCGAATAAACGAAAAATGTTCGTTTCAGATTCTAATATCGCAGAAAATCGTGTTTCAAGTTGTAAAACGGCTTGAGACCATATCTCACCTAAATTAAATGGTAGAATCAAATTTTAACAAAACGTAATGTTTGTACCTTGGGTGAAGTTAAAAAGTTTAAACAATTTAGAAATATCATTATGTTTAGGCGAGTAAACGAAAAATGTTCGTTTCAAACTCTAATAACTCAGAATATCGTGTTTCAAGTTGTAAAACGGCTTGAGACCATATCTCACCTAAATTAAATGGTAGTATCAAACTTTAACTAAACGTATAGTTTGTAAATTGGGTGAAGTTAAAAAGTTTAAACAATTTTTAAATATAACCATTTTTAGGCGAGTAATCGACAAAAGTTCGTTTCAGATTCTAATATCGCAGAAAATCGTGTTTCAAATTATAAAAATATTTGAGACCGTACCTTACCTAAATTAAATGGTAGAATCAAACTTTAACTAAACGTAAAGTTTGTACCTAGGGTACAGTTTAAAAGTTTAAACAATTTTTAAATATAACCATTTCTAGGCGAGTAATCGACAAAAGTTCGTTTCAGATTCTAATAACTCAGAAATCGTGTTTTAAGTTAAAAAACGACTTGGGACCATATCTCACCTAAATTACATGGTAGAATCAAACTTTAACTAAACGTATAGTTTGTATCTAGGGTACACTTAAAAAGTTTAAACAATTTTTAAATATAACCATTTTTAGGCGAGTAATCGACAAAAGTTCGTTTCAGATTCTAATAACGCAGAAATCGTGTTTTAAGTTAAAAAAACGACTTGGGACCATATCTCATCTAAATTACATGGTAGAATCAAACTTTAACTAAACGTAATGTTTGTACCTAGGGTGAAGTTAAAAAGTTTAAGCAATTTTGAAATATCACTATTTTTAAGCGAGTAATCGACAAAAGTTCGTTTCAGATTCTAATATCGCAGAATTTCGTGTTTCAAGTTGTAAAACGACTTGAGACCATACCTCACCTAAATTAAATGGTAGAATCAAATTTTAACTAAACGTAATGTTTGTACCTTGGGTGAAGTTAAAAAGTTTAAACAATTTTGAAATATCATTATGTTTAGGCGAGTAATCGACAAAAGTTCGTTTCAGATTCTAATAACGCAGAAAATCATGTTTCAGGTTGAAACACGACTTGGGACCATATCTCACCTAAATTGAATGGTAGAATCAAATTTTAACTAAACGTAAAGTTTGTACCTAGGGTACAGTTAAAAAGTTTAAACAATTTTGAAATAGCATTATGTTTAGGCGAATAAACGAAAAATGTTCGTTTCAGATTCTAATATCGCAGAAAATCGTGTTTCAAGTTGTAAAACGGCTTGAGACCATATCTCACCTAAATTAAATGGTAGAATCAAATTTTAACAAAACGTAATGTTTGTACCTTGGGTGAAGTTAAAAAGTTTAAACAATTTAGAAATATCATTATGTTTAGGCGAGTAAACGAAAAATGTTCGTTTCAAACTCTAATAACTCAGAATATCGTGTTTCAAGTTGTAAAACGGCTTGAGACCATATCTCACCTAAATTAAATGGTAGTATCAAACTTTAACTAAACGTATAGTTTGTAAATTTGGTGAAGTTAAAAAGTTTAAACAATTTTTAAATATAACCATTTTTAGGCGAGTAATCGACAAAAGTTCGTTTCAGATTCTAATATCGCAGAAAATCGTGGTTCAAGTTGAAAAACGACTTGGAACCATATCTCACCTAAATTAAATGGTAGGTATCAAACTTTAACTAAACGTAAAGTTTGTACCTAGGGTACAGTTAAAAAGTTTAAACAATTTTTAAATATAACCATTTGTAGGCGAGTAATCGACAAAAGTTCGTTTCAGATTCTAATATCGCAGAAAATCGTGTTTCAAATTATAAAAATATTTGAGACCGTACCTTACCTAAATTAAATGGTAGAATCAAACTTTAACTAAACGTAAAGTTTGTACCTAGGGTACAGTTTAAAAGTTTAAACAATTTTGAAATAGCATTATGTTTAGGCGAATAAACGAAAAATGTTCGTTTCAGATTCTAATATCGCAGAAAATCGTGTTTCAAGTTGTAAAACGGCTTGAGACCATATCTCACCTAAATTAAATGGTAGAATCAAATTTTAACAAAACGTAATGTTTGTACCTTGGGTGAAGTTAAAAAGTTTAAACAATTTAGAAATATCATTATGTTTAGGCGAGTAAACGAAAAATGTTCGTTTCAAACTCTAATAACTCAGAATATCGTGTTTCAAGTTGTAAAACGGCTTGAGACCATATCTCACCTAAATTAAATGGTAGTATCAAACTTTAACTAAACGTATAGTTTGTAAATTGGGTGAAGTTAAAAAGTTTAAACAATTTTTAAATATAACCATTTTTAGGCGAGTAATCGACAAAAGTTCGTTTCAGATTCTAATATCGCAGAAAATCGTGTTTCAAATTATAAAAATATTTGAGACCGTACCTTACCTAAATTAAATGGTAGAATCAAACTTTAACTAAACGTAAAGTTTGTACCTAGGGTACAGTTTAAAAGTTTAAACAATTTTTAAATATAACCATTTCTAGGCGAGTAATCGACAAAAGTTCGTTTCAGATTCTAATAAAGCAGAAATCGTGTTTTAAGTTAAAAAACGACTTGGGACCATATCTCACCTAAATTACATGGTAGAATCAAACTTCAACTAAACGTATAGTTTGTATCTAGGGTACACTTAAAAAGTGTAAACAATTTTTAAATATAACCATTTTTAGGCGAGTAATCGACAAAAGTTCGTTTCAGATTCTAATAACGCAGAAATCGTGTTTTAAGTTAAAAAAAACTACTTGGGACCATATCTCATCTAAATTACATGGTAGAATCAAACTTTAACTAAACGTAATGTTTGTACCTAGGGTGAAGTTAAAAAGTTTAAGCAATTTTGAAATATCACTATTTTTAAGCGAGTAATCGACAAAAGTTCGTTTCAGATTCTAATATCGCAGAATTTCGTGTTTCAAGTTGTAAAACGACTTGAGACCATACCTCACCTAAATTAAATGGTAGAATCAAATTTTAACTAAACGTAATGTTTGTACCTTGGGTGAAGTTAAAAAGTTTAAACAATTTTGAAATATCATTATGTTTAGGCGAGTAATCGACAAAAGTTCGTTTCAGATTCTAATAACGCAGAAAATCATGTTTCAGGTTGAAACACGACTTGGGACCATATCTCACCTAAATTGAATGGTAGAATCAAATTTTAACTAAACGTAAAGTTTGTACCTAGGGTACAGTTAAAAAGTTTAAACAATTTTGAAATAGCATTATGTTTAGGCGAATAAACGAAAAATGTTCGTTTCAGATTCTAATATCGCAGAAAATCGTGTTTCAAGTTGTAAAACGGCTTGAGACCATATCTCACCTAAATTAAATGGTAGAATCAAATTTTAACAAAACGTAATGTTTGTACCTTGGGTGAAGTTAAAAAGTTTAAACAATTTAGAAATATCATTATGTTTAGGCGAGTAAACGAAAAATGTTCGTTTCAAACTCTAATAACTCAGAATATCGTGTTTCAAGTTGTAAAACGGCTTGAGACCATATCTCACCTAAATTAAATGGTAGTATCAAACTTTAACTAAACGTATAGTTTGTAAATTGGGTGAAGTTAAAAAGTTTAAACAATTTTTAAATATAACCATTTTTAGGCGAGTAATCGACAAAAGTTCGTCTCAGATTCTAATATCGCAGAAAATCGTGTTTCAAATTATAAAAATATTTGAGACCGTACCTTACCAAAATTAAATGGTAGAATCAAACTTTAACTAAACGTAAAGTTTGTACCTAGGGTACAGTTTAAAAGTTTAAACAATTTTTAAATATAACCATTTCTAGGCGAGTAATCGACAAAAGTTCGTTTCAGATTCTAATAACGCAGAAATCGTGTTTTAAGTTAAAAAACGACTTGGGACCATATCTCACCTAAATTACATGGTAGAATCAAACTTTAACTAAACGTATAGTTTGTATCTAGGGTACACTTAAAAAGTTTAAACAATTTTTAAATATAACCATTTTTAGGCGAGTAATCGACAAAATTACGTTTCAGATTCTAATAACGCAGAAATCGTGTTTTAAGTTAAAAAAACGACTTGGGACCATATCTCATCTAAATTACATGGTAGAATCAAACTTTAACTAAACGTAATGTTTGTACCTAGGGTGAAGTTAAAAAGTTTAAGCAATTTTGAAATATCACTATTTTTAAGCGAGTAATCGACAAAAGTTCGTTTCAGATTCTAATATCGCAGAATTTCGTGTTTCAAGTTGTAAAACGACTTGAGACCATATCTCACCTAAATTAAATGGTAGAATCAAATTTTAACTAAACGTAATGTTTGTACCTTGGGTGAAGTTAAAAAGTTTAAACAATTTTGAAATATCATTATGTTTAGGCGAGTAATCGACAAAAGTTCGTTTCAGATTCTAATAACGCAGAAAATCATGTTTCAGGTTGAAACACGACTTGGGACCATATCTCACCTAAATTGAATGGTAGAATCAAATTTTAACTAAACGTAAAGTTTGTACCTAGGGTACAGTTAAAAAGTTTAAACAATTTTTAAATATAACCATTTTTAGGCGAGTAATCGACAAAAGTTCGTTTTAGATTCTAATATCGCAGAAAATCGTGTTACAAGTTGAAAAACGACTTGGGACCATATCTCACCTAAATTAAATGGTAGAATCAAACTTTAACTATACGTAAAGTTTGTACCTAGGGTACAGTTAAAAAGTTTAAACAATTTTGAAATATCATTATGTTAAGGCGAGTAAACGAAATATGTTCGTTTCAGACTCTAATAACGCAGAAAATCGTGTTTCAAGTTGAAAAACGACTTGGAACCATATCTCACCTAAATTAAATGGTAGGTATCAAAGTTTAACTAAACGTAAAGTTTGTACCTAGGGTACAGTAAAAAGTTTAAACAAATTTAAATATAACCATTTGTAGGCGAGTAATCGACAAAAGTTCGTTTCAGATTCTAATATCGTAGAAAATCGTGTTTCAAGTTGAAAAACGACTTGGAACCATATCTCACCTAAATTAAATGGTAGGTATCAAATTTTAACTAAACATAAAATTTGTACCTAGGGTACAGTTAAAAAGTTTAAACAATTTTTAAATATAACCATTTTTAGGCGAGTAATCGACAAAAGTTCGTTTCAGATTCTAATATCGCAGAAAATCGTGTTTCAAGTTGTAAAACGACTTGAGACCATATCTCACCTAAATTAAATGGTAGAATCAAATTTTAACTAAACGTAATGTTTGTACCTTGGGTGAAGTTAAAAAGTTTAAACAATTTTGAAATATCATTATGTTTAGGCGAGTAAACGAAAAATGTTCGTTTCAAACTCTAATAACTCAGAATATCGTGTTTCAAGTTGTAAAACGGCTTGAGACCATATCTCACCTAAATTAAATGGTAGTATCAAACTTTAACTAAACGTATAGTTTGTAAATTGGGTGAAGTTAAAAAGTTTAAACAATTTTTAAATATAACCATTTTTAGGCGAGTAATCGACAAAAGTTCGTCTCAGATTCTAATATCGCAGAAAATCGTGTTTCAAATTATAAAAATATTTGAGACCGTACCTTACCAAAATTAAATGGTAGAATCAAACTTTAACTAAACGTAAAGTTTGTACCTAGGGTACAGTTTAAAAGATTAAACAATTTTTAAATATAACCATTTCTAGGCGAGTAATCGACAAAAGTTCGTTTCAGAATCTAATAACGCAGAAATCGTGTTTTAAGTTAAAAAACGACTTGGGACCATATCTCACCTAAATTACATGGTAGAATCAAACTTTAACTAAACGTATAGTTTGTATCTAGGGTACACTTAAAAAGTTTAAACAATTTTTAAATATAACCATTTTTAGGCGAGTAATCGACAAAAGTTCGTTTCAGATTCTAATAACGCAGAAATCGTGTTTTAAGTTAAAAAAACGACTTGGGACCATATCTCATCTAAATTACATGGTAGAATCAAACTTTAACTAAACGTAATGTTTGTACCTAGGGTGAAGTTAAAAAGTTTAAGCAATTTTGAAATATCACTATTTTTAAGCGAGTAATCGACAAAAGTTCGTTTCAGATTCTAATATCGCAGAATTTCGTGTTTCAAGTTGTAAAACGACTTGAGACCATATCTCACCTAAATTAAATGGTAGAATCAAATTTTAACTAAACGTAATGTTTGTACCTTGGGTGAAGTTAAAAAGTTTAAACAATTTTGAAATATCATTATGTTTAGGCGAGTAATCGACAAAAGTTCGTTTCAGATTCTAATAACGCAGAAAATCATGTTTCAGGTTGAAACACGACTTGGGACCATATCTCACCTAAATTGAATGGTAGAATCAAATTTTAACTAAACGTAAAGTTTGTACCTAGGGTACAGTTAAAAAGTTTAAACAATTTTTAAATATAACCATTTTTAGGCGAGTAATCGACAAAAGTTCGTTTTAGATTCTAATATCGCAGAAAATCGTGTTACAAGTTGAAAAACGACTTGGGACCATATCTCACCTAAATTAAATGGTAGAATCAAACTTTAACTATACGTAAAGTTTGTACCTAGGGTACAGTTAAAAAGTTTAAACAATTTTGAAATATCATTATGTTTAGGCGAGTAAACGAAATATGTTCGTTTCAGACTCTAATAACGCAGAAAATCGTGTTTCAAGTTGAAAAACGACTTGGAACCATATCTCACCTAAATTAAATGGTAGGTATCAAAGTTTAACTAAACGTAAAGTTTGTACCTAGGGTACAGTAAAAAGTTTAAACAAATTTAAATATAACCATTTGTAGGCGAGTAATCGACAAAAGTTCGTTTCAGATTCTAATATCGTAGAAAATCGTGTTTCAAGTTGAAAAACGACTTGGAACCATATCTCACCTAAATTAAATGGTAGGTATCAAATTTTAACTAAACATAAAATTTGTACCTAGGGTACAGTTAAAAAGTTTAAACAATTTTTAAATATAACCATTTTTAGGCGAGTAATCGACAAAAGTTCGTTTCAGATTCTAATATCGCAGAAAATCGTGTTTCAAGTTGTAAAACGGCTTGAGACCATATCTCACCTAAATTAAATGGTAGAATCAAATTTTAACAAAACGTAATGTTTGTACCTTGGGTGAAGTTAAAAAGTTTAAACAATTTAGAAATATCATTATGTTTAGGCGAGTAAACGAAAAATGTTCGTTTCAAACTCTAATAACTCAGAATATCGTGTTTCAAGTTGTAAAACGGCTTGAGACCATATCTCACCTAAATTAAATGGTAGTATCAAACTTTAACTAAACGTATAGTTTGTAAATTGGGTGAAGTTAAAAAGTTTAAACAATTTTTAAATATAACCATTTTTAGGCGAGTAATCGACAAAAGTTCGTTTCAGATTCTAATATCGCAGAAAATCGTGTTTCAAATTATAAAAATATTTGAGACCGTACCTTACCTAAATTAAATGGTAGAATCAAACTTTAACTAAACGTAAAGTTTGTACCTAGGGTACAGTTTAAAAGTTTAAACAATTTTTAAATATAACCATTTCTAGGCGAGTAATCGACAAAAGTTCGTTTCAGATTCTAATAAAGCAGAAATCGTGTTTTAAGTTAAAAAACGACTTGGGACCATATCTCACCTAAATTACATGGTAGAATCAAACTTCAACTAAACGTATAGTTTGTATCTAGGGTACACTTAAAAAGTGTAAACAATTTTTAAATATAACCATTTTTAGGCGAGTAATCGACAAAAGTTCGTTTCAGATTCTAATAACGCAGAAATCGTGTTTTAAGTTAAAAAAAACTACTTGGGACCATATCTCATCTAAATTACATGGTAGAATCAAACTTTAACTAAACGTAATGTTTGTACCTAGGGTGAAGTTAAAAAGTTTAAGCAATTTTGAAATATCACTATTTTTAAGCGAGTAATCGACAAAAGTTCGTTTCAGATTCTAATATCGCAGAATTTCGTGTTTCAAGTTGTAAAACGACTTGAGACCATACCTCACCTAAATTAAATGGTAGAATCAAATTTTAACTAAACGTAATGTTTGTACCTTGGGTGAAGTTAAAAAGTTTAAACAATTTTGAAATATCATTATGTTTAGGCGAGTAATCGACAAAAGTTCGTTTCAGATTCTAATAACGCAGAAAATCATGTTTCAGGTTGAAACACGACTTGGGACCATATCTCACCTAAATTGAATGGTAGAATCAAATTTTAACTAAACGTAAAGTTTGTACCTAGGGTACAGTTAAAAAGTTTAAACAATTTTGAAATAGCATTATGTTTAGGCGAATAAACGAAAAATGTTCGTTTCAGATTCTAATATCGCAGAAAATCGTGTTTCAAGTTGTAAAACGGCTTGAGACCATATCTCACCTAAATTAAATGGTAGAATCAAATTTTAACAAAACGTAATGTTTGTACCTTGGGTGAAGTTAAAAAGTTTAAACAATTTAGAAATATCATTATGTTTAGGCGAGTAAACGAAAAATGTTCGTTTCAAACTCTAATAACTCAGAATATCGTGTTTCAAGTTGTAAAACGGCTTGAGACCATATCTCACCTAAATTAAATGGTAGTATCAAACTTTAACTAAACGTATAGTTTGTAAATTGGGTGAAGTTAAAAAGTTTAAACAATTTTTAAATATAACCATTTTTAGGCGAGTAATCGACAAAAGTTCGTCTCAGATTCTAATATCGCAGAAAATCGTGTTTCAAATTATAAAAATATTTGAGACCGTACCTTACCAAAATTAAATGGTAGAATCAAACTTTAACTAAACGTAAAGTTTGTACCTAGGGTACAGTTTAAAAGTTTAAACAATTTTTAAATATAACCATTTCTAGGCGAGTAATCGACAAAAGTTCGTTTCAGATTCTAATAACGCAGAAATCGTGTTTTAAGTTAAAAAACGACTTGGGACCATATCTCACCTAAATTACATGGTAGAATCAAACTTTAACTAAACGTATAGTTTGTATCTAGGGTACACTTAAAAAGTTTAAACAATTTTTAAATATAACCATTTTTAGGCGAGTAATCGACAAAATTACGTTTCAGATTCTAATAACGCAGAAATCGTGTTTTAAGTTAAAAAAACGACTTGGGACCATATCTCATCTAAATTACATGGTAGAATCAAACTTTAACTAAACGTAATGTTTGTACCTAGGGTGAAGTTAAAAAGTTTAAGCAATTTTGAAATATCACTATTTTTAAGCGAGTAATCGACAAAAGTTCGTTTCAGATTCTAATATCGCAGAATTTCGTGTTTCAAGTTGTAAAACGACTTGAGACCATATCTCACCTAAATTAAATGGTAGAATCAAATTTTAACTAAACGTAATGTTTGTACCTTGGGTGAAGTTAAAAAGTTTAAACAATTTTGAAATATCATTATGTTTAGGCGAGTAATCGACAAAAGTTCGTTTCAGATTCTAATAACGCAGAAAATCATGTTTCAGGTTGAAACACGACTTGGGACCATATCTCACCTAAATTGAATGGTAGAATCAAATTTTAACTAAACGTAAAGTTTGTACCTAGGGTACAGTTAAAAAGTTTAAACAATTTTTAAATATAACCATTTTTAGGCGAGTAATCGACAAAAGTTCGTTTTAGATTCTAATATCGCAGAAAATCGTGTTACAAGTTGAAAAACGACTTGGGACCATATCTCACCTAAATTAAATGGTAGAATCAAACTTTAACTATACGTAAAGTTTGTACCTAGGGTACAGTTAAAAAGTTTAAACAATTTTGAAATATCATTATGTTAAGGCGAGTAAACGAAATATGTTCGTTTCAGACTCTAATAACGCAGAAAATCGTGTTTCAAGTTGAAAAACGACTTGGAACCATATCTCACCTAAATTAAATGGTAGGTATCAAAGTTTAACTAAACGTAAAGTTTGTACCTAGGGTACAGTAAAAAGTTTAAACAAATTTAAATATAACCATTTGTAGGCGAGTAATCGACAAAAGTTCGTTTCAGATTCTAATATCGTAGAAAATCGTGTTTCAAGTTGAAAAACGACTTGGAACCATATCTCACCTAAATTAAATGGTAGGTATCAAATTTTAACTAAACATAAAATTTGTACCTAGGGTACAGTTAAAAAGTTTAAACAATTTTTAAATATAACCATTTTTAGGCGAGTAATCGACAAAAGTTCGTTTCAGATTCTAATATCGCAGAAAATCGTGTTTCAAGTTGTAAAACGACTTGAGACCATATCTCACCTAAATTAAATGGTAGAATCAAATTTTAACTAAACGTAATGTTTGTACCTTGGGTGAAGTTAAAAAGTTTAAACAATTTTGAAATATCATTATGTTTAGGCGAGTAAACGAAAAATGTTCGTTTCAAACTCTAATAACTCAGAATATCGTGTTTCAAGTTGTAAAACGGCTTGAGACCATATCTCACCTAAATTAAATGGTAGTATCAAACTTTAACTAAACGTATAGTTTGTAAATTGGGTGAAGTTAAAAAGTTTAAACAATTTTTAAATATAACCATTTTTAGGCGAGTAATCGACAAAAGTTCGTCTCAGATTCTAATATCGCAGAAAATCGTGTTTCAAATTATAAAAATATTTGAGACCGTACCTTACCAAAATTAAATGGTAGAATCAAACTTTAACTAAACGTAAAGTTTGTACCTAGGGTACAGTTTAAAAGATTAAACAATTTTTAAATATAACCATTTCTAGGCGAGTAATCGACAAAAGTTCGTTTCAGAATCTAATAACGCAGAAATCGTGTTTTAAGTTAAAAAACGACTTGGGACCATATCTCACCTAAATTACATGGTAGAATCAAACTTTAACTAAACGTATAGTTTGTATCTAGGGTACACTTAAAAAGTTTAAACAATTTTTAAATATAACCATTTTTAGGCGAGTAATCGACAAAAGTTCGTTTCAGATTCTAATAACGCAGAAATCGTGTTTTAAGTTAAAAAAACGACTTGGGACCATATCTCATCTAAATTACATGGTAGAATCAAACTTTAACTAAACGTAATGTTTGTACCTAGGGTGAAGTTAAAAAGTTTAAGCAATTTTGAAATATCACTATTTTTAAGCGAGTAATCGACAAAAGTTCGTTTCAGATTCTAATATCGCAGAATTTCGTGTTTCAAGTTGTAAAACGACTTGAGACCATATCTCACCTAAATTAAATGGTAGAATCAAATTTTAACTAAACGTAATGTTTGTACCTTGGGTGAAGTTAAAAAGTTTAAACAATTTTGAAATATCATTATGTTTAGGCGAGTAATCGACAAAAGTTCGTTTCAGATTCTAATAACGCAGAAAATCATGTTTCAGGTTGAAACACGACTTGGGACCATATCTCACCTAAATTGAATGGTAGAATCAAATTTTAACTAAACGTAAAGTTTGTACCTAGGGTACAGTTAAAAAGTTTAAACAATTTTTAAATATAACCATTTTTAGGCGAGTAATCGACAAAAGTTCGTTTTAGATTCTAATATCGCAGAAAATCGTGTTACAAGTTGAAAAACGACTTGGGACCATATCTCACCTAAATTAAATGGTAGAATCAAACTTTAACTATACGTAAAGTTTGTACCTAGGGTACAGTTAAAAAGTTTAAACAATTTTGAAATATCATTATGTTTAGGCGAGTAAACGAAATATGTTCGTTTCAGACTCTAATAACGCAGAAAATCGTGTTTCAAGTTGAAAAACGACTTGGAACCATATCTCACCTAAATTAAATGGTAGGTATCAAAGTTTAACTAAACGTAAAGTTTGTACCTAGGGTACAGTAAAAAGTTTAAACAAATTTAAATATAACCATTTGTAGGCGAGTAATCGACAAAAGTTCGTTTCAGATTCTAATATCGTAGAAAATCGTGTTTCAAGTTGAAAAACGACTTGGAACCATATCTCACCTAAATTAAATGGTAGGTATCAAATTTTAACTAAACATAAAATTTGTACCTAGGGTACAGTTAAAAAGTTTAAACAATTTTTAAATATAACCATTTTTAGGCGAGTAATCGACAAAAGTTCGTTTCAGATTCTAATATCGCAGAAAATCGTGTTTCAAGTTGTAAAACGACTTGAGACCATATCTCACCTAAATTAAATGGTAGAATCAAATTTTAACTAAACGTAATGTTTGTACCTTGGGTGAAGTTAAAAAGTTTAAACAATTTTGAAATATCATTATGTTTAGGCGAGTAAACGAAAAATGTTCGTTTCAGACTCTAATAACGCAGAAAATCGTGTTTCAAGTTGTAAAACGACTTGAGACCATATCTCACCTAAATTAAATGGCAGAATCAAATTTTAACTAAACGTAATGTTTGTACCTAGGGTGAAGTTAAAAAGTTTAAGCAATTTTGAAATATCACTATTTTTAAGCGAGTAATCGACAAAAGTTCGTTTCAGATTCTAATATCGCAGAAAATCGTGTTTCAAGTTGTAAAACGACTTGAGACCATATCTCACCTAAATTAAATGGTAGAATCAAATTTTAACTAAACGTAATGTTTGTACCTTGGGTGAAGTTAAAAAGTTTAAACAATTTTGAAATATCATTATGTTTAGGCGAGTAATCGACAAAAGTTCGTTTCAGATTCTAATAACGCAGAAAATCATGTTTCAGGTTGAAAAACGACTTGGGACCATATCTCACCTAAATTGAATGGTAGAATCAAACTGTAACAATACGTAAAGTTTGTACCTAGGGTACAGTTAAAAAGTTTAAACAATTTTGAAATATCATTATGATTAGGCGAGTAATCGACAAAAGTTCGTTTCAGATTCTAATATCGCAGAAATCGTGTTTTAAGTTAAAAAACGACTTGGGACCATATCTCATCTAAATTACATGGTAGAATCAAACTTTAACTAAACGTATAGTTTGTATCTAGGGTACAGTTAAACAGTTTAAACAATTTTTAAATATAACCATTTTAGGCGAGTAATCGACAAAAGTTCGTTTCAGATTCTAATAACGCAGAAATCGTGTTTTAAGTTAAAAAACGACTTGAGACCATATCTTACCTAAATTTAATGACAGAATCAAATTTTAACTAAGAGTAATGTTTGTACCTAGGGTGAAGTTAAAAAGTATAAACAATTTAGAAATATCATTAGGTTTGGCGAGTAAACGAAAAATGTTCGTTTCAGACTCTAATAACGCAGAAAATCGTGTTTCAAGTTGAAAAACGACTTGGGACCATATCTCACCTAAATTAAATGGTAGGTATCAAATTTTAACTAAACGTAATGTTTGTACCTAGGGTACAGTTAAAAAGTTTAAACAATTTTGAAATATCATTATGTTTAGGCGAGTACTCGACAAAAGTTCGTTTCAGATTCTAATAACGCAGAAAATCGTGTTTCAAGTTGAAAAACGACTTGGGACCATATCTCACCTAAATTGAATGGTAGAATCAAACTTTAACTATACGTAAATTTTGTACCTAGGGTACAGTTAAAAAGTTTAAACAATTTTGAAATATCATTATGTTTAGGCGAGTAAACGAAATATGTTCGTTTCAGACTCTAATAACGCAGAAAATCGTGTTTCAAGTTGAAAAACGACTTGGAACCATATCTCACCTAAATTACATGGTAGAATCAAATATTAACTAAACGTATTGTTTGTACCTTGGGTGAAGTTAAAAAGTTTAAACAATTTTTAAATATAACCATTTTTAGGCGAGTAATCGACAAAAGTTCGTTTCAGATTCTAATAACGCAGAAATCGTGTTTTTAGTTAAAAAACGTCTTGGGACCATATCTCACCTAAATTAAATGGTAGAATCAAATTTTAACTAAACGTAATGTTTGTACCTGAAGTGAAGTTAAAAAGCATAAGCAATTTTGAAATATCACTATGTTTAAGCTAGTAAACGAAAAATGTTCGTTTCAGACTCTAAGAACGCAGATATCGTGTTTCAAGTTGAAAAACTACTTATATCTCACCTAAATTAAATGGTAGGTATCAAACTTTAACTAAACGTATAGTTTGTACCTAGGGTGAAGTTAAAAAGTATAAGCAATTTTGAAATATCACTATGTTTAAGCGAGTAAACGAAAAATGTTCGTTTCAGATTCTAATATCGCAGAAAATCGTGTTTCAAATTATAAAACTACTTGAGACCATACTTTACCTAAATTAAATGGTAGAATCAAATTTTAACTAAAAGTAATGTTTGTACCTAGGGTGAAGTTAAGTTTAAACAATTTTGAAATATCATTATGTTTAGGCGAGTAATCGACAAAAGTTCGTTTCAGATTCTAGCATCGCAGAAATCGTGTTTTAAGTTCAAAAACGACTTGGGACCATATCTCACCTAAATTAAATATCATTATATTTAGGCGAGTTAACGAAATATGTTCGTTTCAGACTCTAATAACGCAGAAAATCGTGTTTCAAGTTGAAAAACTACTTCCATATCTCACCTAAATTAAATGGTAGGTATCAAACTTTAACTAAACTTATAGTTTGTACCTAGGATACAGTTAAAAAGTTTAAACAATTTTTAAATATAACCATTTTTAGGCGAGTAATCGACAAAAGTTCGTTTCAGATTCTAATATCGCAGAAAATCGTGTTTCAAGTTGTAAAACGACTTGAGACCATATCTCACCTAAATTAAATGGTAGAATCAAAGTTTAACTAAACGTAATGTGAAGTTAAAAAGTTTAAACAATTTAGAAATATCATTATATTTAGGCGAGTAAACGATAAATGTTCGTTTCAGACTCTAAGAACGCAGAAAATCATGTCTCAAGTTGAAAAACGACTTGGGACCATATCTCACCTAACTTGAATGGTAGAATCAAACTTTAACTAAACGTAAAGTATGTATCTAGGGTACAGTTAAAAAGTTTAAACAATTTTTAAATATAACCATTTTTAGGCGAGTAATCGACAAAAGTTCGTTTCAGATTCTAATGTCGCAGAAAATCGTGTTTCAAGTTGAAAAACGACTTGGGACCATATCTCACCTAAATTAAATGGTAGAATCAAACTTTAACTAAACGTATAGTTTGTACCTAGGGTGAATTTAAAAAGTTTAAGCAATTTTGAAATATCACTATGTTTAAGCGAGTAAACGAAAAATGTTCGTTTCAGATTCTAATATCGCAGAAAATCGTGTTTCAAATTATAAAACTATTTGAGACCATACCTTACCTAAATTACATGGTAGAATCAAATATTAATTAAACCTATAGTTTGTACCTTGGGTGAAGTTAAAAAGTTTAAACAATCTTGAAATATCATTATATTTAGGCGAGTAAACGAAATATGTTCGTTTCAGACTCAAATAACGCAAAAATCGTGTTTCAAATTGTAAAACTACTTGAGACTATATCTTACCTAAATTTAATGGCAGAATCAAATTTTAACTAAACGTAATGTTTGTACCTAGGGTGAAGTTAAAAAGTTTAAGCAATTTTGCAATATCCCTATGTTTAAGCGAGTAAACAAAAATGATCGTTTCAGATTCTAATATCGCAGAAAATCGTGTTTCAAATTATAAAACTATTTGAGACCATACCTTACCTAAATTAAATGGTAGAATCAAATTTTAACTAAACGTATAGTTTGTACCTTGGGTGAAGTTAAAAAGTTTAAACAATTTTGAAATATCATTATGTTTAGGCGAGTAATCGACAAAAGTTCGTTTCAGATTCTAATAACGCAGAAAATCATGTTTCAGGTTGAAAAACGACTTGGGACCATATCTCACCTAAATTGAATGGTAGAATCAAACTGTAACAATACGTAAAGTTTGTACCTAGGGTACAGTTAAAAAGTTTAAACAATTTTGAAATATCATTATGATTAGGCGAGTAATCGACAAAAGTTCGTTTCAGATTCTAATATCGCAGAAATCGTGTTTTAAGTTAAAAAACGACTTGGGACCATATCTCATCTAAATTACATGGTAGAATCAAACTTTAACTAAACGTATAGTTTGCATCTAGGGTACAGTTAAACAGTTTAAACAATTTTTAAATATAACCATTTTAGGCGAGTAATCGACAAAAGTTCGTTTCAGGTTCTAATAACGCAGAAATCGTGTTTTAAGTTAAAAAACGACTTGAGACCATATCTTACCTAAATTTAATGACAGAATCAAATTTTAACTAAGAGTAATGTTTGTACCTAGGGTGAAGTTAAAAAGTATAAACAATTTAGAAATATCATTATGTTTAGGCGAGTAAACGAAAAATGTTCGTTTCAGACTCTAATAACGCAGAAAATCGTGTTTCAAGTTGAAAAACGACTTGGGACCATATCTCACCTAAATTAAATGGTAGGTATCAAATTTTAACTAAACGTAATGTTTGTACCTAGGGTACAGTTAAAAAGTTTAAACAATTTTGAAATATCATTATGTTTAGGCGAGTACTCGACAAAAGTTCGTTTCAGATTCTAATAACGCAGAAAATCGTGTTTCAAGTTGAAAAACGACTTGGGACCATATCTCACCTAAATTGAATGGTAGAATCAAACTTTAACTATACGTAAAGTTTGTACCTAGGGTACAGTTAAAAAGTTTAAACAATTTTGAAATATCATTATGTTTAGGCGAGTAAACGAAATATGTTCGTTTCAGACTCTAATAACGCAGAAAATCGTGTTTCAAGTTGAAAAACGACTTGGAACCATATCTCACCTAAATTACATGGTAGAATCAAATATTAACTAAACGTATTGTTTGTACCTTGGGTGAAGTTAAAAAGTTTAAACAATTTTTAAATATAACCATTTTTAGGCGAGTAATCGACAAAAGTTCGTTTCAGATTCTAATAACGCAGAAATCGTGTTTTTAGTTAAAAAACGTCTTGGGACCATATCTCACCTAAATTAAATGGTAGAATCAAATTTTAACTAAACGTAATGTTTGTACCTGAAGTGAAGTTAAAAAGCATAAGCAATTTTGAAATATCACTATGTTTAAGCTAGTAAACGAAAAATGTTCGTTTCAGACTCTAAGAACGCAGATATCGTGTTTCAAGTTGAAAAACTACTTATATCTCACCTAAATTAAATGGTAGGTATCAAACTTTAACTAAACGTATAGTTTGTACCTAGGGTGAAGTTAAAAAGTATAAGCAATTTTGAAATATCACTATGTTTAAGCGAGTAAACGAAAAATGTTCGTTTCAGATTCTAATATCGCAGAAAATCGTGTTTCAAATTATAAAACTACTTGAGACCATACTTTACCTAAATTAAATGGTAGAATCAAATTTTAACTAAAAGTAATGTTTGTACCTAGGGTGAAGTTAAGTTTAAACAATTTTGAAATATCATTATGTTTAGGCGAGTAATCGACAAAAGTTCGTTTCAGATTCTAGCATCGCAGAAATCGTGTTTTAAGTTCAAAAACGACTTGGGACCATATCTCACCTAAATTAAATATCATTATATTTAGGCGAGTTAACGAAATATGTTCGTTTCAGACTCTAATAACGCAGAAAATCGTGTTTCAAGTTGAAAAACTACTTCCATATCTCACCTAAATTAAATGGTAGGTATCAAACTTTAACTAAACTTATAGTTTGTACCTAGGATACAGTTAAAAAGTTTAAACAATTTTTAAATATAACCATTTTTAGGCGAGTAATCGACAAAAGTTCGTTTCAGATTCTAATATCGCAGATAATCGTGTTTCAAGTTGTAAAACGACTTGAGACCATATCTCACCTAAATTTAATGGTAGAATCAAAGTTTAACTAAACGTAATGTGAAGTTAAAAAGTTTAAACAATTTAGAAATATCATTATATTTAGGCGAGTAAACGATAAATGTTCGTTTCAGACTCTAAGAACGCAGAAAATCATGTCTCAGGTTGAAAAACGACTTGGGACCATATCTCACCTAACTTGAATGGTAGAATCAAACTTTAACTAAACGTAAAGTATGTATCTAGGGTACAGTTAAAAAGTTTAAACAATTTTTAAATATAACCATTTTTAGGCGAGTAATCGACAAAATTTCGTTTCAGATTCTAATGTCGCAGAAAATCGTGTTTCAAGTTGAAAAACGACTTGGGACCATATCTCACCTAAATTAAATGGTAGAATCAAACTTTAACTAAACGTATAGTTTGTACCTAGGGTGAATTTAAAAAGTTTAAGCAATTTTGAAATATCACTATGTTTAAGCGAGTAAACGAAAAATGTTCGTTTCAGATTCTAATATCGCAGAAAATCGTGTTTCAAATTATAAAACTATTTGAGACCATACCTTACCTAAATTACATGGTAGAATCAAATATTAATTAAACCTATAGTTTGTACCTTGGGTGAAGTTAAAAAGTTTAAACAATCTTGAAATATCATTATATTTAGGCGAGTAAACGAAATATGTTCGTTTCAGACTCAAATAACGCAAAAATCGTGTTTCAAATTGTAAAACTACTTGAGACTATATCTTACCTAAATTTAATGTCAGAATCAAATTTTAACTAAACGTAATGTTTGTACCTAGGGTGAAGTTAAAAAGTTTAAGCAATTTTGCAATATCCCTATGTTTAAGCGAGTAAACAAAAATGATCGTTTCAGATTCTAATATCGCAGAAAATCGTGTTTCAAATTATAAAACTATTTGAGACCATACCTTACCTAAATTAAATGGTAGAATCAAATTTTAACTAAACGTATAGTTTGTACCTTGGGTGAAGTTAAAAAGTTTAAACAATTTTGAAATATCATTATGTTTAGGCGAGTAATCGACAAAAGTTCGTTTCAGATTCTAGCATCGCAGAAATCGTGTTTTAAGTTCAAAAAAAGCTTGGGACCATATCTCACCTAAATTACATGGTAGAATCAAACTTTAACTAAACGTATAGTTTGTATCTAGGGTACTGTTAAAAAGTTTAAACAATTTTTAAATATAACCATTTTTAGGCGAGTAATCGACAAAAGTTCGTTTCAGATTCTAATATCGCAGAAAATCGTGTTTCAAGTTGTAAAACGACTTGAGACCATATCTCACCTAAATTAAATGGTAGAATCAAATTTTAACTAAACGTAATGTTTGTATTTTGGGTGAAGTTAAAAAGTTTAAACAATTTAGAAATATCATTATGTTTAGGCGAGTAAACGAAAAATGTTCGTTTCAGACTCTAAGATCGCAGAAATCGTGTTTCAAGTTGAAAAACGACTTGGGACCATATCTTACCTAAATTAAATGGTAGAATCAAATTTTTACTAAACGTAATGTTTGTACCTGGGGTGAAGTTAAAAAGTTTAAGCAATTTTGAAATATCACTATATCCTATATATATATATATATATATAAGCGAGTAAACGAAAAATGTTCGTTTCAGACTCTAAGAATGCAGAGATCGTGTTTCAAGTTGAAAAACTACTTGGGTCCATATCTCACCTAAATTAAATGGTAGGTATCAAACTTTAACTAAGCGTATAGTTTGTACCTAGGGAGAAGTTAAAAAGTTTAAGCAATTTTGAAATATCACTATGTTTAAGCGAGGAAACGAAAAATGTTCGTTTCAGACTCTAATATCGCAGAAAATCATGTTTCAGGTTGAAAAAGGACTTGGGACCATATTTAACCTAAATTAAATGGTAGAATCAAATTTTAACTAAACGTAATGTTTGTATTTTGAGTGAAGTTAAGAAGTTTAAACAATTTAGAAATATCATTATGTTTAGGCGAGTAAACGAAAAATGTTCGTTTCAGACTCTAAGAACGCAGATATAGTGTTTCAAGTTGAAAAACTACTTGGGTCCATATCTCACCTAAATTTAATGGCAGATCAAATTTTAACTAAACGTAATGTTTGTACCTAGGGTGAAGTTAAAAAGTTTAAGCAATTTTGAAATATCACCATGTTTAAGCGAGTAAACGAAAAATGTTCGTTTCAGACTCTAAGAACGCAGATATAGTGTTTCAAGTTGAAAAACTACTTGGGTCCATATCTCACCTAAATTAAATGGTAGGTATCAAACTTTAACTAAACGTATAGTTTGTACCTAGGGTACAGTTAAAAAGTTTAAACAATTTTTTAATATAACCATTTTTAGGCGAGTAATCGACAAAAGTTCGTTTCAGATTCTAATATCGCAGAAAATCCTGTTTAAAGTTGTAAAACGACTTGAGACCATATCTCACCTAAATTAAATGGTAGAATCAAATTTTAACTAAACGTAATGTTTGTATTTTGAGTGAAGTTAAGAAGTTTAAACAATTTAGAAATATCATTATGTTTAGGCGAGTAAACGAAAAATGTTCGTTTCAGACTCTAAGAACGCAGATATAGTGTTTCAAGTTGAAAAACTACTTGGGTCTATATCTCACCTAAATTTAATGGCAGATCAAATTTTAACTAAACGTAATGTTTGTACCTAGGGTGAAGTTAAAAAGTTTAAGCAATTTTGAAATATCACCATGTTTAAGCGAGTAAACGAAAAATGTTCGTTTCAGACTCTAAGAACGCAGATATAGTGTTTCAAGTTGAAAAAATACTTGGGTCCATATCTCACCTAAATTAAATGGTAGGTATCAAACTTTAACAAAACGTATAGTTTGTACCTAGGGTACAGTTAAAAAGTTTAAACAATTTTTAAATATAACCATTTTTAGGCGAGTAATCGACAAACGTTCGTTTCAGATTCTAATATCGCAGAAAATCGTGTTTAAAGTTGTAAAACGACTTGAGACCATATCTCCCCTAAAATAAATGGTAGAATCAAATTTTAACTAAACGAAATATTTGTACTGTGGGTGAAGTTAAAAAGTTTAAACAATTTAGAAATATCATTATGTTTAGGCGAGTAAACGAAAAATGTTCGTTTCAGACTCTAAGATCGCAGATATCGTGTTTCAAGT
The DNA here is from genome assembly GCA_947425015.1 of Pterostichus niger. Classification (NCBI taxonomy): domain Eukaryota; kingdom Metazoa; phylum Arthropoda; class Insecta; order Coleoptera; family Carabidae; genus Pterostichus; species Pterostichus niger. The sequence continues at coordinate 10,015,034 of OX380349.1, read as the reverse complement.
TGAAAAACGACTTGGGACCATATCTTACCTAAATTAAATGGTAGAATCAAATTTTTACTAAACGTAATGTTTGTACCTGGGGTGAAGTTAAAAAGGTTTAAGCAATTTTGAAATATCACTATATACTATATATATAAGCGAGTAAACGAAAAATGTTCGTTTCAGACTCTAAGAACGCAGATATCGTGTTTCAAGTTGAAAAACTACTTGGGTCCATATCTCACCTAAATTAAATGGTAGGTATCAAACTTTAACTAAACGTATAGTTTGTACCTAGGGTACAGTTAAAAAGTTTAAACAATTTTTAAATATAACCATTTTTAGGCGAGTAATCGACAAAAGTTCGTTTCAGATTCTAATATCGCAGAAAATCGTGTTTAAAGTTGTAAAACGACTTGAGACCATATCTCACCTAAATTAAATGGTAGAATCAAATTTTAACTAAACGTAATGTTTGTACCGTGGGTGAAGTTAAAAAATTTAAACAATTTAGAAATATCATTATGTTTAGGCGAGTAAACGAAAAATGTTCGTTTCAGACTCGAAGAACGCAGAAATCGTGTTTCAAGTTGAAAAACGACTTGGGACCATATCTCACCAAATTTAATGGTAGGTATCAAACTTTAACTAAACGTATAGTTTGTACCTAGGGTACAGTTAAAAAGTTTAAACAATTTTTAAGTATAACCATTTTTAGGCGAGTAATCGACAAAAGTTCGTTTCAGATTCTAATATCGCAGAAAATCGTGTTTCAAGTTGTAAAACGACTTGAGACCATATCTCACCTAAATTAAATGGTAGAATCAAATTTTAACTAAACGTAATGTTTGTATTTTGGGTGAAGTTAAAAAGTTTAAACAATTTAGAAATATCATTATGTTTAGGCGAGTAAACGAAAAATGTTCGTTTCAGACTCTAAGATCGCAGATATCGTGTTTCAAGTTGAAAAACGACTTGGGACCATATCTTACCTAAATTAAATGGTAGAATCAAATTTTTACTAAACGTAATGTTTGTACCTGGGGTGAAGTTAAAAAGGTTTAAGCAATTTTGAAATATCACTATATACTATATATATATAAGCGAGTAAACGAAAAATGTTCGTTTCAGACTCTAAGAACGCAGATATCGTGTTTCAAGTTGAAAAACTACTTGGGTCCATATCTCACCTAAATTAAATGGTAGGTATCAAACTTTAACTAAACGTATAGTTTGTACCTAGGGTACATTTAGGTACTTGGAAAATATTGACTTGTAGAAGATGGGCCACCTCAGTCCAAGACGTACGCGCTTACAGAGGCGCTAATTGCGACTCAGATCATTATATGGTAATAGCAAAAATAAAGCAAAGAATTAGTAATATGCAAAAATTGGCAGGCTATAAACCAAGAAAATGGAATGTTAGTAAATTGAAAGATGAAAGCGAACTAATGAGGTATCAAGAGAAAATTAAAATAGAATTGAAAGTGAACAAACCTACTGATAATATCGAAGAAGATTGGAAATCCATTAAACGATCTATTTTAACAGCGGCGGAGCAGTTGGGCGAAACCAGCAATGGACGTAACGCTGAATGGTTCAATGATGAGTGTAGAAAAGCAATGAAGGACAAAATTGAAGCAAGGAAGAAGTGCTTACAGAGAGTAAGCAGAAGTAACATGAATGAATATCACCTCAAAAGAAAAATTGCAACGAAATTATGCAGACGAAAGAAAAGAGAACACCTAAACAATAAAATCCGAGAAATCGAAGAAACTAATAATCAAAAGCAAGCTAGAAAATTCTTTAAAGAAGTGCGATCACAGACTTCAGAGTATAAACCCCGAGAGCAAGCTTGCCGAGATAAGGAAGGCAATATACTAACAGAAGAAGCTCATATACTAGATCGATGGAAACAATATTTCCAAGAACTGCTCAATAATGAGAACGAGAGTACCCTTGAAGATATAGAGTTCTACACTGCGCAGCCCATAATAGAACCCCCAACAAGAGATGAAGTGGAGGATATTATAAAATCTTTAAAAAATAATAAGGCACCAGGTAATGATCTTATGACCGCTGAGTTGCTGAAGTTTGGAGGAGAAGAACTTCTGAATCGCATCCACCGTCTTATGCAAACGATTTGGGAAAACGAAGCCATGCCTGAAGAGTGGAAGAGCGGACTTATATACCCCATCCACAAAAAAGGGGATAAGAAAATATGCGGTAACTATCGCGGAATTACGCTGTTGAATGTTACATACAAAGTACTATCATGTCTGATATATAAAAAACTAAATGTATATGCAGAAGAAATTCTAGAAGACTACCAGTGCGGGTTCCGGCAAAACAGATCTACAATAGACCAGATACACATTATGAGACAAATTTTAGAAAAAGGGTATGAACATAGAATTGATATAAACTGCTTGTTCATAGATTACCGCCAAGCTTTTGATTCTATAAATAGAGATAGGTTGTACCAAAATTTGACTTTAATGGGTATACCACGGAAATTGGTCGAGCTAGTAAAATTAACTCTTGAAAACACCACAGCAGCAGTAGTAATTCAAAATAAAAGTAGTGAATACTTTCAAATTAATAGTGGTGTAAGACAAGGAGATTCACTCTCGGCGCTTCTATTTAATTTGATGTTGCATTCAACAGTAAAGAATATACAACTAACTGACACTTTACGAACTAAAAGCAAGCAAATCGGCGCTTATGCCGATGATATTGTAATAGCAAGCAGGAGCATGAATGCAGTTCATGAAGTATTTATTGAACTTGAAAAGGGATCCAAACAAGCAGGTCTAACAATTAACCAAAATAAAACTAAATTTATGCTCGCAGCAAGAAATAGAAATAGAAACGCTCAGGGCAATATTGAGTTTGGTAATTACAATTTTGAAACAGTAGCGAGCTTCCCTTACTTAGGATCAACATTGACTTACAACAATAACGTACACGAAGAAATAGGAGAAAGAATTTCTAAAGGAAATAGAGCTTATTATGCTAATAGATCTTTACTTTGCTCTAAAATTCTAAGTCATCAAACGAAATTAAAAATCTATAGAAGTTTAATCAGACCAATAGTTACATACGGTAGCGAAACGTGGACTCTATTAGGAAAAGATGAAGAGGAGCTAAGACGGTTTGAAAGATAGATTCTACGCACCATATTTGGACCCGTTCAGAACAACATGGGTGGAGGATCTTAATGAATTTTGAATTAGATGCGTTAATAAATAATGCAGATATAGTTAAATTCATTAAATCTCAAAGAATTAGATGGCTTGGACACATACAAAGGATGAACTCACAAAGGATAACAAGAAGAATTAATGAATGGAAGCCAGTTGAATCCCGAGGGAGAGGAAGACCTAGAAAGAAATGGATAGATGACGTAGAGGACGACCTAAGGAGAATGGAAATTAGGAATTGGAAAAGAGTTGCCAATGATAGGACAGCTTGGCGTAAGATAGTTGAGGAGGCCAAAACCCACAAAGGGTTGTAGCGCCAAAGGAAGAAGAAGAAGAAGAACGATATGAAATACTATATACAAGACAAAAAAAAATTAAACTATTATTAAAAAGCTCGATACGGTAAAATTGATTTTAAAATAATTTATAAAGTTGGATTGATTTATTAAAAATAATTGTACCTTCATTTTAATCACAAATTTTTATTTTTATACATTTTATGTTAATTGAATAGATGAATTTGTGGAATTCACATCAAGCAGCGAGGTGGAAGGAGTAAATCCATTGAGTCAAAAAACAATATCGTCTGTGTCAAATTTTTCCGATGAACTGGCAATTACTCAGCACCAAGAATCAACACAATCTCGTGGGACAATAAATATCGTAGATGATAAATTAGTAGCGATCTTCGATCATTGTAAAATAAGTGACCGTAATGCTGTACGTTTGATTATTGCTTTATGTTCAGTATTAAATATCGACGTAAATCCATTAATAGTAAATAGATCATCTATTCACCGAAGTAGAGAAAAAATACGTGAGGAAAAAGTCAAACAAATCAAAGAACTTTTTAAAACTGAAGACTTGAATGCTAGTGTTCTGCACTGGGATGGAAAAATTATGAAAACTTCAAGTGGAAAAAATAGAGAACGACTATCAGTTGTATTAAGTTGTGGACAAATTGAAAAAATATTAGCGATCCCAGTATTAGATGATGGTACAGGACAGTCTCAAGCAATGTTTGACGCTATTAATGATTGGGGTATTCCTAACTGTATCAAAGCTCTTTGCTGTGATACTACTGCTGCGAATCTAGGATTGAATAAAGGAGCTGTAGTTTTAATTGAACAGTTGCTTGAAAAAAAACTACTGTATTTGCCTTGCAGGCATCACATATTTGAACTTATTCTAAGGGATGTTTTTGAACTTAAAATACCTACAACTTCAGGCCCTGATGTACCTTTGCTTAAAAGATTTCGAGAGCACTGGACAGAAATTGATACAAGTCAATATTGTACTGGCGTCGAAGACTCGTACGTGCAAGACAAAATACATAATCATATTGAAGACATCAATCAATTTATCCAAAAGCAACTAGATTCTGAACAACCAAGAGAAGACTACAGAGAACTTTTGGAGCTTGTTCAGATATTTATTGGTAAAGTTCCGTGCAGTAAAGTAAAATTTAGAAAACCGGGTGCGTTCATCACGCTAGATGGATGTCGAAGGCCATATATACTATAAAAATATTTTTATTTCGTAAACAATTCACAATGACGGTGAAATTAATCAAATCAATCAAATTTGTTTTTTTTCATTGCTACAGTATATATCAAAGCATGGTTTACTTGTCCTCTAGCATCTGAAGCTCCAAATAATGATTTATCATTTTTAAAAGAACTTATTGATTATGAATTGACAGATGCTAAAATATCTGAGGTGGCGTTGAAGATATTTAGCAAGCACTTGTGGTATTTAAATCCAGAAACTGCAGCTATGGCCTTTTTTTGACGAAAGAATATCACTAAACATTAAGAACCAGATGGTGATTATGTTAAAAAGTATTGACAAAAGTTCAGAAAACTTGAAACGCTTCGAAATTCAAAATATTAGAGATGTATATAACTGGAACATTGCTTCATTTGTATCATCAAGATCACTCCAGTTTTTCAAACGGTTTGGAATAAATACAGATTTTTTAAATTTAAATCCGTCTGAGTGGTGTCGAAATGAAGATTACCAGAAGGGTTTGCTATTGGTAAGAAGTTTGAAGGTTGTTAATGATATTGCAGAGCGTGCAGTAAAACTAATTGGAGAATACCATAGTATATTAAGCAAAAAAAGGGTATCATATTTCACCTGTACTTTCATTTTTTTATCTTGAAAATCAGAAAACTATCTGTTTTATTAATTGAAAAATCACACATATTAATCACATTTCCAAGAATAACATTGTATTTGCTTTTTTCTATTGTTACGGGAAATCACCCCGTGTGTTTCCGCCGCTGAGTACGTCGAGTAACACACTTTTAATTTGGTTAAAATAGATATATTTAATAACAAATGACATACAAATAATAATATAATAAAACTGAGTTAGAAATATGTGAAGTTGATTTTAAATGTTTTTGCTTCGAATTCTGTGGATCAAGTTCAAGTTCAAGTGTAAAGGTAAGTATAAGTCAAAATGTGAGTGTGGTTTTTGGTTCGAGACTCTTTTAAGGAAACTTGTTAACCAACCCCTAAAAGGAGGGGTTGACGAGGAGGACCAATGAGATGAAGTACCACCCACTTGGGAGGTTGATTTGGGTGGTTTGGAAGTTGGAAGGGAAACGAACTAATCGAGGTCAGAAGAGTAATAATTTTAAGTAAAACTCGGGAATTTCCTGGAGCGAAGGTTTTCGGAAAAAGGGTTCGAAATGTTGTATAAAAGAAATTTAGGAGAGACTATGTGAAAGGAAGTCATCTAGGAGTCGTGGACAAAGACATCTTTACAAAAATAAATACGATTGTAACAAGCAAAAATATCTTTTAAAAGAGAACAATTTGGGTTTAAATTGCTCGGAACTAAAAGTGTCAAGGGATATTTACAAATATGGTTGTAAGTCTGGATTTAAGACTTAGCGATTGAGAAGTAGGATTTTAGATTATCAATGAAACACGTGATGATGCAGTAAAACAACTGTAATTAAAATACACAGATTTACAGACTAGCACAAAGCTAATGCCATAATTACAAAGCTTTCAATAATAACATACCTGAATCAATACAATTGTCATTAATAATGTAATAATAATTCTCTTTTAACCTGCTTTTACGTCGTCTGTTGACACCTCTTATCTGGTCGTATGACAGATGACAATCAGCGTCAGGCGAACAAGTTTGGCACGAAGTACAAACTTACATGGTTATAAAGTCAAAGCAATAAATCTAACTACGTCTTAAAAATACATGAATAGAACAACCTAAAATAAGATAACTATGTATAATATAGTTATGTAGACTAAGACAAATTATAATTTAATTTAATAAACTAATTAAAATTAAAGGTTGTGGAGCGGTTCCATAACACTTTCCCCCTTAGAGGAAAGCACGCAGGTACGAGAGCTTTCCTTAGTTCTGAATGTGGGGTCGAGGGGTACCTTCGCGGGTGGAACGGCGGCTGGTCGGCCTGGCTGGTGGCGCCGGAAGTGGTGGAAGAGCGATTTCTTCTCTCGATGGCGTCGATGGCTAGTGGAGCGATTGGTGCGTTGTGACCTGGTGTTACATTGATTAAATATGCGGACTCATATCTCTGATGATGACCTCATGTATTTCTCAGTGATTTACAATAATAAAGTTCTTGAGTGGCACACACACTAATCGGTTAGTCGAGACAGCTAAGTAAGGAATAGTGGCTTGGTTAAATGCAAATGAGTTGGAATCAGGGTGTGGAATTGGATAGGGTATAATATGGTTAATTATAATCAAAAATAAGATAAACGAGTAAAATAATTATAATAAAATTGAGATATATGAGTAGAATATTTGTATAAAATATAATATAAAATTAAAATAATAATAATAATAGTGTTTTTTATTTACTTAAAGGAAATTGGGTTTACAAATTGAGATAAGTCGCTATATTTTTATTCAGAAAGGAATTTTGTAAGTTATAGTTTTTAGATTTTCTTTTAGAATATTCAAAATGTTTATAAATAGGGTATACATTTTTGTAGTTCTTCAATTTAGATTGATGGAATTTTTGTGGAGAAATCACTTTATAATATTTATTTAGTGGAATAGAAAAATACATTTTGATTTTATTATTATCAGTTTTAGGATTTAGTTTTGTTTCATTTATACACATTTTATAATTATATGAATTTTGTAGAGATTTTAAGTTTGAGGTAAAATGTTGCGTAGTTCTTTTAGGGTTAAGAAAATAATTTAGATTTCTTTTTTGATGAAGAAGTTTTAGTTTTTTGTATAATTTTATTGATGTTAGATATGTTCATATTATTAGATCCATTTTTAGATGTATTACTTTTTGAAAATAATTTAGATGTCTTTTGATCGAGTGAAGGAATAATAGATGAAATTATTAGATTTTCCAGGCTTCGTGAAGTTGTTTTGCTTGATTGATCAACTGAAATATCAACTGAATTTGTTTGTGAATTTGTGTTTTGAATTTGAAGTTCACTGATGATAGAATGATTTTCATTATTTGAATTTTCAATTTTCTTCTTTTCATTCGTTTGAGAATTTGTATTTAGAATTTGAAGTTCACTGATGGAATTATTTTCATTATTTAAATTTTCTATTTTGTTGTTTTCATTTGTTTGTAAATTTGTATTTTGAATTTTAAGTTCACTGATATTCGAATGATTTTCATTATTTGCATTTTAAATTTTCTTCTTTTCTTTTGTTTGAGAATTTATATTTTGAATTTGAATATTACTGATGTTAGAATTAATTTCATTATTTAAATTTTCAATTTGGTTGTTTTCACTTGTTTGTGAAGTTGTATTTCGAATTTTAAGTTCACTGATGTTAGAATTAATTTCGTTATTTAAATTTTCAGTGTTCTTGTTATCATTTGTATTTTGAATTTTAAGTTCACTGATATTAGAATGATTTTCATTATTTGAATTTTCAATTTTCTTCTTTTCATTCGTTTGAGAATTTGAATTTTCAATTTGAAGTTCACTGATGATAGAATTAAATTCAATTTTGTTGTTTTCGTTTGTTTGAGAATTTATATTTCGAATTTGCAGTTCACTGATGTTGGAATTATTTTCGTTATTTAAATTTTCAATTTTCTTGTTTTCGTTTTCTACTTGTTGACAATATTTAGAATAAATAAATAATATAGAATTTTGTGAAGCTGCAAATTTAAGAAATTTCTTGAATTCATCGTAATTTTTGAAATTTATGTCTTCGCAGACGATCTCTGCTCTGTCTTCTAACTGGCATTGAATATATGAAAAAAGTACTGGTACTTGATCATAACTTGCTAAGCTCATAGCACGGTCACAATTATTTCGGAACGTACATAAATTATTTTTATTGCCGTCGTATGTAGTAATTATATCGAATAAATAATCAAATGATTCTGCCATGATATTTATGCATTTTCAAATATTGATGTTTAATAAAATTTATTTTTATTTAGTTTAAATTGATATGATGAATATTTTTATTAGGATCTGGATTAAAATTTTTTATAGAATTATGTTGTTGATTTAGAGTTTGAAATTGTTTTAGTTTCTTCAAATTTTATTTATATTTTGAATTTTGATTTAGAATGTAGATTTTGAATATTGTTTAAGATTTTGAGTTTTGATTTAGATTTCAAATTTTGATTTAGAATTCGAAGTTTGATTTAGATTTTGAATATGAACTTGTTTTTGGCTTGGAGTAAGATTTAGAATTGGAATATTTGTTTATTTGTTTATGATTTAGCTTGAATTTGTTGCGATTTAGATTTTGGTATGAACTTGGTTTTGATTTTGAATTAGAGGTAGAATTGGAATTTTTGTTTGTTTAGGATTTTGCTTAGATTGTTGCGATTTAGATTTAGGATATGAACTTGGTTTTGATTTTGAATTAGAGGTAGAATTGGAATTTTTTTTGTTTAGGATGTTGCTTAGATTGTTGCGATTTAGATTTTGGATATGAACTTGGTTTTGATTTTGAATTAGAGATAGAATTGGAATTTTTGTTTGTTTAGGATTTTGCTTAGATTGTTGCGATTTAGATTTTGGATATGAACTTGGATTTGATTTTGAATTAGAGGTAGAATTGGAATTTTTGTTTCTTTAGGATTTTGCTTAAATTGTTCCGATTTAGATTTTGGATATAAACTTGGTTTTGATTTTGAATTAGAGGTAGAATTGGAATTTTTGATTCTTTAGGATTTTGCTTAGATTGTTGCGATTTAGATTTTGGATATAAGTTTGGATTTGGTATTGATTTATGATTTAGGATGCTGTATAACGAATAACACAAATTAAAGTATGTACTCACAGTAAACCATAGCGTAGTGGAAACATGTAGATCATCTCCGTTGTCCTGTTGATCAGCCGACTGGTACAACGTTGGACTGGAGATCTTCGGATATCTTCTGAAGTTTAAGAGTTAGAACTCAACTTGTATCGCTGTCCAAGTCTTCAGAGATACCACTTCTGACACCAGATTTTTGTTACGGGAAATCACCCCGTGTGTTTCCGCCGCTGATTACGTCGAGTAACACACTTTTAAATTGGTTAAAATAGATATATTTAATAACAAATGACATACAAATAATAATATAATAAAACTGAGTTAGAAATATGGGAAGATGATTTTAAATGTTTATGCTTCGAATTCTGTGGATCAAGTTCAAGTTCAAGTGTCAATGTAAGTATAAGTCTAAATGTGAGTGTGGTTTTTGGTTCGAGACTCTTTTAAGGAAACTTTTTAACCAACCCCTAAAAGGAGGGGTTGACGAGGAGGACCAATGAGATGAAGTACCACCCACTTGGGAGGTTGATTTGGGTGTTTTGGAAGTTGGAAGGTAAACGAACTAATCGAGGTCAGAAGAGTAATAATTTTAAGTAAAACTCGGGAATTTCCTGGAGCGAAGGTTTTCGGAAAAAGGGTTCGAAATGTTGTATAAAAGAAATTTAGGAGAGACTATGTGAAAGGAAGTCATCTAGGAGTCGTGGACAAAGACATCTTTACAAAAATAAATACAATTGTAACAAGCAAAAATATCTTTTAAAAGAGAACAATTTGGGTTTAAATTGCTCGGAACGAATTGCTGATGCTAGTATTTTTTACAACTAAAAGTGTCAAGAGATATTTACAAATATGGTTATAAAGTCAAAGCAATAAATCTAACTACGTCTTAAAAATACATGAATAGAACAACCCAAAATAAGATAACTATGTATAATATAGTTATGTAGACAAAGACAAATTATAATTTAATTTAATAAACTAATTAAAATTAAAGGTTGTGGAGCGGTTCCATAACATCTATCATAAATAAAAATTTTACAACAAAAATTTGATATATTTTAAAAAATAAGTATTGACTTAATAATTATACTTGATATAATATGGGGTAGGTGGCTCAGTGGTATCGAGTCGGCCTGTGGATCTTGAGAACCCTGGTTCGATCCCCACAGCCGACAAACAATTTTCACCAATTTAAAAAATCTACCCCTGTGGCTCCTCCACCACTAATATCTTTGGAGGCCGTGATTTGACGGCTGGTAACCGCACTTTACGCGAAAAAATATATCACTTACCGAGATCTGCTTAGGCAGAGTGCCACACTCAGTAATGGGTAATAGGCGTGATGATATATTTATTTATTTATTTATTTATTATTAATAATTATATAATTTAAACTTTAGCTCGAATAACTCTTGAGCCAATAGATTTAAGAAAAATTATAAGAGACCTTTTTTGTAGAGCGTCAAATTTACAATAAGACATGAAGCGAATTATTACTTTTGATTCATTTGTCGCTGAGTTATAAAATTCTAAAAAAGAAAAGAAATTTTTCCCATGTTATTTCCATAAGAAACTTAGGTTAGAGCGCGGACTATCTTAAAATTAATATTAAGAGCTCAAACTTTCAGAGAATTTTTTTTTATCAATTTGGAAGCATTTGAGCTCCTGGGAGCAAAGAAATTCGAAAATATCCATATTAAGGACCATCCTAATATATATATATATATATATATATATATATATATATATATATATATATATATATAAATTAGGTTTCGATCTACGCAAGTTGACTTTTTAAAAATAATTTATTTTACTATTAGCAACGATGTTGCTTGGTACAAGGTTGATTCTAAACTAACTTACAATATCTTACAAGAGACTAAGCACAAACAACTACTCAGCATGAACATGATACCTACAGATAAATATTATACTACAAAGCATTATTATAGGGGAGCTACGGCAATATAACTCCTCCCTTCTTAAAATTGAGCCCCTTCTGGAAGGCGAGTATCTTCGTTTGGGGATGAGACCTTGGTTCTGTGCTGGATCCTCTTGTTTCTTATATATTGGAGTATATAATATAATATTAAAGTTAAAAGTCCAGTATAAAGTAAAATTGTCCAAATGCTAGGCACGTGCCAATTGATGGATTGATTATTTATCGGGGTTAAGGGATTTGTTGGTATTTCTTCCAAGTTGAGTGATTTTAAATTTATTGTAAGATTTGATATTTTGTTTGTTTTTAGTTCAAATTTCATTTTACCGAATAGTAGTGGTTTACCAATTGTTTCATCTTGATAAATTAACTTTTGATCTTTGAACAACACTTCTCAATTATTTTCTTTAATGAGATACACACCACTTAGAACTTTCACTTCTGCGCCTTGCGGGCAGTTAAACTTGAGTTTTTCTTCTTGAGGAAATACGGCGAGATACTGGTTGATTTCGGGAACGATTTCAATGTGGTTTCTTTTGATATTCAGTTTTGTTTACTGACATTGGCTAGAGGATTTGACGTTCGCATACAGGATTGTAGTGGGTTTGAATTTTATTGGAACACTGATATGTTTTACCTTTAGTACAAATGTCATCTAGAGGTTTAATTTTGTTACCTTCGGATTTTAATAAGTATTTTACATCGGGGATAATTGTTACAAATTCTGATTCCAATTTTGTAGGTATAGAATGCAGATAATAGAGTTCGAATTGCTTTTCGAAATTTATTGGTAATGATATGAAGTAATTTATTTATGATTGTGATATTTTACAATTAATTGTTATTACTGATTCAAAATCTAAAATGTTTTCGTATTTCAGTTCAAACGGTAGTTGGTTTTTATAATGAGATGAAATCTTTTGTAATTCTAAATATAGTTCTTTTGGTCTGATTATACTGGGGTGCATAGTTTTTAGTTTGCAGAAAGTTACTGAATTCTCGATGTCTTGGAATATGTTTAAAATGATATTATATAAAATGATTAATTGGTTGTATAAGTCTTTGCTGTCAAGATCGATTTTATTCTGTATCAAGTTATGTAAATTTTGAATTTTAGTTTTTAATAATAGTTCATTATGTTGAATATCTTGAATTGTACCATTAAATTTTTGTATTATTTGGTGACTTACACTATATGCCATGTTTATTTGATTTTGTAAATTTTGTTCGTTATTCTGCATGTGTTCCAAAATTGTATTATATCTTTTTCCATCTTCTGCGTCTAAATTTCCAGTTATGGATTTAAATATCGTTCCTAGGCCATCGATTAGTCCTCTTTTGTTTCTAGTGTTAGTCGAGTGTATTTTAATATGATTAATTTTGTCATTAATGCTAGATTGAAGGAATTTAATTATTTTATTGTAGTTCTGTAGTTCATGATTATAAATTGTTTTATTTTTGGTGGTTGTGTTGAGATTGTTGTATTGTTCGTTTAAATCGTCATATTCATTGTATAAGGGTGTCAAGTCATAGTAGTGTACAAAAGTGTGTTTGAAATTTTTTTAACTTGGCTGGTCCTAAGTTTATCGGTAAAATCCCTAAATTTTCGGTTTCATTTTTGATGTCCGCTCCTTGTGCGAATATTTTCAAAAGGATAAGTTGTTTTCCTGGGACGTTTAATGTTTGAAAGGTGAATATTTTCAGTAGTGCTACCGTGTTTAGTTTTTATTTTAGCTATTTTCAAATTTTTGTTAATATTTTTTATTATTTCAATTTTGAATTTGTTTTTGGTTTTTTGTTGTTTCTGTTTATTTTTGACTAGGATTTGATCTGGGATATCTGGTAATTCTTCTTGTGTTTTGTTAAGTTTATTAATTATTTTATCTTTATTATGATCAATCTTTTCATGAATTTTTTTATATAATATTTTCATTTTATTTTTATGGTCCGTAATATAATTATTTACTAATTGTTTATCTATTTCTATATTAAATGGGGATTTAGAATCTGTGTCCGGAAATAATTTATGTGGGTTTTAATTTTGTAACCGAATGTATCGTATTATTGTATGGTAATAATGCGTAATTTACTTTGAATTCAATAGGTTCGTGTTTATATAGCTCTTGGTTGTTAAAAAGCCTGATGTGTTCGATTAGGGTCGAATGAAAGCGTTCTATAATACTATTAGAGTCGGGGTGTTGTGAGCTAATAAAGTGAATTTTTATTTTGTGGACTTCTTCTTTTCCCGAGAGAACCCTATTTCTTTTATCTTTTGTTCTAATGAGGAATAAGTGGGCGAAATTTGATGAATGTAAGTTTGGTACGTGGAATGTTAGGGGTATAAATGGAAAAGAAAATGAATTGGTGAATATATGCGTGTGTATAATGTAGATGTTTTGTGTGTGAGCGAGACAAAAAGGAAAGGCTGTAATGAAGAAGAGGTAGATGGATTGTTTTTCTTGTGGTCGGGTGTTGCAGAGAATGAACGGGCAAAACATGGTGTAGGAGTGCTTGTTAGTGAAAGGATGAAACCGTTTGTAAGAGATTATAGTTGTATTTCATCGCGAATTCTTTGGCTGAGACTTAAGGTAGGCTTTCATAGAATCTTCGTTGTGTCAGTTTATGGCCCAACTGAATCCGAAAGTGATCTTGAGAAAGATCAATTTTGGAATTTGTTAGATAGTGTGATTGATTCGTGTGATCCAGGTGAAAAAGTTATCGTATGTGGTGATTTGAATGGTTGGGTGGGAGTAAAGAGAAGCATGTCTGGGAATATATTGGGTAAATATGGTGATGTGAGAGTGAATGAAAACGGTAGGAAAATAGTATCCTTCTGCTTAGAGCGTGATCTTTTCGTTTCCAACTCTGTCTTTAAACATAAATTAGCTCACTTGTATACATGGCAGAATGTGAGGGAGAAAAGGCGGAGTGTGATTGATTTTATTTTGTATGATGTACTACAGAATGAGGATATTAGAGATATGTCTTTTGAGAAAATAAATGAATCTTTGCCTGTATGTGAGCCTAATTTTGAATGCAGCATAAATGATGTTTGGATGAAATTTAAGGATACAGTTCTTAAATGTGCAAAAGAAGTTTGTGGTGAATCCAGATTAGGCTCTTGTCCAAGGAATGCATGGTGGAATGATGAAGTGAAAGAAGCAATTCAAGAGAAAAAGATAGCGTATTTGCGATTTCTACATGTAAAAGATGTGCCTGGAAGTTTACGTGATGAATGTTTGCTAGAATATAAAAGGTTAAATAAACATGTTAAGAGAGTAGTGAGATAAAGTATGGCGCGTTTTGATGATTTGATGAGTGAAAGAATGACGAATGATTTTACTATGAATAAAAGAATGTTTTGGTTGAGTGTGAAGAGATTGAGAGGTGGTAATGTAAGGGCAGTAAAAGCGATTAAGTGTGCGAATGGTGAGTTATTGTGAAATGAATTAGACGTTAGAAATAGATGGTGTGAGTATTTTAGGGATTTATATGGTAGCGTAAATGGATCGCATTGTTGTAGTGAAAATTCAAGAGAAAATGTTAGAAGTGATGAATGGGATATAGATGAAAGAGATGTTAGTTTTGCATTGTTACGTTTGAAGAATGGTAATGCTCCTGGTTTGGATGGTATAACGAATGAGATGTTGAAGTATGGTGGTGAGAGATTATTTGATTGGTTAGTTTATTTATTTACATTTTGTTTGAAACTGTGTGTAGCTCCTGATGATGGGAAACGTGCTATCATTTGTCCTTTATTTAAGGGCAAAGGTAGTTCGAGTGACTGTACTAATTTCCGTGTGATAAGTTTGTTGAGTGTGGTAGGGAAGTTGTACGGGAAGATTCTTATTCACAAGGTACGAACCTTAACAATCTCCAAGTTGAGTAATATGCAAGGTGGATTTTTGCCTGAGAGAGGGTGTGTAGATCAATTGTTTTCTCTTCGTATGATTGTTGAGAAATCACTTGCTAAGAACAAGAAGGTGTTCTGTGGCTTTCTCGATCTTAAAAAAGCATATGATAGTGTTCATCGAGTTATTCTGTGGGATGTACTTCTAGAGTACGGTATAAATGGTAATTTGTTGGGAGCGATTCGTGCATTATACGAAGATAGCGAGGCTGCGGTGAGAGTTGATGGTAGATTGAGTGTTTGGTTTTCTATAGATGTTGGCGTGAAACAAGGTTGTGGGATGTGCCCGTGGTTGTTTAATTTATATATGGATGTGTTGTTACGAAAGTCGCTGAATGGGGCGGATGGTGTACGTATTGGTGGCAGTGTAGTGCCTGCGTTAGCTTATGCGGATGATGTAGTTGTAATGGGTGAATCTGAAGAACAATTGAGAAGAATGATTCTAAGTATAAATGAAGTAGGAAAAGGTTTAAATCTATTACTGAATGTTGATAAATGTAAAGTGTTAGTGTTTGAGAAGAGTGATTTGGTGACTGATTGCAATGTTTCGGTGTATGGTGTGAGATTGGGTCAAGTAAATGAGTTTGTATACTTGGGGAGTGTGTTTTCGAGGGATGGACGTATTGATCGAGAGATTGAGAGAAGAGTATCTGCTGGATGTAAGATATTGGGTGCTCTGGGAACCTTTACTCGGAACGTGAATGTATCCAGAGATGCTCGATTGAGTGTTTATAATGGTGTGTTAGTGCCTACGTTGATGTATGGTAGTGAATGTTGGGTATGGTTGAAGAAACATGAACGGCGTATAACTGCTGTGGAAATGTGATATTTGCGGGGTGCGTGTGGATATACTAGAAGAGATCGTGTCCAGAATACATTGGTGTATGATTAATGTGAGATTGGGAAGAATGTTGTAAGAAGAGTGGGAATAAGTCAGTTGAGATGGTTTGGTCATGTAGAACTTATGTCGAATGACAGATTGGTGAAACAGGTGTATGTTGGTGAAACTGAGGGTGAAAGTTTGCGTGGACGGCCTAGGAACATGTGGATGAATATGATTGAAGGGTTGTT
Source organism: Pterostichus niger (assembly GCA_947425015.1). Taxonomy (NCBI): domain Eukaryota; kingdom Metazoa; phylum Arthropoda; class Insecta; order Coleoptera; family Carabidae; genus Pterostichus; species Pterostichus niger. Next base: position 9,998,664 of record OX380349.1, on the reverse strand, counting down.
GCGTGAGCGAAAGATTCTGAGCGTGAAGAATAAACGAGCTTGTATGAAAAGAATTATAAATGTGGTTGAAGCAAAAGTGGTGTGTCAGGATAGGAATGTTTGGAGAAAATTAATTGCGGGTTAAATATGATGAATGAAGACAAGCGTATGATACTTGATTTTAGATTAATTGGTTAGATGTTTCGAGTGTTTACCTGCAATTGTGTGGAGACCATCTTCAGAAACAAGCGCAGTGTACACTAGCGAATGGACGAATGTTTGTTGTGTGCTGATGAATTTTGGTTGTGAGAAAAGAAAGAGTTTGTATGGAGGAAGTGTTAATGTGGTCGAATCGAGTATCGTGTGTCAGGATGAGAATGTTGACGGGTTCGTGCTACCCCATTTAATGGGATATAGCGTGATGTTATGTTCTCTCTCCGATTTTTCACGACGTAGCTGTAGTAGTTCATCCTTTATCTTTTGTACTTGTTCATTATCATCAGACTCGATATTAGCTATGTAACCAACTCTACCATCTTTCCGTTGCTCAGTTAAAAATGCATTGTATTTTCATTGACCATTAGTGCCACATTTGCATGGGCAACGTCGAACAAATTCAACAATGAAGATTTAAATTTGTCCTCTTTAATTTTATTTGAGTCTCTGTTTACACTTGTTTGAAGGAGCTGATATTGCTCATATAATTTTAACAACTGATCTATACAATGATCTTTTCTTTTAATAGGTATCTGAGCTTTTTGCCAAAATACATTAATTTCATCTATGCAGATTTCAGCACTTTCACGTAATTTTAATTTGAGAATACGTATGTGATAGAAAAAAACTTTTAGCACTTGTAATTTTGATGGCAATTTATTACCGATAATTTGTGTGTCAACATCACCAATTAAATAAATTTTTTGCCGTAAAATTAATCTTGATGTCATGATAAATAAATATTTCGTTAGACAGCTCACACAGATTGTTTATTTTAATTAGAGGTTAAGTGATTTATGAATATTTTTAAGTGTCAAAATGTTTGAGTTCACAAATACTATCAGAGATGGCGTAAGTGACTCAGTCCATAATGCCACAAAAATTACAAACATCTTATTTGCTTTTTTTGGTTATAAATAAAAATTTTACAACATAAATTTGATATATTTTATAAAATAAGTATTTACTTAATAATTATACTTGATGTTATTAATAATTATATAATAATTAAACTTTGAGCGAGAAAAATTATAAGAAACCTTTTTTGTAGAGCGTCAAATTTACAATAAGACATGAAGCGAATTATTACTTTTGATTCATTTGTCGCTGAGTTATAAAATTCTAAAAAAGAAATGGAATTTTTCCCATGTTATTTCCATAAGAAACTTAGGTTGGAGCGCGGACTATCTTAAAGTTAATATTAAGAGCTCAAACTTTCAGAGAATTTTTTTTTATCAATTTGGAACCATTTGAGCTCCCGGGAGCAAAGAAATTCGAAAATATCCATATTAAGGACCACCCTAATATATATATATATATATATATATATATATATATATATATATATATATATATATATATATATATATATATATATAGTGACAATAAAATATATACAAAGAATTGTCAGTACTGTTTATCTATATTGGTTGGGACCAATATTAATATAAAAATATTCTTACTTCATTAAATTGTAAAAAATATTAAATAAATTTATATAATAAAAATACGCAGTGAGATTTTAATGTCTGTTTATTTTTCTTGTGAAACAATACATAACTAGGTACCCTTTTTCTTTTTTCCGGTTTCTTGATTTATCATATTAAAAATAATAATAATTTGTAGTAGGTCACTACACTACTACCGAACGTTACAATCCAATCAGAGATAAGAGCTTTAGCTATATTTTTGGCTGATGGTTCTTTTAAAGGAACTACTTTCGGCCATCTGGTGAAACAGTCAATACAAGTTAGAATATGAGTATATCCTTTAGATGGTGGTAATTTAACAAGATCTATGTGAATCATATTAAATCGTTTCTGTGGTTTTGGAAAGTCTCCGACAGGAGAATTTGCATGTCGCGTAATTTTCTTATTTTTGACAGTTTAAACATGTTTTAATTTTATTTCGTATTTCTGAATGCATATTAGGCCATACAAAATGTTGAGAAATTAATTTGTCTGTTGCTTTTGCTCCAGAATGAGATATTGAGCGAAACTGATCAAAAATTATATCTCGAAATCTTTTTGGAATAAATGGTCGGTGCATTTATTAGAATATCACATGTTAAATCAAATTTTGAATTTTCAAGTTGATAATATACTAATTTCAAATTTGTTTTCTTACTATTCTTAATTTTAAGTAGGTGTTTGTCTGATTGGTGTTTTAAAGCTATTTGTTTGTAATCTATTTGTTCATTGTTAAACATTGTTGATATATGAATTCTAGAATATGAATAAAGCATCAGCCACAGAATTATTTTTACCAAAAATGTGACGCGGATCACTTGTAAATTGGAAAATATAATCTAATTGTCTGATCTCTCTGGGATTGTATGTGTCACTTTGTTTAATTTTGGAAATGTATAATACAGGTTTATGATCGGTATAAACAAAGAATTGTGTTCCGTCAATAAAATATCTACATTTTTTAATCGATGAATAAATTGCTAATAATTCTATACCGAAGGTGCTATATTTTTTTCAGTGAGAGTTAAAGTCTTCGAATAAAATGGTATTGGTTTCCAGGCGTTGGAAATATACTGTTGTAAAACCGCACCAATTCCGTCATTGGAGGCATCTACCATTATGCTTATTTGTACTGTTTGATCAGGAAAAATCAATGTAGTTGATTATACTAATTCGGTTTTTATTAAATTAAATGCCTTTAATGTATCATTGTTCCACGTAACTTTTTTTTAAATATCGTTTGGACTAGTTATTAATTTATTATATATACCTATATATATATATCGCGATTTTGTTACGGCTGGCGCCGTTTCTCGCTTCCTATTCGCCAAACTTCTCTGTCCATCCAGTCTTCTTCCTGGAGATATCTTCGTTCCATAACTTTTCTTATGTCGTGATGCCAAGTTAATTTATTAACGGGGTTTAAAATTATAGCGCAATGTGGTATGAAACAATTGTAAAAATTGTATTAGTCCTAGAAACTCACGTAGTTTACGTTGTGTGTCTGGAAGAGGATATTTTAAAATTGCTTCTACTTTAAATTCTAAAGGTTTAATTCCATTCTTAGAAATTAAATGTCCCAAAAATTCTATTTTATTTAAACCAAATTGCGATTTATTTGTATTAATTATAATTTCATATTTGTTTCATCTTTCAATCACTTTTTTTAAGTGTTCTAGGTGTTGTTTTGGGGAATTGCTTGCTATCAGAAGATCATATAAGTAAGCGAAACAAAAATCTAGTCCTCTAGTGACTTCGTCGATAAATCTCTGAAATGTTTGGGCGCTATTTCGAAAACCGAAGGGCATTACTGTATATTCATAAAGGCCGAAAGAACTTGTAGAATTTGAACATGGAGAAACGCGTTTGTGTGCTCTTCTGCCGAACGTGTACTGATACCAACATAGCGTAGACTCTGAAGACTCAGGAGGACTTTCTCTGGAAGTACGAGGGAAAAACTGATGTGAAGTAGATGTTATCTTGTTCTTTAGTTCTCTGACGTCGTGTACGAGTTGTTGAAGAACTTGGTTGGTTATATGGTCTTCGAGATTCCGAAATTGAAGTAATTTGATTTTGATTGATGGCAAGAATGTTGTCAGCGATATCTGCTTCCTCTTCAAGATTGGTGTTGGTGGATGTTGATAACACAATTTGAACGTTTTTTGGAAGTTTCTGCAGAAATATTTTTTCTAGGATAGATTCGTCTAAAGTTTTCTTGCCAATTAATTGTCTCATGTATCTGAGTAGTTATGAAGGTTTTTTATCATCAATTGAGGATAAATTGAGAAATTGCTGTAGTTTTTCAGAGTTTGATAGGCTGATTCTTTTAATTAAGGTTTATATCAGGTTAGTGTAAGGAAAATCTTCTGAGGGACTGACAATTAAATCTCTGACTTCACTTGCATATTGGGGAGTCAAGAAGGAAATAAGTTTCGAAAATTTGCTGAACTCATTTGTTATCCTGTGACTTTAAAAAATGATTTCCTCTTGGGCAAAAAATAATTCCGGGCTTACGGGCCAGAATTTTGGTACTTTACTGGATGGTGTTATGGCAGAGATGTCAGGACTTGTAAGAGAGTCCAGAGGACTTGTAGTACACTCCATTTACAAGATAGAAGAACAAGAAGAACCATGGATCAGGTTGGGGTCACCAATTTAGTGACAATAAAATATATACGAAGAATTGTCACTAATGTTTATTTATATTGGCTGGGACCGATATTAATATAAAAATATTATTACTTCATTAAATTGTAAAATTTTTAAAATAAATGTATATAATAAAAATACGCAGTGAGACTTTAATGTCTGTTTATTATTCTTGTCAAAAAATAAAAAGTATATATATATATATATATATATATATATATATATATATATATATATATATATATATATATATATATATATATATATATATATATACGAGGGCACTTCAATAAGTAATACAACATATTTTTTCCAAAACGTGAAAAAGTAACAAATAAATATCTGTATTGTTGTTATTAATTTTACCTTGCTACATTTTGTTTAATTTCGTATAGCCACCTAGAATAGTTGAATAAAAAATAAATTCTGATATTTCTCAATTATCTTATTTATCTCGACTTTTTTCATATTACATTTATGACAAGTAATACATCGTTAAAAAGAGAAAAACATGGCGGTTTTTATTTTAATAAAATAATTCTCGGTTCCCATTTGAAAAATAAAGATTGATAGTCGTATCATGTAAACCTGACTTTATAAAAAACTTCTATATGTGTCATCAAATAGTATATTTAATATACTAAAACTTCCATATGAAGAAAATTTTTCTATTTCTTATAATAAAAAAGCTGATGTGGACACCACATGACTTCCTTGTACGCGTATTAAACTAGAGATATTTTTTTAAATGCACATTTTTGACGTAAAATCTTTTAGTTTTTATTTTTTGTTCTAATCCATAGCAAACTTAATTGAAAAAAAATACAAAAAATATATAATATTTAAATTTAGATATCTCGCTTATGCAAAAAGCTAATTTAAAAATTCTTAATGTACTAGACACAGAATTTAATTCTCTAAAATTTTTTTTTGCAGCATTTATTTCTAAAATTAAAATAATACCATTTTTTTCAAGGAAAACTGTTAGCAGCTTCATGTAATGTGTCATTTCCGGTTAGTGTATTTTAACCAAAATCTATTATGTTATTTCCAATGATATAGTAGTCTTATATACCAAATTTGGAAAGTTTTAAATTATATTTGAATATAGTTTCTCATGAAAATCTATTATAGGCTTCAAGTAAAGTACCACTTCCGGAAGTTATATAATGACCAAAAAGGGAGGTGCACAACTATATATTATAAAAATCCTAAATATAAAATTTCAATTTTCTACGGCTTATTGTTTTTGAGTTATGCGAGATACATACGTACGTACAGACGTCACGACGAAATTAGTCAAAATGGACTCCGGGATGGCCAAAATGTGTATTTCCATTGAAATCTGAGAACCGAAAATTTTCGCGATTACAATACTTCCTTTACTTCGGACAAGGAAGTAAAAAGTTAAGGGAGGTGCTGTACGGAACTGTTAAAATGGCGTCTGTAATGGATGTGCGCTCCAAACAATGGGCTAAGGGTGACAATTTCTTGACAAACATTGTTATAGGCGATGAAACATGGGTTCATCACTTCGAACCCGAAACAAAACAGCAATCAATGGAGTGGCGCCATACCCACTCCCCTGCCAAGAAAAAGTTTAAAGTCATGCCCTCAGCCGGTAAAGTCATGGCTACAGTCTTCTGGGACGCTGAAGGGGTTATTCTGGTCGATGTCCTTCCACATGGTCAAACGATCAACTCTGAAGTGTATTGATGCAGTACGACATTGGCTCTGACATCAACCAGTGGAATGGTACCCTGCAGGTATATAGGCCTTTATTTCAAGGTGCCGTAAAGCCGTAGCATTGAATGGAGATTACGTTGAAAAATATTGTTGTATAGCTAAAATATTGGGCACGAACTTGGTGTCTTTGAATGCTGAATAAAAAAACACCTGTTTTGGAAAAAAATGTGTGGTATTACTTATTGAACTACCCTCGTATATATATATATATATATATATATATATATATATATATATATATATATATATATATATATATATATATATATATATATAATAATAATAATAATAATAAAAATTTATTTCCAAAAGACCAAAAAAACATTGGCATATGGTATGTCAAAATACAAAAAAAATATAGTAAATACAATAAAATAATGTTACAAGATGATACATATAATATAAAATTACAAAATAGATGAGTCCTGTATATATTCTTCTACCGAGTAATAACATATATTAATAAATAGATTTTTTAATCGTCTCTTGAAATTATTAAACGAGTTTACATCTTTTATTTCTGATGGTAACAAATTGTATAATCTTATTCCTATTACAAAGGAATTTTTTAGGGTTAGCGATAATTTACATTTAGACATTACAAAGTTATCATTTCGTCTAGTATTGTAATCATGATTATCTTCATGTTTCTGTATTTGGTGTTGCTTGTGCCGTATCAGTAAAATAACATTGAATAAATATAAAGATGGCAGCGACATAATTTTCTCTTTGATCAAGAAATCTTTGCAAGAAATGCGATATCCTAGGTTATACATGTTTCTTATTGCTCGTTTCTGAAGTACAAAAATGCGGTGTGAATATTATACCGTAAGACATAATGGTATGGAATTCAGCATAATAAAATGATTTTGCAGTATCTACGTTTGTAATTTGTCTAAGTCTTTTTATAGCATAACATAGAGGAGCAAGTTTTGTACAAATTTTATTTGTTTGAAGGTCCCATTTAAGATTTTCATGAAAATGAATACCCAGTACTTTTTGACTATTTAACTGAGGAATTGATTTTTTATTACATCTAGTTAGAATACTTGAGTCACGTTTAACAGTAGAAAATTTAATGATAGCAGATTTACTTGCATTCAGGGTTAAAGACAGATTTGCACACCAAACAGAAAGATTCTCAGTTAACAATGAGAGATTTGTAGTATTTGCTGTTGTATCTTGAACAATAATTGAGGTATCATCAGCATAAGAAATAAATTTATGGCCTTCAAGTGTTTCTCTTATATCATTTACATACAGTGTAAATAGCATTGGACCAAGTATGGACCCTTGGGGAACGCCCATTTTGACAGGTTTAATATCAGATCTGCAATTGTCATAGTAAACAATTTGTTTCCTATTACATAGATAAGATCGCAGCCAACTACTACAAATGCCACGCAAACCATAGCGTGATAATATGTTCAACAATGTATTGTGGTCAACGCAATCGAAAGCTTTGGATAAATCAACAAAAATACCATAGGAGCTAATGTTGTTATCCAAGTTGGTGTATATAGTATTGAGTAAATCGATCAGCGCAGTGGTAGTGCTGAAGCCCTTACGATAACCATGCTGCTCTGTAATAATTATCTGATTTTTCTCTAGAAACGATGACATTCTATTTAGCATCACTTTTTCCAGAAGTTTGTGAAAAACAGATACTAAGCTAATCGGACGATAATTTGTTACTAGTTCTTTTGGACCCTTTTTATGCAACGCAATTACTTTGACAGTTTTCAAAATATCAGGAAAATTTGCTTCAGAAATAGATCTGTTGATGCAGTGCAGTAACGGTACTATTATTACGTTATAACAACGTTTCAACAAATTAGCCGGAATATCATCTGTTCCTGTCGATGAAGAATCATTTAAAGATAATATTGCCGTAATCAGTTCGGATTCAGTCACAGGATTCAAATAAATTGAGTTATTACTGAAAATGACATTGTTTGTTTTATACTTAGAAGGCTCACTGATATGTGGAAGTTGTTTTACCAAATCATGTGGAATATTCGAAAAGTGGCAGTTAAACATGTTGGCAATATCTAAGGGTGTACTTGCTATGCTATTATTATCTTTTAATGCCGTAATATTTGTCATTTTAGAATCACCCGTATTTAAATTTCGTTTAATTAGCCTCCATACTTTAGCAGTATTATTACCACAGTTGTTTAAGTATTTAGAGTTGTACTTTTGTTTTGCATTTTTTATTGTTTTTCGGAAATCGTTTTTCTGAGCATTATAGTAATCTTTGCTCACAAGCTTTAGTTTATAAAATTCATACAATTTTTTTATTTCAAGTGAAAGAGCTTTTATTTCATTCGTAATCCAAGAGTTGCTTTTTCCACTGTCTATTGGCACACTCATTTTAGGGTGTGTAATATGAAAATTATGTAAGAATGATTCTAGAAAATTATGAAAACAAATGTCTACAGTATCTGCGTTAAAAACATTAGTCCAGTCTTCCTGGTGTAATCTAAATATAAATTTATTTAAATTTTCTTCTGAAAATTGCCTTTTTTCAATTTTAATGTCATTCATTGCTTTTGTTGACAGTTTTATACAAATACTTTGAGCCGAGTGATCTGATAGTTTGTTATGAATAACTTTTGATGTATAACTAGAAGGATTAAAGTTAGTAAAAATATTATCTACACATGTTTTAGTTGTGTTACATATACGGGTAGGTTCATATATAACCTGGTGTAGATTATATGAATTCATTACATCGAGTAGCTGTTTTTTCTGTAGATTATCAGGTAAAAGATTGATATTAAAATCACCTAAAACTAATACATTGATATGATTGTGATTTGACATTATTTTTGACAAGCACATATCTAGTTGTTTTAAAAAACTATTTAGATTAGAATTCGGTGACCTGTACACAGTTAAAATAAAATTAGTAACAATGTTTTCTGTGAATTTAATAGCACAGCACTCGAAGATTAGCTCAACATTAAAGTCGTTAATGAAATGTACTGTTTCGAAATTAATTTTATTATTACAAAGAATCATTACACCTCCATGACGGTGAGATTGTCTATAAAATTCTGCAGCTAAAGTAAAACCTTTTAAAGTATAGGCTATTTTTTTATCTTGCTGCAGCCAATGTTCAGATAGGCACAGAATGTCAAAGGAATGTAGACTTAGGAAAACTTCTAGCTTTTCCATTTTGTTTCGTACACACTGTATGTTTTGGTGTAGAACCTGTAAACTTGATGTACAATGTATAGCACCTGAAAGCTTGTTATTGTTTATGTTGCTGTTTACATAAGTGTTATTCTTAGACTGATGTCCCTGGTTTACGAAAAAAATTAAACCTGCGCACCCTTATTCCTTTTGGCCAGAAGGCTTCAGTATTTAGTGTGTCAAGTAATTCAAAGTCAGCTTTAACACGGAAAGAACTGTTTGCGGATGATTCGTTGGACACTTTTTCCACTTCGAAAGTTTTACTCGGACATTTAGTAACCAGAAAGTTTTTCAAGTGTTCTTCCGTTGTGTCAGAGTGTACCTTACTAACATGCAACCAAGCATATTTATTCGCACTGCGAACAGATAAGTTATTAACACTATTTCCTATTATTACGCTGGAGTTTGCTGAATTGTTTTTACTATTTAGGTTAGTTTGTTTATTATTGTTATTTTGATTACCGCTTGCTACAACAGGTTGTTGCGTTACCGATTTTGTCAGTTGTTTATTTTTGTTGTTGCTCTTCTCAATCTTAGATGTCGACAACTATTGTTCACGTTGAATTACCGACTGTTTTTGATTCACCTTGTCACTATTGAGTTTGTCAATATTACTTAAGTTAATAATCAGTTCAAGATCTTTTATTCTTTGTTCTAAATGGTAATTTAATTTATCAAGTATTTCACACTTTTCTTAAATTGCATTGTATTCACGATTTTTTGCTACTAAACTGAGGTTATCACCTGCGTCAGTAAAATTTTCGCTTTCTTCTACTTCATTATTGTTTTTGAAGCACGATATAATGAACTTTTTTAAAACTTCATTGTCACTAAAATGCACAGGAAGTTGTTTCAAAATTATTAATTCAACTAATTCACTTTTTTTAAGTTTATGGAGTTCACTTGAAATAGTACTAGTCATTTAATCTACCGCCATTTTTATATATATATATATATATATATATATATAACTGGTATAACACGAAAAGTGAAACATAGGCGTTTAACATGGCAAATCAGTTTTTCCGTGCGCATTGCTTCCCTAATTATTTTAGGAAAAAATGTTTCAAATAAATGTTGTAAAGCATAAAATTCTACATCCGAATCAATAAACAAAATTCATTTTGACTACTTCATAACTGCAGAAATTAAATTTGAAAATTTACGTAATTTCAATTTAATAGTAATAGCCATGGAATTAAAAACAGGAGATGAACAAATGCGTAACGTTTTATACGTCAAATTATTAGTATTTATTTTGACCAACTGTGATATTAAATCAATATTAGGGTTTATTATTATGAAAAATGAATAATTATTCAGATGAAGAAAAGTTGGAAATAATTAAATGGCATTATTCTGGCCATAGTTTACGACTAATTCGTGACTATATTAGCGCTATTTGGCAGAATTATGATATTCCTAGTACGGCAACTATTCAGAGGTTTATAGTAAAGTTTGAAAAGACAGGAACACTAAATTTCAAGAAAGAAATAAATGAAAGAATTTATAACAATGAAGAAAATATTCTTGCTTTAATAGAACTGGAGCCAACAATGAGTGTGCGGGAAATTTCCAGAGAACTAAATATAAATTTTATGACAGTGCAAGAATTCTCAAAAAACATAAATACATTCCTTTTAAATTTCAAAACCACCAAAATATTATGGAACGAGATTTTGAACTGCGTGCCTCATTCTGTGACATAATGATGGAGAAATCAAATTGAAATAGAGAATTTTTAAGTAGTATTTTATTCACAGATGAATGCACATTTACCATGAATGGCGAACCAAACTGTCATAATTATCCGTACTGGTCACAAAATAATCCACATAATATTGTAGAATCGAGGACACAATATCGTCATTCTGTCAATGTGTGGGCAGGAATTTTTGGTGATAAAATCATTGGCCCATTCTTCATCCAACGAATAAATTCAGCATCATATTTGAATTTATTAATTAATGCTGTTGGACCACAAATTGTTGAAACAAACAAAGAAAATGTGTGGTTCCAGCATGATGGCTGCCCTGCACATAGCACTAGAGAAGTTGTGGAATATCTAAACCATGTATTTCCTGAAAGCTGGATAGGACGAAATGGACCAGTTAACTGGCCAGCACGGTCGCCAGATTTAAATCCGTGCGATTTTTCTTTATGGGGCCATTTAAAATCTTATGTTTATAAAAAAAGATACCAGAATTTAGAAGAACTTAAAAATGCTATATTGCAAGAATGCCAGAAAATAAATAGTCGACAATTAAAGAATACTCGAGAAAGCTTCTATAACAGATTAGGTTATTGTTTAGCTCAAAACGGTGGACTATTTGAACATCTAATTTATCAATTTAAGAATATTTAGTTTGTTGATTTTTTATTGAATTAAATTTATCTTACATTAATTAATTTGTTAAATAACAACCTACCTTAAATATTTTATCGATTTTATTATTTTATTATTCTTAAATAATAAATCTAAAAAATATTTAGCCTTATTATTATTAATTTTTTATTTAGAAAATAAATACTTAGTATGTAGAAATGATTTTGACAATTTATTCTGACATTGACGTATAAAACGTTACGCATTTGTTCATCTCTTGTTTTTAATTCCATGGCTATTACTATTAAATTGAAATTACGTGAATTTTCAAATTTAATTTCTGCAGTTATAAAGTAGTCAAAATGAATTTTGTTTATTGATTCGGATGTCGAATTTTATGCTTTACAACATTTATTTGAAACATTTTTTCCTAAAATAATTAGGGAAGCAATGCGCACGGACAAACTGATTTGCCATGTTAAACGCCTATGTTTCACTTTTCGTGTTACACCCGGTATATATTGTCACGTCTCGGGGGATCTTAGTAAAATAATCAGTAACCGACATTAGAGTATACTGAGCAGACGTTATCAAAATAATTATAATTACAGTTACAACTATGATAATGCCACAAACAACTGACGTGACGACATTACTCATAGCTCAAGATGGGTACCGTGTTGAAGACTCCAGTAAAACAGTGCCAGGACTTCATTCTACCGTGTGGATTTCAATGAATACAAGCGAATAGTTTTCATAAATGTTTATTGGTTAATATTACAGTTTGTACTTACAAAGTTTCCCATGGCTTCACCATCGTGATACTGATGCACTTGATTTAACGGAGAGTGGAAGAACTAGCGACTCGAACTGTGTACAACTGTCTTCGACTGTCGACTCTTTACTGAATACTGTCACAGATTAACCTCGTACTGTCTACTGTCGAACTGTCCTCGACTCTTCCAGAACTTGAGTTTTTATACAAAGTGCATCAGCCACTGTGGTTAGCTATTTCCGTCAAGCTCCCGATTCTCGGGTTTAGGTTACACTAAAATCTACTGTGATGCATTCTTTTCTTAGATTCTAACGCAGTCTTCTCGTAAGTGTCTCCAAAAAAGGTGATTACTAATACAACTGTGACTAAACTAGGAGATCTATATTTTGAACATTGAACTTGAGATCCGGGACTCCATATCGATTACACGGAACCGCGAAGGTGCTAGACCGCAGTCCATCTTGCGTGATTGCGGTCGGCTACTTCCTGGTTTGCGAAGCGATGTGTCCTCTTATCGAGAAGCGTGCGAAATTAAGTGCGAAAACAAGTATTCGGAGAACATGGTATTCAGGAGGTTGCTGTCGAGCTCATGCTAGGCAATTACTCATTATGCGTAATGCAAAACTCATTACAACACCTTAGTGTGTGATAACCTGTCCTTATTAGGAGAATACGTATGACTAGAGCTTGAAAATATTCTAAGTATTTCATGAGCGCGACAATATATATATATATATATATATATATATATATATATACGAGGGAGTTCAATAAGTAATACAACACAGTTTTTTCCAAAACAGGGGTTGTTTTATTCAGCATTCAAATACATATATATATATATATATATATATATATATATATATATATATATATATATATATATATATACAAGGTGTAGAATTGAAATGTAGCGTATAGGGATTTAAATGTTATTTTTTAAATATTGCTGTATCTCTTTACCTATTCACTTTAGAGCAAAAGCGTAAATACAAAAATTGTTCAGAAATTAAAAACGCTTCCTATAAAGTAAATTTACATAAATGTGAATAGTTCACGAGATATTAATTAAATGAAATTCAAAATTTATTTTAATTTTTTGTAGATTGCGTTGGAAAATTAAACAAATGAACTGAATATTTGACATATTGTAAAAGAGTTTGACATTTGTTTATTACAGTGTTGTAATATTTGTTGAACAAGTTTTTGAAGAATATTGTAAGGAAATAGTGAATAAATTTCAGGTGCACAAAATGTTTGACGTATTTATTATAAAATAAGAAAAATACATTATATTGCTACTATAATTTTAACAAATTATTTATTTATAAATTTACAAGAAATGTTCGAATGAGTTTCCATTTACTGCTAAGCAATGCCCTAACCGATCATAAAATGCTGGGTGCACATTATTTAATTGTCTTTATGTGATTGCTTCACATTTTCTTATAATTGTATTTATTAAAATATCAATGTTTGCAATATTGGTTTTATAAATTTTTTCTTTTAAATATGGCCATAGGAAAAAGACATTTGGCGCCAAATCCGGAGAACGGACTGGCCAGTTAATTGTACCCCCACGACCAATCCACGAATCTGGAAAGCATTCATCTAAGTATGCATTTACATTTCTTGCAAAATGTGCTGGACAGCCGTCATTCTGGTACCAAATAATTTGATTTTCCCTGGATCTTACTTCCAAATCAGGTCCAATATCGTTTTGAAGAAGATTCAAATACTTTACTTCATCTTTAGCTCCATCAATAAAAAACGGTCCAATAATGTGCGATCCAAAAATACCTGCCCACACATTTTTTGGCGATACTGGGTATGAGTTTGAAGAACCAAACGAGGATTATCTTTACTCCAAAATCGATGGTTTTGCACATTAGGCTCGCCGTTCAAAGTAAAAGACGTTTCATCCGAGAAACAAATGTTATTTAAGAATTGTCTATCTAAATTCGCTTTGTTCATCATCACAAAACTCAGTTCTTGCCATTTCATCAGCTTCAAAGATTTCTTGATGTGTAGCGTATTTATAAGACTTGTAATTTTCTGATTTTAATATTTTATGAACTGTTGAAAAATGTATGTTTAGTTCAGAAGATATTTGACGCACGCTACAATTTGGATTTTCGGTGACGGCTAACATTACATTAAGTTTATTATCATTGTAATCGTCATTATTCACAAGTTGTTGATTTCGCCCTTCACATTTCCTACATAATGGTAAAACACTTCCAGTCGTTCTAAATGTATGTATTATTCTACGGATTGTAGTAAGGGATGGAATTGGCCGATCCACATACAAAGCGCTAATAAGATCTCGCACTTGCGCAGCAGAATTTCCCGCAAAATACCACTCAATACATTGAATTTTTTCTTGTGTGCTAAGATTATTCATTATTTCTTTACAATATTCTTCAAAAACTTGTTCAACAAATATTACAACACTGTAACAAACAAATGTCAAACTCTTTTACAATATGTCAAATATTCAGTTCATTTGTTTAATTTTCCAACGCAATCTACAAAAAATTTGAAAACATTTTGAATTTCATTTAATTAATATCTCGTGAACTATTCACATTTATGTAATGAAATTTACTTTATAGGAAGCGTTTTTAATTTCTGAACAATTTTTGTATTTACGCTTTTGCTCTAAAGTCAATAGGTAAAGAGATACAGCAATATTTAAAAAATAACATTGAAATCCCTATACGCCACATTTCAATTCTACACCCTGTATATATATTATTTACTAATTAATAATAATAATAATGTTTCTTTTTTGGAAATTTAAATAAACACCTTCATTTTTTATAACATTCATCAACATCAACTTTGAAACACTATTAAATATACATTTTTATAAGTTATTATAATACGTTTTCGTTAGACGAAACTTTTATTTGCAACATTTATCTCTAAAATACGTAATAATTGAAATGAACCATAAAACGATTAACTACAATCTTTATTTCAGATATTTTTCTCTATGACCATATAAGAATTCTAAATAAAGATAATTTCTATTTAATAATCTGGTTAGCCCGTTTTTCTCAGAAAAATTTAATATTGTTTCATAAATAACATATATTTGATTCTGACATGTATTATATTTTCATATGTATAATACAGTTAGAAGGTTTAATTTTGATTAAATATTATTTATTTTATTCACTTACAAATTCAAACCTATATGATTAGATACTTCCGAACTCAAAAACATTATCGTAAAGCGGTCTGTATTATTATTTATAAGTATTGTAATGTCGGGGAAGTACTGTGTTGCGCAGCGGATTTTTTTAGTATTGTTATAAGGTTTCACATGTATTTCAGTTCGCTATTTTGTATGAGGAGGTTCTCCTGACGATGAGGCCCGATGCGCGCGCTACCTGCGCTTATTTATAAATACGGCCCTGATACCGCAGCGCTGGAATTGTGTCGCACAAAATATTCTCAGCTGTTGGCTTGATGTTCACGGCGACCAGTATTCGAATAAAGTTTACAGTTGTTATATATGTTGCTTATGAATATCTTCTCACTGATTTAAAACTTTAAGGGCCGGTTTTATAAACAAATATATTCCCCACTTAAAATTTAGTAGCCTAGTAAATTTACTTTAGTAGAAATTTGGGTTTTATAAAGCTCACTTAAATTTAGTTGCTAAGTAAATCTTCTCCTAAATGAAGTGGAAAATTGCCTAGTATTAAATTTTAACGGATCCAGACTTCGAATTACGCGGGGTGGGGGGTCATGGAGTGAATTTTGTCTTTAAATAATTTTTACAATCACATTAATAAATCACACTAAATCGTCTTTGGAATCGTATTAAATCACATTAAATCACCTTTGGAATCACATTAATTCACATTGAATAACATTAAATCATCTTTAGAATATACTTAGATAACAAACAAAAAATTTCCTCAAAAATATCCCCTAAGAACGCCAACACTTTTTAAATCATAAAGGTTCAATATCTAATCGGTTCATCGATAGAATACAAAATTTATTGAATTAGAAGTTAATTTTCTAAGTGCAAATGTCGGTAGTCACATACTTGACTAGGTCTTAAATAGAATACCTCTCCCATCTGCGGGTCGAAATAATATCCCCACAAAATATTGGTTTTTGGCTATTTATTAGAATAATAAATCAAGCAATAGTTCTTAGTTATCTTAGAATTGTAAGTTCTTAGCTAATATTTTCTATTTAATTTGTTTAACAAATGTTTAAATAATGACATCATTATTATGTATTAGGGCCAATTAACTATTAGAGCCAACATTTAAAAAATCCTTGCTTAGGGGGGGGGGGTCATGACCCCCATGACCTCCCCGCTGGATCCGCCCCTGACCACTGCAAAGATATGAAATACTATTTTAATGTCCTTGATGTACGTTATGATTTGAAATTTAATGCCTGTGTGTAATCGTACTAAATAAAGTTCTAATTTATATTGTGAGTGTTTTTAAATAGTTCATTATTTCTTCTATCTATTGTGAACATGTTTGACGTTAGTGATGTTATGTCAATTTCTTCGTAATATGTTTTATATATTACGACATTATCCTTTGATACTGGTCATGCAAAAAGCATTCGACCTCCTCGAGTTTTTGGAGGTATAATTTAGCAATTCTACTTATATAATGAGATAAAACTTAAAATAAGGTTCAGATAGTTTTTTTTTTCTTTTTATAAAGAAGTCACCCTGACTTCTAGTACTATATACTGTTTTCATATATTGCACACTATCAACAATGTATTGCGGCATTAAATTCAACTTTATTTTTTTTATGCACAAAAACTAAGCAGTTGAACTTGATAAACGTTTTAACATTGAACCAGCCTAATATTTGCAACATACTTCGAATGCTAGTGTATTTGTTACATTTTAATATAATTCGCATTCCTCGGCTTTGAAGAAACTGTAATCTATTTATGTCAGTTTGTTTGCACATATATAAAATTATAGAAACATAAGTGAAATGAATGAGAATGATAGTGTTGTAAATTAATTTTCTCGTTTCAATAGATAAATAATTACCAATTCTATTTCAAAATCCTACTTATTTGGCAATTTTTTTACACAAATAATTAATGTATGGGGTAGGTGGCTCAGTGGTATCGAGTCGGCCTGTGGATCTTGAGAACCCTGGTTCGATCCCCACAGCCGACAAACAATTTTCACCAATTTAAACAAATCTACCCCTGTGGCTCCTCCTCCACTAATATCTTTGAAGGCCGTGATTTGACGGCTGGTAACCGCACTTCACGCGAAAAAATATATCACTTACCGAGATCTGCTTAGGCAGAGTGCCACACCCAGTGATGGGTAAATGGCGTGATGATATATTTATTTATTTATTTTATTTAAATAATTAATGTAATCTTCGAAATTCAATTTCCTGTAATGTTTAAAATTATTTTTTCCGTTACCTTAGCAACGAGAGAAGAACTACTAGATATTTATAAAAAATCAGATATAATTATTAAATTTACGATAAAATTTTAAATAATTGCAAATAACCGTCACTTGGTTACCTGATGCAAAATTTGTTTTATAAAACGGTAACAGAATTTAACTGACCATTTAATTTAAGTTTCACTTTGTTAAGTGAGGATTAAATTTTTCATTATAAAACCGGGCATAAGCATATTTACAGTAATTCATACATAAACATAACTATAGCTGATGCAACATTTTAAATGTAAAAATCAGAGCTTGATAGCATATTGAGTAGTTATTGTTTTAATTATAGAAAAGTTTTAAATCATCCCATTATAACGAGACACACGCGAAATTGTATAATTTTCATATTTTATCAGATCAATTTACTTGAAATTTTTTATTTAGTTTCTACAAATATTAACATATAGGTATTAATAGTTATAGTAGTTATTAACAAATACATAGACATAATATTAATAAATTGGTGCTATTTGAGTTCATCATAAAATATATAATATCTCGAATTTATATTGACATAGCTTATAGGTATTACTTTTTATGACGCAAGACATTCTGTACAAATTAGGCGAGTGAGATAATTGTATATTATTGACAATAGACGGGTCGCGAATTTTATTCCTATGTAGTATATTTTTTACCTTTATACAAAACCATAGTGTGATAATTATAATTGACACTCTTCAGTACCTAATGTAAATTTTTTATAAATTTTTCAGTATTTAAACCTCAAAATAGATTAAACTAAGCGAACGTATAAGTAGTAAACGAGCAACTTTTTAATGTCGAGTACACACTAAATAATATTGAAAATAAAGCGATTAACAAATTATGATTAAAACAATTAACAAAGTTACAATGACTTGTCATAATTATTAAAAATTAATCAGAATTATGCCATTCACAATTCCATAAAATAAATAACAAGTAAAATCAACTTAAACTAATAGATATGGTTTCATTATGAATGTACGAATTAGTGTGGAAAGTTTTTCGACAGAAGATACTCAATGGGACAGTGGCTACTG
Source organism: Pterostichus niger (assembly GCA_947425015.1). Lineage (NCBI taxonomy): Eukaryota > Metazoa > Arthropoda > Insecta > Coleoptera > Carabidae > Pterostichus > Pterostichus niger. The sequence continues at coordinate 9,979,802 of OX380349.1, read as the reverse complement.
TCCCCTGTACACACGCTGTTGGATAAACAGAATAAAAGCGGGGTGGACACATTACACATTTTCACAAGTACTGCCCTGTACAATGTGCTATTGTTGGGGGGATGCGGTGGCGGAAGCAAACATTCCATGGCGATCCACAAGACGAGTTCGCACGGTGTTGACAGCTGTATAGTTTTTACTCAAAGCATCGTTGCCATTGTCAGATATGACAAACAAAATGAACAAAAATCCAAGTTGAATTTCTTTTTCAAGAACGCTGTGAATTCAAAATGTAATATTCATAAAATTTCAGTACTAAAATGGACCAAATAATGTAACAATGAAAATGAAATATAATTGCTCATCACGGGAACTGCTTGAATAATTTTTATGATATATAGTTTTAACAAATATTTTTGCGTCTGAGATTCTGTTACCAACGGTCAAAACAAAGCTACCATAGTGCTATTTATCTGTTGTCTAATATATTATTATTATAATAATATAGATAAATAGATAAATTTTAATGTCATTAGAATAGATTCTTTACAAACAGATTGGCGGGCTAATTTTCTAGTTAAAATTATATTAACAAAGTAATTAAATAAATACATGTGTTTAATTATGGACTAATTTACAATATTTTTTGTACATTAATAACCAGAATAATATACACATAACCATGTAAGTATTATAGCTAACATAAAAATAATGTTTCATAAAAACAAGCATTGCCTTACCATTTTCAATATACATAATTAAAAAGACAAAGTATTTACAGTGAAGAAGAATATGACGTTTGCCTTTTGTTTGTTAAGATTTGTGAGTAGTAATAAGTATAAGTCGGTGTCTTGGCTATTTTTAATAATGTACCTATTTGTTTAAATAAAATATTCTGAGATAATTATAAATATAATATATTATTATAAAACTTCATAACTGATTCATTATAATTATCTCGTGGCGGTCAATCATTTTGAATCACTCTGTATTACTATTACTCGGAAGTTGTCTGAAGTTAAACAAATTATTATTTAACATAGGGAAAAACCTTTCAGAATTCATATATATAAATAAAAGGGGCTTCTGGTTTAAATTCTGTATATATTTAAAATTCAAAAACTCGACGTTTCAGTACTTTAAACAAATACCTTCATCAGGACAGAAATACAAATAAAATAACATAAATGACTTAAAAATAAACAAATGACATATAAATAAAAATGACAAGTAAAAAGACAAAAATATGTAATTTAAAAAAAAATAAAAAATTATAAATTATGAATCAATGGAAGCCAAGCCTTATTTAATTCCAAACCATCACAATTATTAATATTATTTTCCTCCTTACAAATTTCAATAGCTTCTCTTATAAGTCTTCCGGTGAAACTTGTAGGTCTCGCTAAAATTTTGGTTTCTTCAAAGTTAATTTTATGTAAAAATTCTAATGCATGATGAGCAATTGAAGATTTATTTTGATAATTTAGACGAATGGCTCTCTTGTGTTCTAATAATCTTGTATAACCAGTTCTACCTGTTTGACCAATGTATGCTCTGCCACATTCGCATGGAGTTCTGTAAATACCAGACGATTGTAACGGGATTATATATTTAACAGAATTCAATAAATTTTTTAATTTCATATGCGGATAAAAAGAAACTTTAATATTTTTCTTATTGAGAATTCTTCCTATTTTATCTGTTACATTTTCTCAAGATCAGGTAAGATATTTTCAGTAACTTTTTCTTTTTTAGGACGTAAAACTTTCTTGATTAAAAATTTATTATAACCATTCTTTTCAAAAATATTTACAAGCAATTTATATTCCTCTTGAAGTTTATCATAATGACAAATGATGTTTGCTCTATTGAAGAGACATTTAATACTACTAAATTTCTGTGCAGGATGGTGGTGTGAAGAAAAATTAAGATACAAATTTGTATGGGTAGGTTTTCTATATACAGAATGGAGAATAGTGCCATCAATCTTCCTTTCCAATAAAACATCTAGAAAAGGTAATTTACCATTGATTTAAATTTCCATAGTAAACTGAATATTTTTATGAATATTATTCAAATGTAGTAAAAAATTATTTAAATTGTCTTGTCCATGGGGCCAAACAGCAAATAAATCATCCACATAACGAAGCCAAAGAGACGGTTTCAAAGTAGAGGAAGACATTCTTCAAAATACTCCATGTAATATTTCGCAATTGATGGAGATATAGGAGAACCCATTGCTACACCATCAACTTGTTTATAATAAACATTATTGAAAATAAAGAAACTAGAAGTTAAACAATGTTTGAATAATTTAATAATATCAGGAGGAAAATGACGTTCTAAAAGTTTGACAGTATCTTGAATAGGAACTTTGGTAAATAAAGAAGAAACATCAAAACTAACAAGAATATCAGTAGAAGATAAATGTAGGTTTTTTAATATTTCAACAAAATGTAGAGAGTTCTTGATAAAAGAAGGAGAGTCACCAATATAGGGGCGGAGTTGAGAATCAAGAAACTTGGATAATTCATACCTAAGTACAAAAATGTACGAATAGTGTGGCAATTTTTGCGACAGCAGATAGTCAATGGGACAGGGGCCACTGTCCCTTGTACACACGCTGTTGGATAAACAGAATAAAAGCGGGGTGGACACATTACACATTTTCACAAGTACTGCCCTGTACAATGTGCTAATGTTGGGGGGATGCGGTGGCGGAAGCAAACATTCTACGGCGAACCACATGGCGAGGTCGCACGGTGTTGACAGCTGTATAGTTTTAAACTCAAAGCATCGTTGCCATTGTCAGATAAGACAAACAAAATGAACAAAAATCCAAGTTGAATTTCTTTTTCAAGAACGCTATGAATTCAAAATGTAATTCATAAAAATTACAGTACAAAAATGGACCAAATAATATAACAATGACCTCTTATGTTCTCTTTTAAAATGTAAATGAACCATAATTGTTCATCAGGAACAGCTTGAATAATTTTTATGATATATAGTTTTAACATATATATTTGCGTCTGAGATTCTGTTACCAACTGTCAAAACAAAGCTACCATAGTGCTATTTATCTGTTGTCTAATATATTATTGTTATAATAATACAGATAAATAGATAAATTTTATTGTCATTAGAATAGATTCTTTACAAATAGATTGGCGGGCTAATTTTCTAGATAAAATTATCTTAACAAAGTAATTAAATAAATACATGTGTTTAATTATGAACTAATTTACAATATTTTTTTCCCATTAATAACAAGAATAATATACACATAACTATATAAGTATTATAGCTAACAAAAATATAAAGTTTAATAAAGACAAGCATTGCCTTACCATTTCAATATATCTAATTAAACAGACATAAATACATTTATTCGCTTATGCAAAAGCTTCTAGTTTTTAAAGTATTTACAGTGAAGAAGAATATGTCATTTGTCGTTTGTTTGTTAAGATTTGAAAGTAGTACTTACAAGTCGGTGTCTTGGCTTTTTTTAATAATGTACCTATTTGTTTAAATAAAAGATTCTGAGTTAATTATAAATATAATATATTATTATAAACCTTCATAACTGATTCATTATAATTATCTCGTGACGGTCAATCATTTTGAATCACTCTGTATTACTATTACACAGAAATTATCTGAAGTTAAACAAATTATTATTAACACATACACACACACAAACCATTGCGAAATTTTTCTAATATTGGCCCTATTTCTATACTTTAGTATTACTTCGTATAAGAAAGTAAATATTACTATTAGTAAAAAAAAAAATTTATTTAATTATATGTGTAATAATAAATATTTACTTATTTCGGGATTAGTTAATCCAGAGTTATTTTTTAAACCTGTGTTACCATGAGTTCGATAATAATAAACATATTTTTATTCTGGAATAACAAATTCTTTTTTCATGGTTTTCACAGTTTGAGAAACTGACAAGCATTTTGAAATTGACATCTTTCATTTGAGGGAAAAAAATTTTGTTATAAAAAAAAACCGGGAAGGAAATTTAACTTATGAGAAAAATAGACCTGATAGATACTTGCAAGCAACATATTTTTTGACATTAAATTTATGATTTTTTTTTCTCCTAATCCCATAGCAAACTTAATTACCAAAACCAAAAGGTATGTAATTTTTACTTCCTAGTGCGAAGTAAATGAAGTATTGTAATCGTGAAAATTTTCAGTTCTCAGGTTTCAGCGGCAATATCCATTTTGACCATCCCTGACTCCATTTTGATTAAATATTATATACCTTCTGGTTTTCGTAATTAGGTTTGCTATGGATTAGGAAAAAAATATTTAAAAAAATATAAATTTAATGTCAATGATCAATTATGTCAATTACGTGTAATTAAAAAATCTGATGTGAACACCACATGACTTTCTTGTACGCGTATTAAACTATAGATTTTTTTATTGCACATATTTGATGTAATTTGACATTGTCATGAATTTTTTATTTCTTTCTTATTTTTTGTTCTAATCCATAGCAAACTTAATTACAAAAAACAAAAAATATATAATTTTTAAATTTACATATTTCGCTTATACAAAAGACTAATCTAATAATTCTTAATGTGCTAGACGCAGAATGTAATTGTCTAAAACTTTTATATGCAGTATTTATTTCTAAAATCAAAATAATACCAATTTTTTTCAAGAAAAACTGTTACCAGCTTCATGTAATGTATCACTTCCGGTTAGTCCATTTTAACCAAAATCAATTATGTTTTTTCTATTGATATAGTAGTCTTATATGCCAAATTTGAAAAGTTTTGGATTATATTTTAATATATAAGAATTAATTAGTTGACAACGCCGTCATCGTTGGTTAATAATTTAAATTTTTGAAAAATCATGTAGCTCAAGTGGTAGAGCAGTCACCTAGCGAGTGAAAGGTTCTGGGTTCAAATCCCGGCGAATGCTCATGATTTTTCAAAAATTTAAAATATTTTAATATAGATTTTCATTAAAAGCTAATATAGGCTTGAAGTAAAATACCACTTCCGGAAGTAATATAATCATCAAAAAGGAAGTTGCAGAACTAGATGTTATAACAGTCCTAAATACAAAATTTCAACTTTCTACGGTTTACCGTTTTTTATTTATGCGAGATACATACGTTTATACGTACGTACAGACGTACAGACGTCACGGCGAAATTAGTCAAAATGGATTCAGGGATGGTCAAAATAGATATTTCCGCTGAAATTTGGAAACCGAAAGTTTTAGAGACTTAAATTCTGCGTCTATTACAAAAATTATTAAATTAGCCTTTTGTATAAGCGAGATTATATATTTTTTGTTTTTGTAAGTTTGCAATGGATTAAAACAAAAAATTAGAATAAAATAGAAAAATTAATACCAATGTTGTTGGATTAGAGTAACATCTAGTTGTGCACCTCTCTTTGTATTTATTGAATAATTAAAGATGGGAAAGAAACAGTCATACAGGCAAAAGAAGGATAGAAGATGAATATAAAAAAGTAGAAAATTTAGCCTATTTTAGATTTTAACTACCTACTTTCAAATATAATCAAAAAATTTTAAAATTTGGTATATAAGACTATTATATCAATAGAAATAACATAATAGATTTTTGTTAAAATGGAATAACAAATAAAAGTGTTAGAGAAATAAATTCTGCGTCTAGCACATCAAGAATTAAATTAGGCCTTTGTATAAGCAAAACACGTAAATTTAAAAATTATATAATTTTTTGGTTTTTGTAATTAAGTATGCTATGGATTAGGATTAAAAATTAGAAAAAAATAAAAATTTTAATGTCAATGGCAAATTAAGTCAAATATGAGCAATTAATAAAATATCTATAGTTTAATATATTTACAAGGAAGTCATGTGGTGTCCGCATCAGATTTTTGATGTGAAACATCTAAGGCTCACTTGTAAACCGAATTGTTGGCGTGGCGACGCTTGCCGTGGCGACGGGTCGCCACGCTATACTAAGGTATACATATATATATTTTATGTGTAGTAGAGTGTACGGTGTGGCGACGGGTCGCCACGCTATACTGAGGTATACATATATATATATATAAAAGTAATATAGGAGTCCAGCCCTGTATTTCACAATCTTTCAAGTTTATTGCATCAGACTTGTCTCTCACGGTGAAACATGAGAGACATTGCTGAGTAAGGTAATTTCTGCATATTATCAAGAACATGTGTAGTTAGAAGTCAGATTCTGTTAGTAACTTGTACTGTAAACACGCTATACTGTTTGTGTTGAAATAATAAATAATTTTTTTTATTATACTGAATCAATCAATCAATATATTTGGCGCAGTCGGTAGAACCCTGAAATATCAATATATCGAAAATTCTGCAAGAATTCAATTCGTTAAAAGTAGAGTGTTTTCACAGCTCCTGCAGCAGCCACTTGTGGCTGTACTTGACCTTGGCTGTTTTTTTAATCAAGTTATGCATGTATGGGGGTCAAGGTTGCAATGTGCATCAGGTAATGCGTCAGATACTGGTTTTGTTAATTACTTTTGAAAGTTGTTTTGTTTAACTTTACGAGTTAGGATGAAATTTGATGATAGCAAGGATTATGATATTTATAGGATTTCAATAATAAATTTGAATATATCGGTTAAACACACATTTATTTTATTTATAACAGTAAACCCTTATTTGGGTAATATTACATATTCATGTTACAAAATTATAATAGGCTTAATTATAAATTGCTGTAGGATGATGCGCTGAGCGGGGTGTATTTGTTTATATTAACTTCTAAATGCCGAACAGTCTTTAAGCTCCAACCAGAATCATTTTCCTAGAAAAATAAAAAATATATATTTTAGTAATTATTATATTAATATTAGAAATATAAAAATACCTCAAATTCGTGACTCTTTGTTTCAATTGTTGCTGCCAGCTCATCGTAGAGAGAAGATGCATCCATTGAATGAGTTAATACTTGAAATTTATTGTTAAATGACTTCATTTCTTCTAAAGTGTCCTTGCCGGGCTTCATAAATAGTCCAAATAATTCGAAATTAATCTTTATGGAGTGATGAATAATTAATTTCGCATCGATTAATTTCATAATTTTATTCTTAATATTTTTAAAAAAATTCATTATGTCCAACGAATTTGTATTCTCAATTTTATAAGATGTAATTCGATTTTTAAATGCACTATCAATAATATAAACTCCAGGTTCACATTCATTGCATGCTTTACTTTTATAGCATTGGTTTTTAGGTGCAAATTATACAACGATTTTTTCAGATAAATATTACAAACGTTACAGTACACATTTGTGGGTTCCACATTTTCACTTCTAGGACGCTTTTTTTCGGTTCACCACCACTACTTGAAGCACCCTCTTCTGCTTTCTTCATGTTGTTGCTGCTACATTTCTGTGCGCGAGTTAAATGAGTATTTATTGATCGCGCATTGTATTTTTTACCGCAATATTGACATAAAACAAAAGTATTTTTATCACAGCTGTATTTTACATGACGAGATAAACTCGATTTTAAGTTGTAAACATTATCGCATTTAGTACAGGAAAACATTTTAAAAAGAATAGATTAAAATTAATAGGTTTATAAGTTAGTTCACTTTTTATACTGGTTTGTTGTTACATTTTTTAAATTCATTGCTTTATATAGTTTTTTGAAATTTTCATGAGTATTTTTTTTGCTTGTTTTACAAAAATAATGTAAACATTTTACACACTCGTACGATGGTCTTAGTTTGTATAGCTTTCTTTCACAAATCTGTCACATACATTTAATCATATAATTAAGATTTGTCGTGTGTGTTTTTTTCTCCCATCTAAACAATAAATCTTCCGAATCATTTACTCTCCTGACATCATAACATGGTAAACAAAAATATCTTAACGACTTTTTAAATTTGTAATGTTGTTTATATTCAACACACACACATATATATATATATATATATATATATATATATATATATATATATATATATATATATATATATATATATATATATATATATATTTGTTTTTGTTAGTTTATTATTAGAGTTTTTTAAATCTGTTTTAAATTCCTGTGACCGCGTTTCCCGCATAATTTATTAATATATGTATTTTCAATTAATTTTGTGGTGAGCTGTGAAAATATAAAAAAAAAGTTGTTAGCAATAGCAAATATTATATAAATAATTGTGTCTTACCTAGTAAATTCTATTTTCGTGAATGTGTCTGTCTCCTTGGTACGGTTAATAATACCACAATTTTTTAAGCTGTCAATTTCATCTTCTGTCAGTCCATGATATCGCGCTGGTAGAAATACCTCAAAATCCTCACAGTTGATAATAATTATTCGGCCAAGTTTTGTACCCACCGCTCTTGCAGATGCGATTTTATACTCCTTGTCAATTTTTAAGTCTGTAATTTTTCGTAAGGTATTACTCATACCCAGATCGTTCAATTTACTCAGATTCATGATTCGTCTCTTACTGATTATATATTGTATGCACCAGCATTTATATACTAAAAGTGCATGTTCTCTATGTCACTTAAATGAGGATATATATTTAGTATTTTAAGCAGATCAAATAAGTAACCATACAAGAACGTACGGTTTTTTTTTGAGAAAACAGAACAATTTAATTTAAACGTATATCTAAATCACAAATTAAACATATTAAATTAACTTTCACAATTTAATTTCTCACTATTATTATAATACCTAAACATAATACATTAAATTTTATTACCCTTTAAAATGATAAGAATCTGGTTTTTAAAAAATATATTAGTTACTTTATATTCATATAAAATCACATTTTATGTGAGTATTTCAGGCCAAAAAAAAAAACAAACAAAATAATATAATTACTACAATAATTTTTTATTTATAAAACTTTCGTTTACACTGAAGTTCATATTTTTACACATAGAACAATTTCTAATTATTGGTGAGGGTCCATCCACATGACATCTTTGTGTAGGTAGATTATAATGCTCTACACAAGGTAATCTTTCTAATACATTGTGCTGTTTTTTTAATTTTAACGGTAAATTCATCCATATCCGCTGCAAAGCGACTCCCTCAAACATGTTTAATATTGTGATGAATTTTTCTTCGGAAATTTTATTACAGATGTATAAAATAGGTAGAAACTTTCCAGTAATATTATTTATTGCACAACAGTCCAAATTATTTTTTATTATTGACACATACTCTTTGTATTGTAATTCATTTATTACATTAATATTATGTGCAATAGAGAGCAGTTCATTTGCTATTACTTGTTCAGCCATAATATATTGATATTATTTATAATGATGTGTTTGTTTAACGTTCAAAATAACAATAAATTCAGGTTGTGTGTTGAATGTGTATATGTAGGAGTTTAAACTTACAGTTATTATAGACATAAAAAAGTTATTATTCTATTATATCTTTTTTATTAACATAAGAATTAAATGTTTTATCAAATCCTAGCCACTTTACATAATATTTATCTCCTTTCTTGCGTAGATTTTTTTCCACTAAATATAAACCAGGATATTTTGTTTTACTAATTTCAAACTCGTAAAATCCTCCAGCAATATCTTGACCTGTCTCATCTTGCAATAAATATGTAACGGGCGAGGTGGATTGAATTTTTCTAATTTGAAATATCTCCGTAGTCCAGTTTGGAGTATAATTTTTATTAAAAATCGTCTTATATTTACTTATACGCACATAATCACCAACTTTATATTTAGAAGAATGCGTAGTTTTAATGCTATTATATACTGTGTCGAGCAATTTCTTCTCGTTTTTAAAGTTCACATCAGTCGGTCTCATGCCTATAGTTGAATGTTTTGTGTTATTATATTTTTCAACCAATCTATCCATAATGTTAATCCATCGATAGGATCCTTGCAAACTAAATTCTTTCCATACCATAGCCTTGAGTGTACGGTTGAATCTTTCAATTATACTCGCCTTTAAACTGCTATATGTAGAATAATGTTTAACACCATATCTCTTCATTAGGTTATGAAAGTCCACGTTATAAAACTCTTTTCCATTATCAGTTTGCAAATTTCGAGGAATAATAGTATCACCATGAAAGATTTTACTCATTCCTGCCGTTACATCTTTGCCCGATTTTGATTTAATTGGTATGGCCCAAGCTCTTTTCGAGAAAGCATTTATAACAGTTAGAATATATTTGTATCCTTTGTTCTCCTTAGCGTATGGTATCATTTCAACAAGATCCGCCTGATAAAGTTCTCTTAATCCCTTTATAACAACATGTCTGCGTGGAAAGTTACGACGTGCAGGTTTGTGTAATTCATTCACAATATCTTTTTTACTCATTTTATTAGCTTGGTTGCTAGCATTATTTCCACATAAAGTTTTTGTGGATATTTTTTACCTTTTATTGGTGTAAAACTTAATTTGTCGTTTACAGCGACAGCGCGACCGATCAAAGAAACCGGTTTATTATTCACTTTTGTTTCAATTAACGTTCGCTCCGCACCATATCGAACTGCTTGAATCGTTGCGTTACAAGGAAATATGTAGAACGATTTCGAATCCGCATTCTCTATGTTACATGTCATGTCACCCTCAAAATTTAGTAATAAATTTAGCATGAGTAAACTGTGATTCGCTTTTAATATGTCATCAAACTGATTTTTTAAAACAAACTCCTTTTGATTAAAGAAATATTCAGCATGCTGCTTCAAATCTGCTTCTAATTTCTCCAACTTGCGTGAAACATACCCCAAATTTACGGCATCATTTTGATGTATAGGTTGATCTATGATTCCAGTGATGCGACTTCCTCTCGCATTGTATACACCATCGTGCTCTATAAGCGCTTTATTGCTTACATTGGTAAATACTTTTCTTGCTATACGGTTATGTGTGTATTTGCTAATGTGACGTCCAAACTTATCAACAACCATTCGCTTAATAATTGTATATCATTTCATTGTAGTATAATTATACAATAATTTCAGCTTGACGTAAATCTTCCACAATTCGAAATATTTCATCATCATGTCCCGTATGTCCTGCGAATTTAGAGGCTAATAATAGTTTCAGTCGCTTCACGAGCCTATTGGGATTATGCCAGTATACGTACTGAGTCCGTTTGTTTGTCACATTTAATTCAGACTGTAAACCCTTTCCGGCTTTATATTTTGAAAGTGATTCGGATCTTGTTCTAGGTTTTACATATGGCACTATATCTCTTATAATATTTTTATATTTCCAACTATTATTCATTCTAATGGCCCCCAATCTATTGAAATGTTTGCGATGAGCGTTCGTTTTTTGCACAATATCTAAATAAGTCCTTTTATCGGTCTCATTAAATATTTTACTATCAGGCATTTTTTGTGTTAAAAGCTCATATAGGCCAGGAGTACCATCATACCACTCACCGCCAATATTTATATCATTATTTTCAATTTAAACCAATTGATCGCCCATCATAAAAGTTTTTCCATCTTCTACTACTCTAATTCCATAAATATTATCAATATCTGGACTGTCAATTGCATACATCGCCATATATTTTCCAGCTATGTTTCCTAATATTTCTTGTGAAGACACTTCTAATTCGTTTAAATCACCTTCGGTTTGAATTTGCTGCTTTATTAATAATTTTGGGGTCAATGATGGTGGTTCAGAAATAAATTCTTCTGTTGGAAATTCTTCGTTTCTGCTTTGCCGCCATGCTTGTATTGGCGTTGATGTTGTTGCTGTTTCGCTTTGTTTTCCTGCATATGGATTAAATTTTTTAATCTTTTTTATCACAGGTGTTGTAAAAATTTCTGCTTCGACTTCTTCTGCTTGTTCTTCTTCTTCTACTTCACTTTCATATTTAGCTTCCGTGTTAATGGCCAATATATTACCTTCTTTATTTACTTTCATTAATGTTTCAGATAGATTAGTCAATGGCGTAACAATTGGTTTGAATGTTTCACTTAATAAATGTTCGGTTTCATAGCTTCCACGTTTAAGATTCATAAGTTTATTTTTTATTATTTCTCTTGTCTTCACTATATCTCGCAATGTGTTAGTCTGACTCGTCGTCATCCTCTTCAAGTTGAGAATAAGAATGCTGCTATCAAATTATAGGTATAACTATTTATATACTTTTTAAAAATTTATCGAAACTTTTTCTGTAGCGTCCATTATGAAAATCATTATCCCTGTTAATAACAACGAATCCATATTTTGTATTCCAACACTCTGTGCATAACGCTCTAAAATCAGTAAATGTCATCTCTGTATTTACGTGATCATTATATACGTGATGAAAATTTAAATCGTCTTGTTTAAAAAGAATCAAGAAGTTGGCATTGTCACGTATAAGATGTTTCGTTACACGGGTATATGTTTGAATAAGGCAAAATGCATCAATTTCTTTATGTCTGCCCATACTAAAATAATCTCGCATACAGTCTTGAGGATCGCACACAATATCTGAATTGGCTTTAAAATTTCTTGTAATAACCGATATTTATCTTGATACAACGATTTTGAATATACATAAACATTTTCAAATCTTTACCCATTTTGATTTGTAAGTAAAGTTATCATTAAATTGGTTTTTCCACAATTTGATGGACCGCAAATAATACAACGCATATTATTGGGAAAGAGTTCGCCATGTTTACTAAAACTTTTCGCTTGTGGTCAAAATTATTCACTTCTAAGATGCACTTCTGTGTTTCAAACTTCATCTCACAAGTATTTATGTGATGAATAAATAATGTGCACGCCTATTTATAGTTTCAGTGTTGCTTGAACTGCAATCATTAAAGCATTATATAGTATGGAGCAGCAGCAGCAGCAGCAGCAGCAGCAACAGCAAAAGCAACGAAGAGAAAAAGTTAAAAAAAGTAGAATACTTCGAGCGGCTATAAGAAGTGCCAGAGAGGCTGGATTAAAACAAGCATCGTACGCAGATAAAAATAATATTATAAGTGCTGCTTTGAAAGCTGCCCAACAAACTGTTAAAAAACGTCGTAATGGCGGCGACAATGATTCTCTTACATCTCCGAGAGTGATACCTATTCCTAAAACTGGAGGATGTTTACCCTTTCTTATTCCATTATTATTATCAGCTGTTGGAGGTCTAGCCGGAGGTGCTGCAGGAATAGCGAAAGCTGTTAATGACGCGTCAAGCGCAAAACAACAGTTGCTTGAAGCTCAAAGACATAATAAATCAATGGAAGCAATCGCACTTGGAAAGCGTGGCGATGGATTATACTTAAAACCATATTGGAAAGGATTAGGGTTATTTCTTAAACCGCCGCCGCAATCAAAAAACTTCCGTTGAGAGCGTTGACTGATATAGATCTGAAAAAGTTTGTAAACAATGTGCCATACTTTTGCGGGATCTATATGCGTAACGCTCTTCCAAAATCAGGACCGCTCATTAATGAATCAGCTATTGTAAATCTCGATGATAAAAATGGCCCTGGTACACACTGGGTATGTTACTAAAAACGAGGTAAATTAGTTCATTATTTTGATGGCTTTGGAAACCTGAAGCCGCCAAACAAGTTACTTAATTATTTTGGCGATAAAGTCAAGGTTAAATACAACTATCACAGACATCAAAAATTTAATTCATATGAATGCGGTCATCTGTGCGTAAAATTCTTAACAAATACTACTACGTAAATGGTAGTTCAGTCATAATGTCGTTAACCTTCACATTAACAGGTTCAGAATCGGTGTTAAATGCAGATTATTCACCAACATTAGATGTTACAAATGATGATTGGGTTATTGGTTTGGTTGATTTTCAGTGTTACAATTCTATTCCAAATATAGTAGAGGGTAAAAATGATGATAGTATTGGTTCATTATTGGGATTTACTAAACAAACTCTTGAACCTACATGAATCCGATTTACCTGTAAACATTTTAAAAGTAAAATAAATAAATAAATATATCATCACGCCTTTTACCCATCACTGGGTGTGGCACTCTGCCTCAGCAGATCTCGGTAAGTGATATATTTTTTCGCGTGAAGTGCGGTTACCAGCCGTCAAATCACGGCCTCCAAAGATATTAGTGGAGGAGGAGCCACAGGGGTAGATTTTTTAAATTGGTGAAAATTGTTTGTCGGTTGTGGGGATCGGACCAGGGTTCTCAAGATCCACAGGCCGACTCGATACCACTGAGCCACCTACCCCATTTAAAAGTAAATAGTATACAAATTGAGTGTAACATTTCTTCAGGTTCATATCAAAACAATTCTCTTGTACATATATTGCACGTTTTTTTCCTTAACAGCCCCGCCTGGCTATAAAATAATTGAAGTACCGACGAATGTCATTTACTTACCTGTGAGCGTTGTCCTAATCAACAACATAACAGTGAAAATTGTCGATGAACAGAGTGATATTATAAATTTTCGCGGGGAAACTACGAGGGTCGTTCAATAAGTCCTTAGAAAAACGTAGAAAAAACACTTTTTTTGGGTAGATTTTTTTTTATTTTTCTACATAATCTCCTTTTAGCTCTATACACTTCTCTAATCGTTTTCCCAAATTTTTTAAGCCGTCCAAAAAGTAGGATTTCGGAAGCTCCTCAAAATAGGCTTCCGTTTGGGCGATGACCTCCTCATTGGACGTAAACCTTCGTCCGCCAAGCCATTTCTTTAAGTTTGGAAATAAGAAAAAGTCACTGGGGGCCAAATCTGGTGAATACGGTGGATGTTGCAATAATTGGAACTTTAATTCCATAATTTTGGCCATCGCAACTGCGCAGGTGTGCACACGTGCATTGTCTTGATGAAAAAGGACCTTTTTGCGTTTCAAATGAGGACGTTTTTCTTTTATTTCTTCGCTCAGCCGGTCCAATAACGACGCATAATACGCTCCTGTTATCGTTTTTCCCTTTTCCAAATAGTCGATGAAGATGATTCCGCGTGCATCCCAAAAGACCGTTGCCATAACCTTGCTAGCCGATTTCTCCGTCTTCGCCTTCTTCGGAGCCCGTTCGCCTTTAAAAATCCACTGTTTTGACTGTTCTTTTGTCTCTGGAGTGTAGTAATGTATCCAAGTCTCATCCACAGTTATGTATCGACGCAGAAAATCTTCAGGATTACGACGGAAAAGCGCCAAAACAGCCTCAGAGTCCACCACACGATTGCGTTTATTCTCCACTGTGAGCAACCGCGGCACCCATCTTGCCGAGATTTTTTTCACACCTAATTTTTCGTGCAAAATTAAAGCGACTGTGCCTTGTGATATGCCTTTAGTCTCAACTATTTCGCGCACTTTGATTCGTCGGTCACTTAAAACCATATCGTGGATTTGGTCAATCATTTCGGGGGTAGACACTTCTACAGGGCGTCCGGAACGATGTTCATCTTTTGTGGATGTACGGCCACGTTTAAACTCATTCACCCAATTGTAAACAGTTGCAAACACAGGAGCAGATGTGCCATGAACTTCATCCAACTCAGCTTTAATTTCTTTCGGCGTTAAGCCTTTTAAATACAGATGTTTAATCACCGCTCGAAACTCACTTTTATCCATTATTATAAACAATCAAAAGTTTTTTACTACAATTGACAACAACAATGAAACTACGTGACGGCTAAAGCTAAAACTCTACCAGTTGACTAGTTAGGAGTGCTGCTTACTGGAAAAAATTCATTTTCGATACTACGAGCACCATCTCTTGGATTTTCTAAGGACTTATTGAACGACCCACGTATTATAGTTAGGCTCCACTTAAAAAGAATCAATGGGGATTAATTTTAGTAATAAAAGAATAGCAACTACTAAATTCTACATCACTAAGGTGCCGTTCAGCAAGAGATTAACAACAAAAATATCAAATTTCTTCAATCGCAAGGTTATAATTTAAAAGTAAAATGAGTGAATCAATTTTGAACATTGATGATGAAGTATTATTTGACGAATCAATAATTGCCAAGGAAATACATACACATCAACCTTACATATCGTCTACGTTCAACAACAACGATGAAATTCGAATTCCAATACAGAAACAGGATATCCTCACGGAACCCAGTGACAGTGACATCGTGATCGAAGGTAAATTGTTAAAAAAGGATGGAACAAAACCACCAGCTGCATCAAAATTTACAACAAACGGTATACTACATTTATTTGACGAAATACGTTATGAATTAAACGGCATTGAAATTGCTAAATGTAAAAATGTCGGCATTACAACCACAATGAAAGGTTATGTTTCATTAAATGCAGCACAAAGTGGAAAGCTTGAGAATGCTGGGTGGAATCCCCAGTTTGTGACTGATGATGAAGAAAGATTTAATGTGGTAATACCTTTAAATATGATTCTTGGCTTTGCAGAACTTTATGGGAGAGTTCTGTTGAATATTAAACATGAACTTGTTCTCATAAGGTCAAAAGTCGATTCCAACTCATATGTTAGCGGTGAGGAACTTAAAATAAATATTTCAAAAATTTCTTGGCGTATGCCGTATATTTTTGTTTCTGATAAGGAAACACTTCGATTCCTTAAACGACAAGAAAAAAATAAGCCTGTTCTCATGGCGTTCCGTTCATGGGAGCTTTGTGAATATCCAGTTCTACCAATACCACAAAAACAAACGTGGAGTATTAAAACATCGTCACAGATGGAGAAACCGCGATTTATAATTTTAGCCTTCCAGACTAACCGTAAAAACCAACATGGGAAAAATGCAAGTGAATTTGACCATTGTGATATCTCTAATGTTAAACTCTTCTTGAATTCACAAAGTTATCCTTATGAAAATTTAAATTTAAATATTAAAAACAATAATTTCGCAATGCTCTACGAAATGTATGCCAAGTTTAAAAAAGTATATTACAAAGATAAACTAGAACCACTCTTAAATAAAAATGATTTTAAAACAAAAGCTCCACTCGTATTTTTGGACTGCTCAAACCAAATAGAAACACTTCGAAATGCTCCTGTAGATGTGCGTCTAGATTTTGAATCAAATGAAAACTTTCCTGCAAACACTACTGCTTATTGCCTCCTTATTCACGATCGCATTGTTGAGTATAATCCCACAACAAGCGCGGTTAAAAAGCTTGTTTAACAGATTGCAGATTTAGTTAAACGATGGAACTCATTGTGGATATGCAGGGTTTCAATGGAAACGATAGTGAATTAATTCCAAAGGAAATAGCCATGACATCAAAAAATGGTGATAAAATACAACATTATATGCTGAAACCTCCGTTTCCTTGGAAGCGTTTAAACAAGGCACGCAAGAAAGAAGCGCAGTGGTTATTAAATCATTATCACGGATTATATTGGAATTCTGGCAGTAGTGAGTTTAAAGAAACGGTTGCTAGTGTGAAACGTATTTTGGCTTCAGCGTCGCAAATTTACGTGAAAGGAGTAAAAAAGAAGAAATATTTAGAGAATCAATTAAGATTGAGTGTGCCTGTAATTGATTTAGTGCAGTATCCATCGTTGAAAAACGCAAATTTAATACATTTTTCCTGCTTTGACCATTCTGCACCGTTTCTGTGTGCACTAAGAAACGTGTGTGTTATTAGAAACTGGTTGAGTATTCTCTTTTCAAACAATGAATAACTCTGTACAAGCTATAAAATAAATAAAGAAAAATAGTATATAATTAATCTGTTTTTTATTGTTCATATCATTATACATTTTCTTTCCTTTATATATAAACAACAACTCCTTAAATGCTAAAACATTCATATTCATATCCTTATCCAACACAAATTCAATACATTTATAGTCATCAATATTTGGATTTAATGTGGCATAATCATGAGCTAAAGATAGAATTTTTTCATAATATTCTTTAAAATTTAAATTTTTCAGCCTATGTAGTTTGTGAATAAATACATCGAATATGTTAAACATTGTTTGTGCAGATAAAGCGTCCATAACAAATGTATACTCATTATGATACCAGGAGAGAGTTAATAATTTTTTCCCATTTACATTATTCAGCACTATACCAATATCATACGGTAAATTTTGATACGTCATTTCAGAACCATTTTGTAGATAATTTAAAATTACATCTTTATACGTCTAAAATTCTTCCAACTGCAACATATCAAACTGAATGCTAGCGTTGTCTGGTTTACTACTTGTAAATTTCATTACAGGTGTAAAGTTTCTAATTACACTTAAACCAACAGAAATCCACTTAGTATTTTTTTTATTTAAACTGTAATTAGTGGATGATAAAAGAAAATCTTCTTTATACGATGATTCTGTACGTTTATCAATAAAATCAAATTTAAAATCTTGTTCAGTGAACGCACCAATGTCGAGTGTAGCTGGCACCAGGTCTGTGGGCACTTCAACAACAACATTGTTTCGTAAATTGTGTTTTCGTGACATGTTCATCTAAAACAAATAAATAAAAATAATAAATATATAACTACATATAAAATATATACACGCATACTTACAGAGTGGTATCAGTATCTATATACGAAGCTATGTTGGGCGTCGTCGGCGAACGTGGTATAACACACAAAAACAGTTCAATACTATGTTCACATTTTAATCTTCATCGTGTAATTATTCATTTTCATGACGCATTGTAATTGGTTAAAATAACGTTAATTCTTATTGGTTAATAATAAACAATTTCTTCCAATAAAATATGGTATATTTCGTAACGTTAAACAAAACAACTTTCAAAAGTAATTAACAAAACCAGTATCTGACGCATTACCTGATGCACATTGCGACCTTGACCCCCATACATGCATAACTTGATTAAAAAACAGCCAAGGTCAAGTGCAGCCACAAGTGCTGTGAAAACACTCTACTGTTAAAAAATATCGATAGTCAGTTTCTACTGTTAATTCGCGATCCGAACATAATCAAATAATCGTCTCCTGAAGAAACTAACTTCATAAGTGCCAGCAAAGCTAGTGCCATAAGTTATTGCGAAAGACATTATTTCCAACATCAAAAATCTCATCACACAAACAGTCCGAGAGGCCTGAAGCCGTCGTCATAGCCAGAGCATCATCCCATTCTCCCGCGTGAATCAGAATTCTCAACAACGAAGGAACCGGCATCAATTTACCCAGAAGAACGGATCCGTCCCTGTCTTCCAATCTGCCGAGCGAACATCGGAAAGAAGACAACAACCTCAATGATCAAAGAAGTAATACTATTACTGTAAGTTTATTTATATAATTGTCATAATCACTGTATACACAAATTCACTGACACAATTCCAATCCAAACCTGGATTCTTTACTCGAAGTATTAAATAATTTAAATATTAACATTGACACAATGCCTGAAACAGGACTTCCGGGCCAGCGCACGGCACAAATCGCCGCAGAACCCCTGAAAAACCAACAAACAATTAACGATTTAGTTAGCGCTATACCTAAATATAACGGTAATCCTAAATCACTTACGCGTTTCATAACTCAAACAGATGAAATTATTGAATTAATTAATAGCTTGCATCCTAACGCAATTCAAGTAAAATGAATATTATTCCAAATTAAAGCGAAACTAACAGATCGCGCAGAAGAACTAATAAACGATCATAAATTCGATACATGGAAAGAGCTCCGCGAATTTCTTATTGCAAAATACGATGATAAACAGCAGGCTCCAACTATCGCATGTAACATGGTTAAACTCCAACAAGGAAAACTTACAACATTCGAATATTTGAAAGAAATTCAAAAACATTACTATCGTGCAGTAGCAAAAATTAACTTGTGAAATCTTATGCCTGACGCAAAAGAAGGCATAATTGCTTTTATTCAATCCATAGCCGTACACTCGTTCATTGTAAAGATCCTTACATAAACAACCTCGCTACTCGCAACCCTTCTTCTCTAGAAGAAATTGAAAACCTCCTTACAAATAACTTCCAATATTTACAAGAAACCCTACACCAAAATTTAAATTTAAATAAATCTAAACCAATTTATAAACCCACACCATATAACTTTAACCTTCCTGCTCAACAAAAATCACAACCCACATATTAAAAATATCAATCTCCGATGCAAAAAGTTCCAACACCTCAAAGAACACAACAAGTGTACCAACCTAAACCATTCGCCCCACGAGCAAATATCCGAAACTCACAATTCATGAATCCAAAACACAAACTCGACCAGTCCGTCCACAAAATTATTTCCAACAAAATCAGCCACAACAAAACTTCGTATTTGAGGAACTATTTAATCAAAATCTTGAAAATAATGAATTCGAAAATCCCGAAATTTAAGAATATTCTGATAAACAACAAATTGATGATAATACAGAAAATGAAAATGAATATATCGAACAAATCGACGCTCAAAATTTTCCCCAACTCGATTCACAAGAATCGAATCTTTAACGAATAATTTTAGCAAACTCCCATTTATTCAAATTAATAATTTTAAAATACTTTTAGATACAGGCTCAACTCAAAATTATATACACCCCAAAATTTATTAAACCCGATACAACAAAATTTCGTGATTTTTTTACTATTTATACTTGTAACGGTAAATCGTCCGGAACCGAATTTACCTATTTTCAATTTAAGAAATTAAACATTAAAAGCTACATTTTCAATTTTCATAAAGATTTTGATATTTTATTGGGCATACCCGGCATCGAATTACTTAAAACTAAATTTAATTTTGAAAAAGGTGATGTAACGTTTCTAAATAAATATAAATATCAATTTCAATATTTAAACCAAAAACAAAATAAAACATTTAATATAGAAATAAATATGCAAGCCATCAGAACTGATCATTTAAACGAGTCGGAACAAAAAGGACTGTTCGTAACATTAAATAAATACAGAGATCTCATTTTAGATGATAATCAAAAACTTTCGTTCACAAATAAAATAAAACATGAGATAAAAACAACCGACAACATTCCCATACACGCAAAACAATACAAGTACCCAGAAATCTACAAACAAGAGGTACATACACAAATTGAAAAAATGTTGAACGACGACATAATTCAATATTCTTACTTTCCCTGGTCGTCCCCCATTTGGGTAGTCCCCAAAAAACTTGACGCATCGGGTAAACAGAAATTTCGCGTTGTGATAGACTACCGTAAACTCAACGACAAAACTATTGACGACAAATTCTCCATCCCAGACGTAACTGACATCCTCGACAGACTCGGAAAATCTAATTACTTTACAACCATTGACTTAACTTCCGGCTTCCACCAAATAGAAGTCAATCCCGAAGACATTCCTAAAACCGCCTTCTCAACCAACAGCGGACATTACGAATTTAAGCGCATGCCGTTTGGGCTAAAGAACGCCCCAGCTACGTTCCAGCGCTTGATGAATTTTGTTTTAAAAGATCTGATAAATAAGATATGCTTCGTATATCTCGACGATATTATTATTCTTGGTACATCTTTCGAAAAACATTTAATAAATATTGAAAAAGTTTTCAAAAAATTGCGCGAGGCAAATCTCAAAATTCAATTGGATAAATGCGAATTCGTACGTAAGGAAGTAGCATATTTAGGCCACATCATCACTACTGAAGGGATTAAACCAAACCCCGCGAAAATACAAGCGATAAAAAAATTTTCGATACCAAAATCACCTAAAGAAATAAAATCCTTTCTTGGGCTACTCGGTTATTACCGTCGTTTTATAGATAACTTTTCTAAAATAACAAAACCGCTTACAAATTGCTTGAAAAAGGAAATAAAATAGACATAATTAATAAAAATTATACGGAATGTTTCGAGAAATGCAAAACCCTTTTATCAAACAACCCCATCCTCCAATATCCTGACTTCAACAAAGATTTCATATTAACTACCGACGCTAGTAATTCCGCAATCGGCGCTATACTTTCTCAACGCGACGGAAACAACAAAGATCTCCCCATCTCTTACATCTCACGGACACTTAATTCTCACGAAATCAACTATTCTGTTATCGAAAAAGAACTGCTAGCAATTATCTGGGCGACCAAACAATTCCGCCCATACCTTTTAGGTCGAAAATTCAAAATTATCACCGATCACCGCCCTCTCGTTTGGCTAAATTCACTAAAGGAACCAAATCAAAAACTTATCAGATGGCGCCTCAAATTAGAAGAATTCAATTATGTAATCGAATATAAAAAAGGTTGCCAAAATTACGTCGCCGACGCCCTCTCGCGAATAAAACCAAAATTCGAAATTCTATATAATAACGCAGACATCTTTAAATCAGACAACCCATTAGTACACTGTGTTTCAAAAGATCTACATATGTCACAAGGATTCGCCAAGCAAGTAAAACAAAATTACCCTGTATCAAAACTATTTAACGTAGATAACAAAATTTATATTCAAAAAGCACCCCGAACAATTTTACATTTAATAACGAAGGAAATTTATAATCAAAGGAAACCAACCCTCCTAGATGTTAAGAAATGCCTGAATAAATTACATCAACCAACTCGACTTACCACGTATTTGTACAGGACATGACAAAATACCTTGGATAAAAATCGAAAATCTAATCCAAGAATTATTCGCACCTCAATTATTTTTAACGTGTATGATAAGCCCGAAAATTTAGAATTAAATTTCAATACTGATAATGAATCAGAAATAGCCGAAGTAGGATCGAAATCCGAAAACGAAACGATACATTCAGACGAAGAAAGCCCCGTAAACGGACTAACCTATTTAGACTCAAGTATTAACACTTGTCGCAACCAAGTAGTCGTAAAAGAAACCAATGGCAAAAATAATGTTAAAACAGAAAAAATTTTCGAAAATAAAATCCAACGCATTTATTATTATTGAAATAAACAAAACTCAAACCCAAATATCACACAATTCATAAAAAATTCTCTTCAACCCGGAATAACGTACTACTGTCTGATACCCGAAAATTTCAAAAAATATTTCAATTCCGTATTACAAGTATACTTTCAAAAATGAAGTTATAGACTAATATGCTGTAAAAACATGGTTAAAGATATAGAAAACGTAGAAGAACAACAACTTATCATACGAAATTACCATGAGGGTAAAACTAACCATCGTGGTATCACTGAAACCTACAACAAACTAAAACTACAATATTACTGGCCGAACATGTCGAAAGACGTACAAAATTTTATTAATAAATGTGATATATGTCTCGCGAATAAATATGAACGGAATCCCATCCAGATCCCTAATATCCTAACCCCAACAGCGGAGAAAACTTTCGAAATATTACACATAGACTTGCTTTCTCTAGAACAAACCAAAATCCTTACTATTGTTGACGCATTTTCAAAATTCGCCATGGCCTATGTTGTAAAAGATAAAAACGCGATCACTATTTTAGGAAAATTAATAAAATACTTTACACATTTCACTATTCCAATAAAAATTATATCTAAAACGGTTTAGAGTTCAATAACAAAGTGATCCAAAATTACCTAGAATTACGAAATATAAAGATTCATTACACTTCAGTAGACAACCCGAAAAGCAATGGAATAGTAGAGCGATTCCACTCGTCTCTAATTGAACATATGCGTATTATAAATCAAAATCCGATAATAAAATCCCTCAAACTTAAAGAACGCTTAAACTACGCATTAATTGCGTACAACAACAGTATTACAGTACTACAAAACGAACCCCAATCGAAATTATATACGGCATAGAAATAAATTTAAACGTAAAACCCGAAGAAATTGTTGTTGAAGATTATGTGCTTAAACATTCCGAAATACTAAAAGAAATAAATCAACAAGTTAAGCAAAATATTGATAAGGCTAAATTAAAATACGCTCAACCTCTAAATAAACAAATTAATATCCCGGGACAAGTACACGTAAAAATCCACAAACGAAACACAGGCAAGATTGAGAAACCTAAATTTAAGAAAATTAACGTAAAAGCAGTTGTACATGAACGCGGACAAATAATCGATGATAAAAATAAAAAACATAAGTTAACACAACTAAAAAAACCCCCGTGTTACTGTTTCAGATTAATTCCCTTCGGAATTACATTAATAACAAAAGATGACCAAAACCCTGGCATCAATATTCTCGAACTCGGCCTTGCACACATACAGGTAAACACTCAAACCATAATTGTCAAAATTCCCCTAGAAGAACTATTCAAACAATCCGAAATACTTGAAGGAAACATCAACGCATTTTATTCAAAACTAGATCTCTATAAGATTGATAATAGTGTAATTAATAACCGTAATATATTAAATTCCTTATTAAATCACATTCATGAAAAAAATTCAACTACTTAACCTACATCGCAAAAAACGTGGATTGATCAACGGTCTTGGCTCAATAATTAAAAGTATAACCAGTAATCTCGACGATTCAGATAAGGAACGTTACGATCAAATACTTAGTAATGTTGAGAACAATCAGAAAATCATATCTGTTAAAATTAACACACTTATCCAAATAAATAATAATATTACAGCCCAATTCAATGACAAAATAAAATTGATTAATGAAAATAATAATGCTTTAAATGAAAAAATTCAAATAATAAACGAACATGTTATAGTAATGTGGGACGAACTAACAACAATAAAAATTCAGAATATTATTAACGAATTTATACAAGTAGCACAAGATATTTATTTTACTTTAGTCCAACTTGAAGAGACATTCACATTCTGTAAATTAAACGTTCTATACTTTGGCGTAATTAACCACGAACTGTTCCTCAGAGAAATAAACAAAATCGAAAATAAACAACTACGTTCACTTTTACTAAACAACATTCAGAACAACGACATACTAAAGACCTATTGTACTTATAATAACTTAAAACTACCAATCCTTATTGAAATACCTGCAAACACACGAGTAGAGAACCTGATACAAGTCACACCTATCCCGACAAAATTACATAACACATATGACACTATAAATATTGTAAATGGATTATATTCAAGAAATAATTGTAGAGTTAGATCTATTAATAAATGTACGAAACTAGATGATAAGGAATATTACTGTATAGTTGAAAATAATGAGTATAGTAAATGTCTAGAAAATATTGTCTGTTATAAAGAATTCGAACACTGCCAATATTCAAAATTATCACAAATAAACTCAATAATAAATATAAAAAACTCAAAAATTAAATACTTATACTTCCCAAACGAACAACAGGTTAAATTTACTTGTAATAAAAATTTTGAAATAAAAACTCTTAAAGGAATTTATGTCACCGAAATGTGTGAAATAAATAATCAAATAGAAGTATCAATTAACTTTGGCAATTTAATTGATTTAAATCAAAATGTAACAAATTTACAAATAAAACATTTAGAGAATAAAATTCAGAATATTTCAAATTTTAATATAGAAAAACAAAAAGAAATTCGTTTGGATTCAATTTATAATATTAATAATCAAACTCATTATATAATATTGTACACTTTTATAATAATTATTATTATTGTTATTATATGTTGTAGAAACTTTTGTAAATGCAGAACTTATCTCTCTAAAAACACAAATAATCATAATGATATAGAATTAAACCAAATTACATAAAAGCAACACTCCCTAAGAGTTAGCTTTTCTTCTTAAGGGTGGAGGAGTAATATAGGAGTCCAGCCCTGTATTTCACAATCTTTCAAGTTTATTGCATCAGACTCACGGTGACACATGAGAGACATTGCTGAGTAAGGTAATTTCTGCATATTATCAAGAACATGTGTAGTTAGAAGTCAGATTCTGTTAGTAACTTGTACTGTAAACACGCTGTACTGTTTGTGTTGAAGTAATAAATATTTTTTTTTATTATATTGAATCAATCAATCAATATATATATATATATATATATATAACAAATGAAAATGCCTTGCTTGTTGGCCTCAGTGATTTTTATCACAATACAATTATTTACAATGTTGATTATTACGGTTCCAGAATTTCAAAATTTGAAAACAAAATTATGTTTGGATTCAGTTTTTTTTCTACAGAAAACCTTTAAGAAGCTCTAAAATAATTAGGGGAGCAAATAAATGCACATTCAAAAATTAACATTGTAAACGCTATGCTGCGTCGGCCAAGTCACCACTCTGTATATGACACGAGTAATATATATTTAATTATTTAATCGGACATATCGGTTAACACAATAACCATCATCAAAGTAAAGATTAAGTAAAACAAAATACCAACTTAAAATAATACACATAAAATAGAACAATAAACGATAATTATACATTAACTATATAAGACTGGGCTTGTATTGCTGACAGAATTCGTACTAGTACTTCTGTGAAAATCTAAGTAAAATTTAATCATTTATAAGTTTATATGTACCAATAAATTTAATCAAAATATTAATCATTCTAAAAAATATCATCGTGAAATCTCCATCTATTGGGTAATAGTTTGAATATGTAACCATTATATTTTGGTTCGTATCTTTGCTAAATTCGCCATTTTAGGTATTTTCATTTGTTGGTGTTTCATAATTATGCATCTGCATAAAGCTATGTGCTCGCTAAGCAGTGATTGAATATTATTGAGTTGCGTGCGTTCCTAATGCTATAAACTGGTTAGATCTACTTTATTACTATTGTTATCGTATTAAAATTATGTTTAGTACTTTCCATCATTTAAAAATTTGCATTGTGGGGTAGGTATTCATCTCTCTAATATTCAAACACTGCTTAGCGAGCACATAGCTTTATGCAGATGCATAATCATGAAACACCATAAAATTAAAATACCTAAAATGGCGGATTTAGCAAAGATCCGAACCAAAATATAGTGGTTACATATTCAAACTATTACCCAATAGATGGCGATTTAGTGGAATATTCATATTTTTTATATTGTTTATTAGTAGGAAAATTTATATACTGCTGCCTTTCTAAAACATTGCTTTATGATTACCCTGTTTTATTAAATATCCTAAAATGGCGATATTCACGTCAAGTGACGTCATTGACATATTTTTTATCTCACACAAATGCAAATCAACTGTTGAGCTGTCACATTGCTATTTAAAAATGTTTTTGTTTTTACAGAACAACAAACAGATTCAGACATGTGTAATTAATGTAATGTTCCATAATAACAATTTAAGTTTATGATGAAAAAAATAATGTTTCGAGTGTCAAAATATATTATCAGGTTAATTTTCATAACAATATTTTTTTAGAATGTTTAATATTATATTTAAATTAATCAACAGACATAAACCTGCTAAATTAATAAATTTTCCTCCGATATGACCACTTGATTTTTGTATGGAGCTACGTGAAAGATTTTGTTTGTAATGAACCAGTAAACACATTAAACGGACTGAATAATAAAATTGAAGCAGCAATTGAATCTTTATCTGCTGACCAAAGAGAAAAGACTACTTATTCTGTTTCAAAAAGTTGTGCAAAATGTAGGCTGGGAGTCATTTTGAATATTTGTTATAAAATCATTTTGTTGTTATTAAGTGTTCTTTATTCTTATTTTCGTTATTATTATGACAAAAAAATATTATTTCGTTTAATAATAATAATTACAATTGTTTTAGTTAATTGTTTTATTTCAAGCCACAGTCATGGCTCACTATTCTCTTTACGATTTGGTGTATAATAAAGTGCCCGCCATTTTATTTTTTAATAATGTAATATAAGATTATTTTACTGATGGAAAGTCGCGCGAATTCGAACTGCGCGCCTTTATTCTACTCGACCACTGTTTTATCTCTGTTTGTGGCGCCACCAAGCGCCCGATGTTCTCGCACCCGCCAATGTTCGGGAATGTCTTTGTTCATCGTATTGTTTATATCAAATCTGTATTTAATTACTTGTACTGAATAAACGTTCTTGTGTTTGACTCGGGGGCGTTTCACTGCCTACACCCTAACCTCGTTGATCGTCATCAGGTTATGGGCCCAGCACGCTTCCACTGCGCGAAGTAGAACAGTGAAGTGCAAGTTCGGTCGCCGCGTGTGTAACCGCCAAGTTTTGTAGGTTAGGTCGCCGGCCCTTTGTTCGCGCCACCCGTGTTTCGTGCTTCGCCAAAAATGAGCTCGAACGTTCGGTTTGAGGCCCTCGGCAAGGATAATTACGACACGTGGCGTATCCAGATGCGAGCTCTCCTCATCAAAAACGATGCTTGGCAGTACGTGGACGGCGTGAAGCCAGAGATCGCCGCGGGGGACGCGGCCGCCGCCGCAGCCGCCGCGAGATGGGATCAGGGCGACTTGAAGGCCCAATCCGACATCATCTTGGCGATCAGCCCGGCAGAACTAAAACCTGTCAGGGCGTGCGAGACGGCTCGGGACATCTGGAGGAAGCTAGCGGACATCCATCAGTCGAAAGGACCAGTGCGGAAGGCCGCGCTGCTCAATCGGCTGATGTCGCACAAGATGCAGAACGGCGACGACGCGCGACAGAGCACGCAGGCGTTTATGGACACCGTGGACCGGTTAGGCGAGATGGACATCGCGATCAACCAGGACCTGCTGACGGTGATGCTACTGCGAAGCCTTCCAGACAGCTTCGAGAACTTCCGGTGCGCGATTACGGCACGCGATGATCTCCCCAATCCCGAAACGTTGCGCGTCAAAATATTGGAGGAGTACGAATCGCGAAAAGACGCTGAACGAGACTCGTCAGGTCAAAGTGCGATGGCGGCCGGGAAGTTCGCGAACAAGGGGAAGGACAAGACGAAGGGCGGTGGATCGAACGCGCAACGGGACGTTAAACAGAAAGCGCGATGTCACAGGTGCCACAAGGTCGGACATTACGCCAGAGAATGTCGTTCGAAGAAACCGGCTGCGGGGGAGAGCGCGAATCGAGGCGAGGACTTGAGCCTCTTCGCGGCATCGGGCGCGAACGAAGGCGATCTAGCCCTCGGCACGGCTACGAACGCGGACCGGAACGTCTGGTGCCTGGACAGTGGGTGCACGTCCCACGTATGCGGTGACGCCGGTGCGTTTTCGGAACTAAACTCCCGCGAACGCGGGCAGCTCAATCTCGCGAGCAATGCCACAACGGCCATTCAGGCAAAAGGGACTGCGCGACTCGTGACGGAGGTCAACGGGCACGAGAAAGGGGTGAGTTTTCACGACGCCCTGTACGTACCCGACCTACGTACGAACCTCGCCTCGGTCGGCCGGATCACGGACCGGGGATACACCGTGACGTTCGACAAGGACAAGGCCAAGGTCATTAGCAGCACCGGACAAGTGCAGCTCACCGCGGACAGGTCAGGCGGCCTGTACTTCATTCGAGGGGGTTCGAGTGAAGAGTGCAATGCTATTTCCCAACCGGAGAAATCGGCGGGCGGGACCAAGGCGCTACCTTTGGAGGTATGGCACAAGAGGCTCGGTCACCTTAATCTGCAGTCACTGCGAGGTGCTGTCAAGAAAGAGGCAGTTCTAGGAGTCCAGGTTACCAACCTCAGCGACAACCCCGTGTGCGAGGTTTGTATTGAGGGGAAGATGACGCGCCTCCCGTTTCCGGAGAAGTCATCGAGGGTGTCGGCCGTGGGCGATCTCGTCCACTCTGACGTCTGCGGGCCGATGCGCGTCGAGTCCCATGCAAAAAGTCGGTACTTCATCACATTTATCGACGACCGCTCGGGGTGGAGCGAGGTCCACTTTCTTAGTCACAAGAGCCAGGCAATTGACAAGTTTGACAGTTTCAGAGCGCGCGTGGAGACTCAACAAGGGACCAAGGTGAAGGCCATCCAGACCGACAACGGGTTGGAGTACGCCAATCGCCAGTTCGACGATCTGCTCCGCAAGCACGGCATGAGGCGCCGGCTGACCGTCCCCTACACGCCGGAGCAGAACGGCATAGCCGAGAGGCGCAACAGGACGCTGATGGAAACTGCGAGATGTCTGCTCATCGAAGCTGGTCTTCCGCCGTCGTTTTGGGCGGAGGCCGTCCACACGGCGAATTTTCTGCGCAACCGCTGCCCGACGAGCCGCCTGAAGGGGAAGACGCCTTATGAAGAGTGGTACGGGAAACCTCCAGACGTAAGTTTCCTCCAACAGTTCGGGTCCGAGGTACACATTCTCGACAGGACGCCAAACAAGAGCAAGCTCCAGTCTCGCTCGAAGAAGGGCATACTGGTTGGCTACAGCGACGAGTCCAAGGGATATCGGGTCTGGCTGCCCGGCGAGAAGAAGGTGGAGATATCTCGCGACGTGAGGTTCATCGACGCGTCGCGCACCCGAGTCACCAGAGGGTCATCCGATCCTCAGGCCGCCGGCGACGTCTTCGGCGAAACGGTCCAGGATTTCGAGGTCGACAGCACTGAAGATCGTCACGCGGAGTTGGACCTGAATCAGCACCACGGAGGCGACCAGGATGACTACGATTCGGACACCCAGGCGGCCCCGGCAGCGCCCCCAAAGCGCGGGCCGGGGAGGCCGAGGAAGGTGCTGACCGGTCGACCAGGGAGGCCGAGGAAGCAGCTTCATACAGCGCGCGACGACAGCGCCGCACGGTCGGACGGCAACTCCGGAGACGACGACAAGCGCGCGGATGGCGGCCATCCCACGGGCGGCAGCGATCGGCGCGCGGGCATCGACGGACAACGCGCGGACAGCGGCGGGGATCGACACGCGGAAATCGACGCTCAACGCTCGGACAGCGGCAGCGAGTACACGGACATGGCATTCCTGACGGAAGTGCCGGTCGAGATCGCCATGTCGAGCCCATGTTCCGACGAGTGGATGCAGGCCATGGCGAACGAGGTGAGGTCTATACTGCTTAACAACACGTGGGACATCGTGCAGAGACCGGAGGGGCGCAACGTGATCGGAAGCCGCTTCGTCCTCCGAAACAAGCTGGGTCTCAACGGACAGCTGGAGAGACGCAAGGCCAGGGTCGTCGCCAGGGGATTCTCCCAACGACCTGGTCTGGACTTCCAGGAAACCTACGCCCCAGTTGCGCGGTTGAGCACGTTACGCTTGGGACTGGCCCTGGCGGCGCGCAAGCGCATGTACGTGCGCCAGTACGACGTCACCACCGCCTACCTGAACGGAGTGCTGCAGGAGGAGATCTACATGGAGGCTCCAAACATGTTGACGGAGGTCCTCCGATACATGGCCGCGACGAGGACGCTGGACCTCGACATGCGCAACAAGGTGAGACTGACCCTGCAGAAGTTGGAGTCGGGCGACAGGGTATGCCGAATGAGAAAGGCCATCTACGGCCTCAAGCAAGCGGGGCGCGCTTGGCATCGTCGGCTCGACGCGGAACTGCGTCGGCTAGGAGCCGCCCCTTCTGACGGAGACCCCTGCCTCTACAAGTTGGGGGAGGGAGACGACCTGGTCGTCATCACCATCTACGTCGACGACATACTAGTCGCGTCGGCAAGCCGCGAAAAGGTTCTGCGTTTTGGTTTGGAGCTCAGCAAAAGCTTCGACATCAAGGACCTGGGCGACCTGAAGAGGTGCCTGGGGATCGACTTTACGCAGGACCAGGAGGGAATCAAGCTTTGCCAGGGGACCTACGTTCAGGAGATCCTTCATCGCTTCGGGATGGAGGAGTGCAGACCGGTCGCAACGCCCCTCGACGTGGGGACGAAGCTGGTCAAAACGGACGAATGGAGTGAGGACGACGGACCTCGCCCTCCCTACCGCGAGCTGGTGGGCGCACTGCTCTACCTGTCCGTTGCCACGCGCCCGGACATTGCGCACGCCGCTAGTGCATTGAGCCAGTTCAACGACTGCTACGGGCCAGTGCACTGGAAGGCAGCGAAGAGGGTCTTGCGCTACCTCAAGGGGACGAGCGACGTCGGCATCGTTTATCAGCACGGCGATGGAGTTCTCGAGGGCTTCACGGACGCTGACTGGGCCGGCTGCAACCAAGACCGGAGGTCCTTCACAGGGTACGCATTCAAGATGAATGGAGGGTGAGTTTCCTGGGAATCCAGGAAGCAGAAAACGGTCGCCCTGTCTTCGACGGAAGCGGAGTACATGGCGCTCAGCGACGGAGCCAAGGAGTCCATATACCTGCGCCGTTTTCTTCACGAACTGGGGGAGGATGCAGACACCCTGAAGATGTTCGTCGACAACGCCGGGGCTCAAAAGCTGGCGTCCAACCCGGTCTTTCACTCTCGGACCAAGCATATCGACGTGAGACACCACTTCGTCCGGGAGATCGTCGAGTCGGGTTCGATCGAACTGCACCACGTCGCATCCGAAGATATGCCAGCTGACGCCTTGACGAAGGCGCTCACCAGGCCAAGGCACGAGAGGTGTCTCGAGCTTCTGGGGCTGACGAGGATTTCACCGCAGAGGGGCAGTGTTCTCGAGGGGAAGTGATGGAAAGTCGCGCGAATTCGAACTGCGCGCCTTTATTCTACTCGACCACTGTTTTATCTCTGTTTGTGGCGCCACCAAGCGCCCGATGTTCTCGCACCCGCCAATGTTCGGGAATGTCTTTGTTCATCGTATTGTTTATATCAAATCTGTATTTAATTACTTGTACTGAATAAACGTTCTTGTGTTTGACTCGGGGGCGTTTCACTGCCTACACCCTAACCTCGTTGATCGTCATCATTTACATGATTGTAAAACAAATTTGATGCACTTTTCAAATTTGTAAAAAAATATAGAATGTTCCATTTGAAATTTCAAAGTTGATAATAATTACTAATAAACCGGAAATGATATCATGAATGTACATACGTCATCAACTAGCTTACATGTTGCTGTATAAATCATGTTATATGAAAGAAATTGCTAAGTTGATAAATAAGCGAGATATTTGCTGGGTCTATTAAAATATAACATCCTGTATATATATATATATATATATATATATATATATATATATATATATATATATATATATACTTGTACTTGGTATCGTTCAAGTCCATATACAAGTAATTTGGTAAGCAATTGAGGCCACATTTTTAAGTGTGCCATGGCTCTAAATGATACAATGTAATTTGTCATTTTTCTTGGTTCTTTTGAGGAAGTTTGCACAATTTTTTGTTTATACTTATATATAAATTCATATGTCAACTGATGACGAAAGATTTTTGCTTTTAATAAACAAGACATACAAGAAAAAAAGATTTTTGTTAAGTATAAGTAATAATGTATTATTTGAGTCTACAAATCCATCTTTGTGTAAAAGCCGTCAGACGTATATTTGTGGAACTAAACAAGTTAGGAGACGTAGTTACAAAATAGTCTAATAGATGATGTGATGTGTGCGGTAGCACAGATTCACATATATGGAAAACAAAATATATAATTTGTGTCTCGTGTGCGATCACCGACGGGAGTAATCCGAGGCATTCGCAGTAGTGACTTTTGCGTGCTAAGCTAGAGTCAACGCGCGGAAATTTGCGAAACAAACCCCAAATTCATTTGTGATACACTAGTCGCCGTTTCGGGAACCCCGCCGTCGCGACGACAAGTGTCGTTTTTCGTAAAAGTTGAATAACCACTCCTTGCGATTATTCATAGCCCACCAGCCGCTATTTCGGAGACACCACCGTCGCGACGCCTTTGCGTCGTTTTTCCGAAATGTCGCGGAATCGCCTTTTACGCACTCACAAACCTTCGCTGTAGGTTTGACCGTCATCCGGATACACCATCCGTCATTTCCGGCACCAGCCGCAGTTTTGGAAACCCCGCCGTCGCGACGCCCGGTGTCGTTTTTTGTAAAAGTTGAATAACCACCCCATGCGATCATTCATGTGCACACCAGCCGCTATTTCGGAGACACCACCGTCGCGACGCCTTTGCGTCGTTTTTCCGAAATGTCGCGGAATCGCCTTTTACGCACTCACAAACCTTCGCTGTAGGTTTGACCGTCATCCGGATACACCATCCGTCATTTCCGGCACCAGCCGCAGTTTTGGAAACCCCGCCGTCGCGACGCCCGGTGTCGTTTTTCGTAAAAGTTGAATAACCACCCCATGCGATCATTCATGTGCACACCAGCCGCTATTTCGGAGACACCACCGTCGAGACGCCTGCGTCGTTTTACCGAAAAATCGCGGAATCACTTTTTACGTACTCACTAACCTTCGCTGTAGGTTTGGCCGTCATCCGGACACACCATCCGTCATTTTCGGCACCAGCCGTCGTTTCAGGAACCCCGCCGTCGCGACGCCCAGTGTTGTGTTTTTCATAAAAATTTAAAAACCATTCCATGCGATCATTCCTGTGCACACCAGCCGCTATTTCGAAGACACCACTGTCGCGACGCCTGGCGTCGTTTTACCGAAAAGTCGCAGAATCACTTTTTACGTACTCCTAACCTTCGCTGTAGGTTTGGCCGTCATCCGGACACACCATCCGTCATTTTCGGCACCAGCCGTCGTTTCAGGATCCCCGCCGGCGCGACGCCCAGTGTTGTGTTTTTCATAAAAAATTAAAAACCATTCCATGCGATCATTCATGTGCACACCAGCCACTATTTCGGAGAAACCACCGTCGCGACGCCTGGCGTCGTTTTACCGAAAAGTCGCAGAATCACTTTTTACGTACTCCTAACCTTCGCTGTAGGTTTGGCCGTCATCCGGACACACCATCCGTCATTTTCGGCATCCAAGTTTCTCGAGAACCGGCGTCATATTCGTACAACCGTTGACAACTTGTTTCGACCATCCCCGTACGCTTTGGCACGCGACGAAGACCCAGCCTGGATCACCTCGGCGTCCCAACGCCCGGCGTCGTTTTTCCAAAAAGTCGCGAAATCGCCTTCTACGTGCTCACTGATTTCCGCAGTATATCTGGTCGTGGTTCCAGACACACCATGCGTCACTTTCGGCACCCGGTTCATCGAAATCCGACATCACGTCCGTACAACCATCGACAATCCGCTCCGACCATCCCTATACGTTTTGACACACAACGACGACCCAACCGAGGTCACCTCGGCGTCGTTATTCTAAAAACCCGATGTTTATACGTCCCGACTCGTGCCGTGGCTATCTTGCACCATGCCAATATCAATAACACATTTGTAGTGAGTTAATAAATACATCATCCATCATACGCCAACATTTCGTAGGCGAGTCCGCCATAATTTGTTACAATGCTGACAGTAATGTTTTAGTTGAGCAATATTTGAATAGTACAGTGGCGAATTCTGGGAGAGGGGCATGCTCCCTCCCTGACGGTATTGTGTTATAAATTTTCTTATACATATATAATAGCAGTTGAACATTTAACGTTAATATTGTATTTTCGTTTGATGATAGGTACATGAAAATTATTATAATCACCTTTTTCTTGTATTACTTTAATCATAAGTTCTGACTGCAAAATAATGTAAAAATAAGTTATGCTATGGTACATATATTTTGTATTTTATAATTTTTTATAATTTAACATGATTTTTATTTGTGATTTGTGACTTGTGATTTTTATTTGTAATACTAGTTAATTAAAAGTATTTAAAATGAGAATTATTATAATTATTTATAATAGTCCCTTCATTTTAATTTTTCAACTTAAAACCGCTTTTACATAGTGTATAGTTACTTTTCTGTTGTTTACTAAAATATCCTTTTACTTGTTAACATAAAATTTTCCTATAGTACAAAGAATAAAATTCCGCGTATTTTGATAGTCATCTTGGTTAATAATGTAAACCACGCCTACTTTTGAAAAAATCCTTGTAAATATCCCTCCCCATAACAATTTTTCGGAACCACCACCAGAATAGCGTATGATTTGACATATCTAATAGTAATTTGTATAGCTTTTTGAGTCCGATTTAGTATTGCAGCTCATTTGCTAAATTTATATTTATCACATCTTCGGTTCGAATCTTAATTTACTCATTTCCCTCACACCACTAGTGTGAGCCAATGTTGTAGATCAGGGGTCATCAAATGGCAAACCGCGGTCCGAATCCGGACCGTAGACCTATTTTATGCGGACCTTGTGTTAACAATCAGGGCCACAGCCAGGGGGGGCAGGGAGGGTCTTCTGCCCCGGGCGGCAAAATTATGCACACACTTTAAAAAATTTGCATAGTAGACTATCTGTGGGCAGTACAGTTTACTGTATACGCGTAGTCTGTCTTCTGTCCCTATGACCGCCTTCACTTCTCCGCATCACTAGACCATAGATAGTCTAGTATGCACTATGCACTGACACTGCGCTCGGCAATTTTATAACCTACAGGGTTGCCACTGGCAACTTGCAAGAGCTAGGGAAATTTCCGTAGGTATAGGGAAAATCGTAGTAGTTTAGGGAAACAGGGTAAGAAACTGCATTTGCAGTAAAAAACTAGAAACGCAATTAAAACAGAAAACAAAATATAACCTTAAACGACAAATTAAGAATATCATTTATCATTAAACATTAAACGTTTAACAATTAATATACAGGTTGTTTTTTTATGGGACATCGCGATTATTTTATTTATTATTAGACATATTAAAACATGTTATTTGGGAAGTATGTTCATATCTGAGGGGTAGACTATGTAGTAAAATATTTTTTTAAACAAATAGTTTTCAAGTTATGGCACAAAATTCTATTTTCTTAAATATCATGATACATATTATAAGGCTATTCGATATTATATTTTTTTCTGAATTTAACTATGTAAAAAATTTATACTCGTATATTAAAAAAAAATCGACAAAAATGCAATTGAATTTTAAATTTAATTTAAAAATTATTTATGAGCAACACCTGCAAGAGGGCTACCCAAATATAACAACAGCTCTGAAATTATTCCTTACTCTTCCAGTCTCTGTTGCTTCAAGTGAAAGGAGCTTCAGCAAACTAAAATTAATAAAAAAATATTTAAGAAGCACAATGACACAACAGAGATTCGCCAATTTAAGTCTCATATCAATTGAACATCAAGGAGCGTCATCAATCTCATTTGACGAATTAATCAAGACTTTTGCAGCCAAAAAATCAAGAAAAGTCAAATTTATATAATAGT
The DNA here is from genome assembly GCA_947425015.1 of Pterostichus niger. NCBI lineage: Eukaryota > Metazoa > Arthropoda > Insecta > Coleoptera > Carabidae > Pterostichus > Pterostichus niger. The sequence goes on along the minus strand of OX380349.1, from coordinate 9,942,930 downwards.
TTTATGTATACTATTTTCCTGTGGTATAATAATTTTTTTTTACATGCATTTTTTTGTTCTCATTTACAAATAAACCGTCCTTATTAACTTCAATTCCATCATAATGGTATATAACATCCCAAATATTTTTAAATAGGAGTAAAAGTGATTTGCAAATTACTGGAGTTGTGTGGGGCAATAGGGAGCAGCAAAATTAGGTCTTGCCCCTCCTGAAAAAATGTGTAGTTGCGGCCCTGTTAACAATACAAAATATTTTACATTATGTAACTAGAGTAGGTACGTAATTTGATAATTTTGTTGTTTGTCTTTGCTGGCGTCGATTTGCCAACGGATGAGCGTGGAGCGCAAGATTGTTAGTTTTTCAAACGTCACGATTGGGAACGGGAGCGGCGCGGTGTGTAGGCGGGGGAAGGGGTACGCGCTCGCTCGTGTGGGTCACGCCGTCCGCCGCCCGCGCCGTCCTTGTTTTGTTATTAAGTTGAGTGACGGACGCCAATACGTAGTGCGCTAAATATGATTACGCTACGAGTTAAGGTACCTGCCTAAATTTGCAAGTTTTTTTTTATAATGGAACCGAAAAAAAGAGAGGTGGAACTCGAAAATAGACAGTTTTTGACAGAATGGACCGATTTGTATTGTTTCACGCTGCCAAATCGTGCTAGAGCAGTACCGATGAGCTTGATTTGTCAACAAATAGTTGCGTTAATTAAAAGCTCGAATATAAAACGACATTATGAGACCAAACACAAACCACTTGCAGACAATTTTCCACTTGGTAGTAATCTGCGTAAATCTAAAATTGCAAATTTTTTGTCAAGCTACGCATCGTCGACTGAAATCATGAGTCGTTCAATGACTGAGCAGGAGAAATATGGTGAAGCTTCTTTATGTATTTCTTGGACTCTTGCTAAGCATATAAAACCATTCACCGATGCTGAATGTATGCTCGATGCAGGCAATGTTTTGTTTGAGAACAAAAAAGATGTTGTTGAAACTATTCGACGGATTCCGTTATTTGCGAGTACTAACACAAGAAACACATACGTTTTGGCAGAAGAAAATCATTGTGATGTGAAACGGCAGTTAAATAATGCCGACTATTACGCTTTGACTATGGATGAATCATGTGACATCACTGATAAAGCACAATTGGTTATTTTTGTATGTTTCTTGGATAAAATGAGACAAACTTTTGTTGAGGAGCTATTAATTATTTTGCCGTTAATAGGAAGAACCCGAGGAAAAGACATGATGGACGCGGTGATGGATTATTTCATTAACAATGAGTGCACCAGCGATTGTTGGGGCTAAAAAAAGGACTAGTTCACCTATTGAGAACCAGTGCAAAATGTAATAAATTTTTTATTTCTAACCATTGTATCATTCATCAAACTGAGCTATGCTGCAAACTTAATCTTAATCTCGAGAGAATGATGCAAGAAGTGATGAAAATAATAAATTTTATTCGGGCAAAATCAGCACTGAAACATCGTGAATTGAAAATATTTCTTCTTTATCCTCAGTAACATTTACTCTCTGAATCCTGGGGATGAATGGAGTAATGAAGCTGTAAATATTTTTGGGAGTAATAAAGCTGCTCTCCAGATGGAAATAATCGATTTCCAAGAAAATACAGTTTTTAAACACCGAAAACAGGAAGTTTCTTGTCAAGAGTTTTGGATAAAATTTGTTTGTGCTAATAAATACCCAAAATTAAAAAATTAGCCTTGAAACTTCTCACTTTGTTTGGGTCAACATATGTTTGTGAAGCAGCATTTTCTAAGATGAACTTCATTAAAAATAAATTCCGGAACAGACTCGCCGATGAACATCTCCAAGATTTAATGACAATAGCCTGCACAAACTTTACTCCAAACTTCGGACGGATAATCCAAGGCAAAAAATGTAATTTTTCACATTAATATTGTAAAAATCCTTGGTACTTACTTCTTTTTATTCAAAACATTTATTTATTATTTAATAAAATAATGCAACGGATCCCATTCGTTTTATTTGTCCATTGATACAGTATCTAAACATATTATTTAAATAGTTCAGTTTATTACCTTCCGGACCGCGACGGTCATGATTTTTTTTAAAACGGACCCCTAATATTACATTGTAATAAGGTATTTTTTTATTGACTACAGAACAATGATATGCCGGCTTTAGGTGTATACACATTAGTTGGGATCTGTAATAAAGTAATATTAATTTTTTTAAACACAACAAATTTAAAACTTCTTTTATTCTTAGCAAACATGTTGAAAAATTACGTAAAATAGCGAGAGTAATAAATTTTAGTTCCTCTTAAAGTATAATTTTAAATATAATAATGAAATAATATCAAAAGAAATGTTTAAAAGCAATAATACGAGTATAATTAATATAACATAAATAATGTTATTTTATATTTACTATAAAAAATCATTAAACAAAAAAAAAATCTGCATTGGTAGCTTATATTAAAATTATACTGGATGAAAAATATTAATTTACAATGTATTTTAATAGTACTCGTACATTTGTGATAGCTGATCAGTGGAGATGTAAATTTCCAGGGATTCGTGAATAAAAGATCGACGTGTAAATAGTTATTTTATTTTCACAACACAAAAATACAAAATAAACATATAAGTATTTGAATCTTGAGAGCCGTGTCTCGGCGGGTCCGGCGATTTCTGTACCTATAGAAAAACAAAGTCGGGGAGCATCTATGTCTGGTATAGCTCAGTCACAGATAGAAAGGACGGAACCGTATCAGGTAAAGCGCAACTACGGTTAGCGGAAGCGGAGGGGTATTGCGTCAGGTAAATCACAATCGCAGGAAATACAAAATAAAACGCTCGGTATTAGGTTAAACTCTATCACCGTACGCAACTAACCAATGTTAGGTAAAACGCTATCACTGAACAAACAACAATCAGTGTTAGGTAAAACGCTATCACTAAACAAACAACAATCAGTGTTAGGTAAAACGCTAACACTGAACAAATAACAATCGAAAATTGTTTACCAGGTAAACTCGAAGCGGAGACGGAAGATCAGATGATGTCGCACTGAACGGCTCATTCGGAACTGTTTAAATGCTATCGAAATCGCCTTTTTATACTCAAATTTAACGACAGACCAAAACCAAAAATAGTAAATTTAATTATTTCTTCAACGGTCGTTTGTCAATTAGTGCTATGCGAGTATCAACCACATTAATGACCATTAACGTTTAAAACAAAAATATAAAAAATAAAGTCGAAAGGTAGATTCGAACCGTGGATCTCTCGCACCAAATGCGCGCTCACTACCACTGAACTACGCTTCGAATATATAAAAATACTTGTGCGAGGGCAATTCATATGACTTCGTCACACATTATAAATATAAGAGTAAAATTATACGGGCGTGAGATGATTATTGCACGAGCGCGTAAACCTGAATGTAATAATTCTTACGAGCGTTTATTTTGAACGATTATAAGATATACAAATAAATAATAATTATACTAAATTATCCAAAATCCCTTTATTTACTGCCAAGCATTGGCCTAGTTGCTTATAACATTCATTCATAACATAAATATTTAGGCAGCTCAAATGCTTCCAGATACGTTTTGAATTTGAATTTTGAATTCTTCTAAATTTAAATAAAATATTCCTAGTGTATATATACTATAGTTTTTTTAAATCCCAGTAAAGATTTCGGTGGTGTTAGATGACGAGACCTAGCAGATCATTTTATTTCTCCATTGTTTGATAAAAAAATATAAATATGTGATCATTTTCTTCAACTATGAAACTGTTATTATATTGTTTACAGATAGCAAATCGTTAATAACAATACGACAGTAATAAATAAAACTATCAACTTAATAACCTATGTTTCATTTAAAAATAGTTCATTGGTGTCAAATTTGTAACCATGGATATGGAAAATCCTGTTTCACGTTAAAATAAAGTCACGGTATGCATTTTAGTTACTTGTGATGTACAACGTTTTATCTGAAAGTAATGGTTTTCTATAATAAAGTTAGAAAACGGTTCAAACAAAATTGAATGGATAAGATAGCAATTAAGTGAAATATCACTGTTGCCAAGCTGTTGCATTTGTATGCATTGTTAGTTGTTTATGATTGTTATGGATTTAAACATTTTAATCACATATAAATAATTACAGATTTTACTTACTAAAAACAATTACAAAGTACATAAAAAACCACTACCGTAAAATAAAATTTAAAATTAAAACAAATCTAACAAAATATCATTTATATAATTGATTATATACTTATAAATTTTACTAGTATAACTGTATTTTCTTCATAATTATAAATAATTGACATATGCCAATATCTAATCAATAATTTTACATATATTGTAAACCTATTTTGAGATTTTCTGAGTAATTCTATGGATAGGTATCAATTAAAATGAATTACAAGTTAATGTTCCCCTACATACATAAATACTCTAAGAATAACGCTCCACTTTGAACTGTATTTTCTAAATAATTATAAATAATTGACATAAGCCAATATCTAATCAATAATTTTACAGTAAACCTATTTTGAGATTTTCTGAGTAATTCTATGCACAGGTATCAATTAAAATGAATTACAAGTTAAGGTTCCCCTACATACATAAATACTCTAAGAATAACGCTCCACTTTGAACTGTATTTTCTAAATAATTATAAATAATTGACATATGCCAATATCTAATCAATAATTTTACATATATTGTAAACCTATTTTGAGATTTTCTGAGTAATTCTATGGATAGGTATCAATTAAAATGAATTACAAGTTAATGTTCCCCTACATAAATAAATACTCTAAGAATAACGCTCCACTTTGAACTGTATTTTCTAAATAATTATAAATAATTGACATATGCCAATATCTAATCAATAATTTTACATATATTGTAAACCTATTTTGAGATTTTCTGAGTAATTCTATGGATAGGTATCAATTAAAATGAATTACAAGTTAATGTTCCCCTACATACATAAATACTCTAAGAATAACGCTCCACTTTGAACTGTATTTTCTAAATAATTATAAATAATTGACATATGCCAATATCTAATCAATAATTTTACATATATTGTAAACCTATTTTGAGATTTTCTGAGGAATTCTATGGATAGGTATCAATTAAAATGAATTACAAGTTAATGTTCCCCTACATACATAAATACTCTAAGAATAACGCTCCACTTTGAACTGTATTTTCTAAATAATTATAAATAATTGACATATGCCAATATCTAATCTATAATTTTACATATATTGTAAACCTATTTTGAGATTTTCTGAGTAATTCTATGCCCAGGTATCAATTAAAATGAATTACAAGTTAATGTTCCCCTACATACATAAATACTCTAAGAATAACGCTCCACTTTGACCTGTATTTTCTTCATAATTATAAATAATTGACATATGCCACTATCTAATCAATAATTCTACGTATATTGTAAACCTATTTTAAGATTATCTGAATAATTCTATGCACAGGTATCAATTAAAATGCAATACTTTGGCGCGGCCATAAACTGAATTAACTGTAATGATTAGTAGGGATAAAAATTCTGCAAGTTTGCAAATATAGAAATATAATTCTACTCTGCATGATCCCACAACAGGGTGAATCTGGCAGCTAACAGCGGGCAAATATAATTAATGCTAAAGGAAGTTTAATAAAATGAATGTGCAGTGCAATACAACCACTAACTTGCTAGCCAATTACCAACTGGTATTAATCCCATGATGCGAGTGATAACATTACCTACACATAGTTTGCAGTAAGAATATTTCCAAATATCGAACCCTTGTAACATTAATATAATTCTATATTCTAGCTATCGAATGTGTACGATAATTATGTTAAAATACTACCTTCTAAAGCAATATTCACCGCATTTAAACAAAAATATTTAAACAAGATCTAATGGGCCAGTGCGCCCCTGAGTCTAGGTGTCTCAAACCATAGTCCGGTGAGTAAATAAAGCTCTACAGGCTATGGAACGTCTCTCTTGCGATACGCTAGAATGATAATGGTGCAGTATAATCAGTGCCGAATTGAGGAGAATATCTTTTTTTAACATTACTCCTATGGGTCCCCATAGTTCGCATTAGGAATATTTCAAAATTTGTAACTCTTTGTACGAAATAGGTAAATGATATTTTGATAATAAAATTAAATATAGTATTAAATACTAGTTAGTTACTAGTTATATCGCATTAACACCTATGTCAAGCCGTTTTAATATTTAATGTAAAAATGACTTCATGCAAAATTTAACGCAATAGAATGCGTATCTAAAAATAATTGTCTTAAAAATAATTGTATCTCATAAAAAATAAGATGTTTATAGGTACTTTGATGAATATAATTTTCAAATAATTTTTATGAGTAATTAAGTTTATATATGTAATTATTTTTTGTTACGAATATTTTTATTTCATTTTCATTATTAACTATGCTACGCTATGTAAACTATAAATCCAGCATAAAGCTGGATTTATAGTTTACATAGCATAGATTTCATAACATAATGAAAATATAAATATATACAAGCCCATATACCACTTTATAGTTCATTTACACAACATGACATGGGAAATGAACAAATTACATTTCATATGCTATGTTATGTTTTTTCTGGAATCCTCGGTCATTATCGGAATTTCTCTAAGTACATTAATAATGGATAAATTGTAATATTTTTGATAGGTATCATAATTAATCTCAACAATTTTTGTTGATTATGATATGAAAATAACCGTAACAATTAAAAAAAATTGAATGTAAATATGTTTCTAAAGAAAAATGGAACTCATTAAGCACTAAGGCAGAGATTTATTTTTATTTATTAAAAATCCCGCAAACAAGTGTAAATGCAATGTTATTTTCATAAAAGTTTTACGACGTCAATATCTACCCACCTACTTAAGAGGAAACTCCATATCACTGGATACCTATGAGTCAAAAAATTGCGTTGAAAAATGTTTGGTTTGTTTTAAACCAAATTTAAAAATTATGTACAGATTTAATATAATTACCTTGAAGTATCCGCCATTTTACAACTAATAACATAATAATTATTAAAAATCCTATTTTTTTGGTTAGTTTTATTGCAGGAAATTTAAAATAAAAATCTGTTGCATTTTACTGATTTTATCTACGACCGTGCGAAAAATTGAATTTTTGAGGCTGTTTTCAGTTTGTAAAACGATTGTTTAATCACAAGATTTCATAAATCACGGGTTGCCCAGCAACGAGTGGTTAAAATTTTTAACCACGTAAAGTTTTTATCATAGCGTATTCAAACCATAGAGAGGAAGGTTTAATTTGGGCACATCGCTCGTGAAAATTATATAAACTACCACACTGCGGCTCGGTGAGTGCGGACCCTGTACTGTAATTGGAATTAAATTCCTGTTGTACAGCGTAACATAAATAAATAAATAAAATAGGCCAAAAGGACATTTTCTGTTTTAATTTTATTAAGCACACATTTTGATTTGCGTATTAAAATTATGCCATAAAATCAAATCTATTTCAGCACGATCCATTTAAGTTTTTTGCTAAAAATAATGACTTCTGCAACAATTGTTTATCAATTCGTGATTTGCAAGTCTCTAACAATATAATTGATATTAACATATAAAATAAAAATGTAAAATATTTATTTACGGATTTGAACTACGGACATTTATAACCAAATTCGCGCTTGCTACCGTAGAACTATGTACTGATGTACAATATTGTGTGCGAAAGTGGTTGATATGATGTCGTAATAAATAAAATATTAACAATGTTATACTCGTATTATTTTATTGTTGTTAAAATAGTAATATAATCAATTTATCAGCGCAATCCGTAACAACATATCAAAATATACAAATTTGTTAAACGATTTATAAAAAACATATTTTAAAGTATTTATTTATTTATGCTTCTCTGTACAACTGAAATTTAATCCCAGTACAGTAATATATTAAATATTTAATACCTTACTCCTATTCTATAAAGGGAGTATATGTTAGTATTCAATTTATTTTCATTGTTAAATAATCCCAAAAATATTTAAAATGAGATTTATATATTAGCTAATTAATTAAGCAATTCCTTTATTTTATATTATGCTAAAATGTTATCATTATGAAATGTTCGTCCGTTTGTGTATAGAATATTATGCTCATTACAACATACTATTTCACCTGCTCTGATCGAGTATTTTGCGTGTTCAATTTACTACAAATTATTTATTGTTAAATTAAGAAAATAATTATTTTATTGTGAATATAATATAAATATATTATAAAAATACTAAAACATATTATATTCATGTTATTAACTAGTTATTATCTCAAATATTTTTAGTTTTCAGTAAAAATATCATGATGGTTGCCTAAATAAAAGCGCGTTTTATTACGAGTCAGTTGGTACCACTGATGTACTCATATTGTATGAGGTTACCAAAACATATTATATTCATGTTATTAACTAGTTATTATCTCAAATATTTTTAGTTTTAAGTAAAAATATCATGATAGTTGCCTAAATAAAAGCGCGTTTTATTACGAGTCAGTTGGCACCACTGATGTACTCATATTGTATGAGGTTAGAAGGAATTTAGGTCACGTAAATAGTCAAAGTTAAAGCAGAGATATAGAATATTGTGACATAAGATGGAACAGGCTAATTAAAGCATGATGCACAACTGTCAATTTGTTTAATATTATTCATTTACAGTATAAATTTATAAATGACAACGATTAACAAGAAGTGACAGTTGGACAGGTCACTTGAAGCCGGTTCAAGATTGTCAATAGATAAGTAAGTATTTGAAACAATTTTTTAAAAGTTTACGGAAATTATATTTTCATTTAATTATTCATGTATTTTTTTCGTATAAATGGATAATAATGCATTTAACATAACCTTTAAGTGAAATGTAAAATTTTTATAATAATATGCATTAATTTACAGGTAATGCGATGATGACAATAAAATAATACTGTATATTAAAATAAATTTCTCCAATACACACTCAAATGATGGAACTTCTTGGTCGTAAGAGAAATTATCAAGAACAAACAGACATTTCAACTGTATCTAATTTTCAGTTAGTGTTTTGTTTGGCCCTTTTTACATATAATTACATATATGAGACGTGTGTAGTGTGTTCAAAGCAATTATGAGTGATTTTACTTGAACGATAAATTATTGAGTAAAAAATATCTAAAATAATTGATATATTATGCTGTCATGTTTTTATTATTTATTTGGAATTTTCATATTTTAATCGGTTCATTAACTAAAATATGATAATATCTAAAAATTATCCGTAATTTTTATTTGACATATTTATTACTTTCTGCAAACAAATCATAATTTGTCAGTGTATAACTTATTTTAATGTTACCAAATTTTCAGATTACTAAATTCACACCAAGCGAGAAGAGATCGATAATTAAGCTCGTAACATTTGTAAAAAAAATAGTGATACAAAATAGAGAAAGTTACATAACCTATATTTTTGGGGAATCGTTCGAAATTATGAATGTTCGATAACCCCTTCTATACACCGTCGTAAATTGAGCTAAGATATTTGATGTCCGTGTTTTCGTTCCTGTGAAGGTGGAGTTACAGACAAATTCATGTCTTTCTCTGTGCCTGTGTTGAAATAAATCAGTTTCTTGTATTATTGGATTTTTCGATATCCTTTTATGGCTGGCCATTGACAAAAATCCTAGTATTCACTGATAAAGTCGTACGCAGGTAGGTGCAGACGCATCAGTTTTCTGCATTTAATAAACATTCATTAATATATTTCAGGTCAATCAAATTGTGGTTTTTTGGGAGTCATTTTGCAGTACAAATTTGATGCCAATAGCGGCTAGCCTTGTGCAGTTCTTTATCAGTTAAGTATGATATTTATACGTTTTCGCTTTATGTACTGATTTATTTAATTTTTTTATAGTTTGACCTTTTTCACTAAAATTTTATTTTGTTCAGGTATGTTTTATTTTTAATTAATTGGTTTTAAGAGATAATATTTCAAAATTTAAATTTTCTCGTTCAAGTCATCAAGGAATATTTTTCAATCATGATGTAACGATAATTTTATCAATTATTAAATAACAAATTACAGTAACTTTTATATGTTTATAAATAGATTCCATTTTAAAATCAATACTAAGTTAAATTATTTTTACAGATTCCAACGACGAGAAGAGCGGCTTCAGATAACTGTCTGCATTCTTATGTCAAATAATACAGCACCCACGACTCTGCAGTCTCAATTTCTACAGTTCAATCACTAGAAAATCACATACCTGAGGGGTTTGATCAATAGAAGGATAATTAATAATGTTAGAATCACTGTTTTTGTATTCATATATTTTCGATATAATGATTTTTTTATGAACCAGTTTTTGTATCAATAATATAATGGAAACGCCTTCAGGATTAAATATAGCATTAAATGTTAAGATAAACGATGTAGGATTAAACGTTTTCGAGAATTATCGATTTTAATTTTTTTATAGATCCGACTGTTTTGTAACATTATTAACTCGAAAACAGTTTACATCCTTAATCTAGTAAATATGTATACATGTACTAATTATTATAATTATCATTATGATTGTAATTTCTTATCTATGTAAATACATAGCATCTATTTGATTAATTTTGTTTGTAAATAATTTATTATAAATAATTTCATGTACTTATCATAAATTCTCATTTGTATATTGACTCTAGTTATTATATATATCATAATTTTTATTAAAAGCTATTTAATTTTTCTTTTATTAATGTTCAAACATTTTGTAAGTTATTTTCCCATATACACTAACCCATACACAGTCTAGCATAGATTCACACTTAAAGGTAAATATTTTCTACATTACCGACCGAATCTAACCTCAAACCTTTAACATTTTGCTAAAACTTTAAACTTGAATATCTCAGCTATTATAAGGTTTTTCAAAGCGGGACTTGCTGTATTATAAACTGCCATGTTTCTATTTTACGTTTATGTAATAACTTTAAAGGGCCTCAATTGATACGTGCTCGATTGATACCGGATAGAAGTATATATATATATATATATATATATATATATATATATATATATATATATATATATATATATATATATATATATATATATATATATATATATATATATATATATATATATATATATATATATATATATATATATATATATATATATATATATACATGTATTGGGTCATTTTCGAGGCACAGACTTTCGAAGCTTGGTGGTGAATAAATAGGAAATGAAAAAATAATAGAACCCTATTTTTTGTTTTTCATTTATTTTTATTTATAACAATTTTATAACTTTTATACTAAGTTGTATAGTATACGTACTATTGAAGCACATTTTTGTATATATTATTATCAGTAGATGTCAGTGCAGTGTTGGTATTTCAGAAATCTATAATTTGTGTTTAAAAACTGAACATATGAAATATTATTACTATAAAACTTAACCAGAAACAAACTTTTATTGTGTTTTATTGTAATTGTTAATACATTAATTGAATTTTAAGTAATTTATGTAGTTTTTATTAAAAGATATAAATTAATGTCACTTATGCCCGATTGGATAAATGAGTAAATTTAATTGATTTCAATAAATTCGCATCAACTTGACGCATCTTATGATACATAAAACACTACTGTCAAAAATTTGACTGTCATTTACAAAGTTAAAGTGTATTTGCTTTGGAAGTTTTATTTATCGTTTATCTGGACATTACAAAACTTATGTAAACGTATTGACAAAACAAATATTTTAAAAATTTATATTTTTATTAGTATAATTTTAATCTACATAGTTTTTTTGTAATTTAACAATCAGTTTATAAAATGCTTTATCGCAATTAAAGTTCTACGTATTTAGTCATCATTAGTTTCTTCTCTTAAGCGTCTGTTATTTTCATTGTTTATCCACGCTTTAATTTGTGCAGTTGTCCTTTTTGATAATTCTGGGTATTTCTTTTTCGCTTTAATTATATTTTTTTCTCGTGGTAAAATAAAATTTTCCAGGTGTGTTTTAAATAACTCTCTCACAATCTTTTTTTCCGGTGTTTTCCACGTCAGCCTTTTGATAAACTTACCTACAATATAAATATGAGAAATATGAGAAAAAATATATATATTAAAAACATGGATCGGTAGTAAGATCGCTTAATACATACGTGACTTTGGTATATTATTTGAAGCACATGCAATATTTCTTTTCTTTTGTGTGGCATGACTTTTATTTATCGTCTTCAATGAATCTTCAGCTTCTTCTGAATTAATATCTATAAATTAAAATAAAGAATTAAAAGTTCATACAAGTTTAAATTTTTTTATTTTATTAATTTTTAATGATAATTGTACATATTATTTTGGAGAAGGTACTTTTAAATCTTTTATAATTAGTATTATTATTATTTAGAAAATATTATTAAAATTTAATACAAAGAGTTTATTTCTTTAACTTACTGTCTGTAGACAAAATATTGGCACATACTCGTACATTTTCCATTTCCATATCAGCGTTATTGCAAATAGGGTCTACAACAAATTTATTTAATTTCGACAGAATTATTAAATGGAATTAATTAATGTAGAGATAATGTTAATAATTATCTCATAAAGTAAACTAACCAATACAAGACAAATCATTATCAACTTTTGTTTCCACTATATTAAAGCAGGCATCTTGGAAACTGGAATCTAAAACAGTTATTAAAATAATTTTAAAACATTAAGCCTGTCAATATTTCTGTTTCAATTTACCAGTTCTTGGGAACGATCACAATATACATCTGGATCTTCTTCAACTTCTACGTTTTCTTCAACTTCTGCATTCAACGTAATATCCATGGTTTGAAAATTTTTACCTTTATATTATTGTACATCGCCATTATCAACTGCAATTAATAATTTAGATAATTTTGCTATTTGTAAAGTGATCTCCGGTGTCCTATAATAATCCTTATGGATCTGTAGATCATGTCCCATGATATCTGCAATCATCTGCATTTCATTGTCATTTATCTCTAATAGTTGTGATATTGTAGCAACTTGTTTTCTTAAGAACGTTGCTCGTAGAAGATGTGGTTGTTTCGCGCCACAAAGTGCCGATTCTCTTCTAAGGACATCAGTTAAGCGTATACATTTATTTTCATCTAATCCAAATAAATATTTATTTTTATCGGACACACCAGCTTTAGAACGGAATTGAAGAAATGTATCTATGTAATCAGTATGAATTTTACGTAAAAGGACAGGGACTCGTCGCGAACGTTTTCCTTGAATTTCAATTCTTGTAAAAGTATCACATAAAACTTTTTCTAATGTTGTGAGTGTTTTGTACTCTTCGGAATCTTTCTCAATTCTCTGTTTTGATTTATAGTTCTGCAGTAAAATACGCTCAGATTCTCCTGGTCGTTTTCGGTTAAATATTAAAACTAAAGCTCCAGTTACCTCCACTAGATTTCGCCAATTGCTGTAAGAAAATTCTTCCTCATATAGTTTTTTGATTGAAACCTTAGCTTTCGCTACCAAATGATCCCTAAATATTTTTATATCCGAAATTAGAGGCAGTAATTTAGGCTTATTCCTTTTTTATTGTTCTACAGTTTTGCGCGCAGATTTAGATATTGCAGCTCCGTACTCGAATGTTAAAAGATGTATAAAATCATCTACCAATTGCTTGCGTGCATGATTTTCATCTATTATACATATATTATATAAAATTTTTGAACATTCTTTCAAGTATATTCCCAAGTGATTTGCCAATGAAGGATTTTTATATTCTCCAGTTTCACAGTTTAATTCACATAGTATCTGCACCCCTTTAATAACTATCTCAAAATTTCTTGGTTGAATACAATCTCTTAGGTCACAAATGTCTGGATTCTCTTTTTTAATAGTTATAAGTAATCTAGATAATTGTCGTAACTTTTGTCTACAATGATACTTTAAATGATCTTCGGTACAAAATTTATTACATAAGAAAGATGCAAGTTTTAAAAGTAAAAAATCTTCTTTAATAACTTTTGCAACTTCATCATCTCGCAGATTTTTTAGAAGAAATGGTACATTTGGATGTAAATGTAGTTTTTTATAATTTAATTGCATTTGTAAAGCTATTGAGTCCGACTTGGCATTTTTATTATTACGATTTTTATTTAATGTACATATTTTATAGTGCCTGTATATATTATTAGTTACGAAATACGCATTACAATATTTACATGGCGTATAATAATCTGGTTTACGTTTTTTCTTTGGATTAGGTCTGCGAGATACAATTAAATCTCCTTTATTAAATTTGTCTTCATTGTTATACATAAATGTACCACTGTTGCGTAAATTAGCAATTAGTCGCTGGCGTTCAATACTTTTAGCGGGATATTTCATTATTTTGTTTACATCTTCCTCAGTTTTGTGATACATTGTAAAATGTTTAGCAAATCTTTTCACTCGTTTTTTACAAAAAATACAAAAAAATATTTTAGTGTATGTACCCACAACTGTTGAAGTTGGAACGTATTTATTTTTTACAATATTGTTAATTTTGTTATAAGAATTTGACGCTAAATTTAGGACTGAAGTTTTTATAGCTTCATTTTCAAAAAGATATTCATCTGAATCGACAGTGTCTGAAGATGGTAGATATTCTTCATCACTATCTGTCTCATATGGATTATATTCATTCTTATTATCGAATAAAAGTGATAAATTCCGTCTTACTGTTTGTCTTAGGTTTGGGTGACCTGAAATATTTAAGAAAAACGTTACTATTATTTTGATAAAAATGTATTAGATATTCATTAGCTTAATCTTTTAGAAAAACATTCGAAAATGTGTTTATAATTTTATTCAAAATCAATCATTAATATACAGGCCGTTTTTTGCCCCCATTTAGATATTGTCTCTCAAAAACTGTAAGAGATAAAAAGACTGTTAAATTATTTCCATTATGGAACGCGATTTTAATGGTGTTATAGTTTTTCCAAATAATTCCTAAATTACTTATCGGCAAAAATATTTCAAATAAAAAAGTATTGATTTTTAAAGCGTATTAAGTGCCGTAGGAAAATATTTTTTTCTTTATATCTCGACAATGTGCCTCAACTAACTGAATAATTTGTAATACTCGTAATTTCACTTTTTTATTTGAAACTTTTAATACGAACAAGTTTAGAAATTATTTGAGAATGCAAAAAATCGAACGAATTGCACAATATCACCACTAAAATCGCCTTCCGAAATAGCGCTACTTTGGTAATATAACAGACTTTGAATTTCTTATAATACTCCAGATATCAATGGTGATAAAAACTTACATATATTATTTTTACTACTAATTTGAATGTATAATACATCTTTAGAAGGATAATAAAGTTTTGGCTAAACTGTAGTTGACGTACAACCCTGAATTTGGCCGCAGGACGCTAGGGACTTCTGGGGAAAACGGCAGTTCGAACGGTACAAGTTCGACATAAGAAGCATCAAGCATGGTTAGTGGTGTTTATTATTAAAAAAAACATACGACTTTGCTAACAAAACGTTTTTAAATTAGCTTGACATTCAAATTTGCCGTTTTTACCATAAAAATACGTTCTATACTAGGTCAGGCATGGGTAGTGGTATTTATTATTTAAACAAAAACATCCGACTTTACTAACAAAATGTTTTAAATTATCTTCACATTCAAATTTGCCGGGTTTTTCTATGTTCGACTTGTGCCGATTTCACTAAAAGTCACTAGCGACTCGCAGTCAAATTCAGGATTGTCCGTCAACTACAGTTTTACCAAAGTTTTTTCGGCGAGAAAATAGTGTGGTTGTATAGGACGTATTTTATTTTTATTCTGATTGACTGATCAAAACGTCCAAATGAAGACATATTTACACATAATAATAATAAAAAAAAAACTTGTGACAGTGACAGTAAGTACATCGTATAGTATCAATCGTAGTGTTTCATGTTGTAATATCGTTCAAAATATAAATTCATACTGCTTGTTAAATCGACACTAACCCTGACATTTTAAGTGGTTTTGTAGTGTTACTGATTAACCTTATTCAGCGCTGTCACTGTCACAAGTTTCTTATGCTGTGTAAACATATCTTCATTTTCACATTTTAAACTGTCAATCAGATTGTCTCAATTGTATTCTTAGAAAATTACTTACCGGTTGTGATTTTCACCTGTCCTTGTAAGTACGTTACATCATTCGCTTGTTCCTCAGAAACGTGATTACCAATTTTTTTCATTAAATTATTTTCTAAAGGAGAATAAATAATTTTCTTTTCGTTATTTATTATATTATTCTCTTGATTTGATGTATTGAAATCTAAAAATATAATAAAAAATAATAAAATTACTCTTAATACGAAACGAAAATTCTAATCAAAAGTGACACTCTCCATTTTTACCCAATAACTATTTATAATTTTATCGGCAAATTTTGAAACTTATGACATATCACATATTTATTTTTTTTTAAATAATTATAATAATAATAAAATAAATAAATGTATTATCATGTCTTTTACCCGTTATCTGTTGAGGCAATCTTATTTATAAGCGTGAAATACCAGCCGCCAAAAGTGAAGGGGGAATCAAAAGGGTACAAATTATATTTGTAAAAAATTAGTTACCTGTTGCGATTTTCATCTGTCCTTGTAAGCATATCCGATCATTCGCTTTTCCCTTTACTACATGATTATCATTTTTTCCAATAAATTATTTTCTAAAGGAGAATAAATAATTTTCTTTTCGTTATTTATTATATTATTCTCTTGTTTTGATGTATTGAAATCTAAAAATATAATAAAAATTAATAAAATTACTCTTAATACGAAACGAAAATTCTAATCAAAAGTGACACTCTCCATTTTTACTCAATAACTATTCATAATTTTATCGGCAAATTTTGAAACTTATGACATATCACATATTTATTTTTAAAAAATAATTATAAAAATAATAAAATAAATAATTGTATCATCATGTCTTTTACCCGTTATCTGTTGAGGCAATCTTATTTATAAGCGTGAAATACCAGCCGCCAAAAGGGGGAATCAAAAGGGTACAAATTACATTTGTAAAAAATTACTTACCTGTTGAGATTTTCATCTGTCCTTGTAAGCATATCCGATCATTCGCTTTTCCCTTTACTACGTGATTATCAATTTTTTCCATTAAATTATTTTGCAAAGGGGAATAAATACATGTTACTTCGTTATTTATTATACTATTCTCTTGATTTGTCGTATTGAAACCTAGATATATTTAAAAAAATAAAATTAATAACATTACTCTATTTTAATACTAATTAATTCTTATATTTTTTTTAACAAAATACAACTTTATTTCACACGTTAAAAATATTTCAAATATTGCATTTTTCGTATTACTGTTTATTGTCAGTTTCTGTTGATCCGATTGTTTTATAGAATAATATGTGTGTAATTAGTTAAGTAGTCATTGCATTCAACCCAATTCTTGACATTTCCTGTTTTAATTGGCAAAAAAATATTGTGTATTAAACATGCAGTCAAATAATATTTGAATAAAATATCTGATGTGGACACCACATGACTTCCTTGTACACGTATTAAACTATAGATATTTTTTTAATTGCACATATTTGACATTAAATCTTTTATTTTTTGTTCTAATCCATAGCAAACTTAATTTTAAAAAATCAAAAAATATATAATATTTAAATTTAGATATCTCGTTTATGCAAAAAGCTAATTTAAAAATTCTTAATGTGCTAGACGCAGAATTTAATTCTCTAAAACTTTTATTTGCAGCATTCCTTTCTAAAATTAAAATAATACCATTTTTTTCAAGGAAAACTGTTAGCAGCTTCATGTAATGTGCCACTTCCGGTTAGTCTATTTTAACCAAAATCTATTATGTTATTTCCATTGATATAGTAGTCTTATATACCAAATTTGGAAAGTTTTAAATTATATTTGAATATAGTTTTTCATGAAAATCTATTATAGGCTTCAAGTAAAGTACCACTTCCGGTAGTTGTATAATGACCAAAAAGGGAGGTGCACAACTAGATGTTATAACAGTCCTAAATATAAAGTTTCAATTTTCTACGGCATACCGTTTTTGAGTTATGCGAGATACGTACGTACGTACGTACGTACGTACGCACATACGTACGTACATACGTACGTACAGACGGCATGACGAAATTAGTCAAAATGGATTCAGGGAGGGCCAAAACACCTATTTCCGTTGAAATCTGAGAACCGAAAATTTTCGCGATTACAATACTTCCTTTACTTCGTACAAGGAAGTAAAAAACAACTTTAAAAAAATTTTATTTGTTAATTTTTTTGTGATAGAATTCAAATATCTAGAATATTAGTGAAAACACGAGTGAAAAATTACTTATTTATGAATATGAAATATAAAATTTTAAATTTCGAAATTTGGTTAATGACGTCAGTAACAATGTGTGATACCCAAACAAAAAAGACAGTGTGGTTTATAGGTCATATTTTAGTTTGATCAAACCATTACAAAAATATAAAAATAAACACGCCTTTTATCCGTTACCGGGTGTGGTATTCTGCCCAAGCATATTTCGGTATGTGATTTATTTATACGCCTAAAATGCAGTTACTAGCCGCCAAATTACACCCCCCAAAGATGTTAGTGGAGAGGGAGCCACAGGAATTATTTTTTAATTGTGGTGAAAATTTGTTTTCGTCGGCTGCGGGAAACACATACATAACATTAAAAACTTGTGAGTGACAATAGGTACATTACTAGTACTAAGCGTAGTTGTTCATGTTATAATAGTGTTCTAAGTATAAACTGATTCTACATTTATTATTCTACTAAAAACCTAACATTTTGTATATGTTGTGGCTGTGTTGTGTTTCTGATTAACCTAATAGCTTCAGCACTGTCACTGTCACAAGTTTTTAATTCTATGTAAACATTTCTTCATTTTCACATTTCATTTTGATGTGTCAGTCAGCCAATCAGTCACGAATTTTTGTGTTCGAGACCCAATAACGACGCACCAAGTTACGTAAATTTGGGCTCCTTTAAACAAAATCTCTCGCGGAATAACGTATAGTTGTGAACATGAGATAATAAGTTTGAACAAAAATGTTGGCTTGTAGCATTTGTGAGCGCCATAATTTAACAGCTAATAATTTTAATTTAAATCAAAATATATCATTGACCGATTCTTGTCATACCTGAATTTGATTAATAAGCGGAATTTAATGCATATTTTGTTGTGTTACATTTGTAATTATATGCACTGATGAAAGGAAAAATAGATAATCTATCAAAAATTAAAAAGATAAACACTTGGGTTAGTTTCAAAATTCGTTTATTTAATATACTATACGTATTTCAGCCGACCAGACCATCATCAGGTAACGTTCTCAGAAGAATTCTTCTGATAACATTACCTGATGATGGTCCAGTCGACCGAAATACGTATAGGATATTAAATAAACGAATTTTTTCTACGATTGCTATGAAAAATTGATAATTACGCTCTCATTTGTCATCGTAAAGTTGACGTTTTCTGTGGAACAATCGAAAAATATCTTTTTACTCGTCTCCAATGGCAACGCGCGAAAAAGACATTAAATGCGCGCTTATTTCAATAGTTTCGAGGGATGCAAACAAAACAGAAACTTGTCATATTGACAGTTGACAGAACAAATTTATTTTCAGTACGTATACGTTTTTTTAATAATTTTACGGTGCAATCGTAGAAAAAAATATGTGTATCAGGAGCATGAAGTGTCTTTGTTCCTATTACACTATTGCAGCGCGACCTGAATTACCGTGTTCGAGTAACAAAGAATCACGCTCTTAGTTCGCAAATAACTATTGGAACTAACCAAGTGTTTATCTTTTTAATTTTTTTCCAGGATACTTAAACCCTTTGTACTTTCAAATTTTGGCGTGGACCAAGCTTCAGTAAGCAAATTCAGAATTTTTCTACCTCTAGGGATCCTAAACATGAAATAAAAAAATAATATCAAAAATATTAAATTTACACAATGTACAATTCACAAATAAATAAGTTAACCTATGAATTCTTTAATTTTTAAAATGAATGTATGAAGGAATCAAATTAAAAATACTTTTAATATCATTGTTACAATAATTATTGAATAAATAAACATGTACTATATATTGAAAAAATTAAACAAAGACTATCTCATATCTGGCGAAAATTCTCAAATGAATAGGTTATAATATTATTTGAGCGTATTACTTACCCTGACATGGTTTATATGTAGCTAGAAGACTAACAACAGGTGAAATAGTTTCTTGGATACAATTTAAATCACTTTTTTTTTTTTAAACACAAATATTGCCGAAGTTTAACACTCTTTAACAAAACTCAAAAACGCAATAACAAGCCTTGTTCTTGCAGTTCCGTTCAGGTGGCTAAAACAACAACTGTACTGAAGCGTTCTCATTGGCCAAAAGTATTAACGCGCGGTAAATGACACTCATGCGGGGAAGCACGTAGTTCCACTTGGCGACTACAACGCTTGCGGCGCTCACAAATTCGTTCCACTTAAAGCCGTGGTCGTAGTCTGTCAGCCAAACGGCACAAAGAACGAATGGAAATTGGATAAAAAATTGTTGGCAGTTTTAGATAAACTGGCAAACAAATAGAGTATTTCTATATTGTGATATTCAAACTCATTTTTTTTATATAGGTTATTACCAGAATGTTTTTTTTTGTTATTTAAGTTAGCAGAGTGTTTCTTTATTTACTTTTTTAGTTTCAAGCAGGGATGTGCGTGTAGTCTACTGCAAGTAATCTACGCCATTCTCTACGTGTAAACAATCATGTAGTCTACGTCTTCATTTTTCATGTAAACAATGTAAACTATGTAGACAATGAAAACACTTGTGTTCACTTAAGTCAGATTAGAAATTTTATCCCTAGAACTAGGGAATTTTAAATGTTGTTAGAGATTTTTATTTTTATTCTAGGGATTACATGAAAAAAAAATTAGTTGTGCAGGGCAAACCGTTCAAAATTTGTCAACTGGTTACTGTTAAAAATAGCGCCAAAGAAAACTCCGTCTGGTGAGATGGCGCGTTGATCGATTTTAAAAATATGACAGTTCGCCCAAGACCCAAGACAGACATTCGTCTAGTAATGTACTAGCATTTGCTTTATTAGTTTTATTATATAAAGACCGATAATGACCCAAGCTTACGAATACGAATACATGTAATAGTTACAAAGGAATAAATTTAGGTTATGTTGAATTTTACAACTGTCAGATGCATTATCTACATTGTTTACATTGTCTACGTCGCTAGAATTGTCGACGTATTGTCTACGTGTAGATGTAGACAATTAAAGATTACACGTAGATGCACATCTCTGGTTTCAAGTTTACAAAATATATCTAATTTTTTTATTTTAGTTTTAAGTTTTTACAAAATGTATTTAATTTTTTTATTTTGAGTTTAATTTCTTTTATTTACATATACCGGGTAAATTCTTGAAAATCGAACATAGGCCGTTAACACGGGAAAATGATTTTTCATGGATTATTGCTCTCAAATTTAACTTTGAAAAACGGTTTTCCCATATTAACGGGCTATATTTGGTTTTCAAGTATTCACCCGGTATATACTTTAATTTTTGTGTGTGTGAAGAAAATATATAACGCAACATTAACGCAGCAGCAGCAGCAGCAGACATCTTATTTTTACACAACGTTCAAATTGCGTTCCACTTAAGTAAACGCTCGCGGCGTTTGTAAGCAAGTGGAACGGTAAAATTCGCGATCGTGGTCGCGAGCGTTGTGGTCGCCAAGTGGAACGTACTCAGCAGTGTTGCCAATATCATTACGTTCGTACTAAATTTATTTCTTTTGAAATGAATTTATTACATTATGCCCAATGATCTATAATCCTACTACAAATCTCAACTGACAGCTGCTGCTGTTATAATTTTAACCCATATCGAGAAAAAAGGAAAAAAAATTATAGTAGAAACTAGATTCCAGCTGTATTATCAGAGTTTAAAATTTAATTATATTATAATAAAATTTGTTATTATACATTTTAATCATATATCCTCACATTATATTTTATAAAATTTGTAGACATTATTGATAATAATTTACAAAAAAACGATCGTTTTTACTAATACTAAAAAGATTAAATTGAAATATTGGAAGTTTAGTTATTCTATTAAAATTGCACATATCAACAATTTAAAGTAAAAAGTAAACAGATTTTATTTAAGACGAAGACTCTTGGCACTTAGAAACAACACAGCTATAAACCATTATGTCAAATTTTCGAAACAAACCAAAATACAATAACCACACATTCGTCAATTGTCATACAGCGTAAACCATAGACCACACATAAAAACAAACAAACAAACAAAAACACTTGTCTAAAGATAATAAGTCATTGATTATGCCCAAGCTTTATTTATTACGTTTTTATATTTAATATTAAATAATTAAATTAAATTAGATGATGTAGAGCAGTTAAACACAAAATGGCGGTTAATAACTTATATTAAAGAAATAAAAAAACATAGTAAAGAAATTGGTTAAAGCAGCAGCTGCTGAAAGAGTTTTTTCAAAATTAAACTAAAACGCGAAATAGACTAGAGGTAGGTAGACACTTGTGATGATATTTTGCTATCTAAACAATTAATTGAATGTAACCAAAACACTTGTTACAATTTCGAACCATTAAAGAAAAATAACTTATACCGAAGAAAGCAATGCGAAATAATTTTAACTGCTCATTAAATTGACAATGTCGTATCGAAGCGAAAGGTCAAATGATTTTTTAAATATTACTGTCAAAATTTCGAAACATACTTTTTTGTTAACCTTTAGATGAGACTAACTATAAGCAGTGCAATTGGCCATTATAGTTATTGGAAATAGAAATATGTATATTAATATGTATAAGAGTAGGTTTTGTGTTTGATATACATATTTATTTTATATATTCTTTGTAAATATATCTGTCTATTAAATCTGTATAGTTATTCATATTATTTTCAAAGTAGGTACCTATAACGTTTTAAATATCACTACATAAACATTACGCTTTTGTTACATTTATTACGAAATTATGTTGCCATTTAGTTCGAACTAAAATTTCAGTTCGGCAACACTGCATCTCAGCACTGTTTCTTCAAACTGTTTGTCGTTTGCTGTTGTTTCTACTTTGTTTTTTCTATTTTTATTTTTTATATGTATCTTTTTTGTTATTATAGACAATTTACAAATATCTGTTTTATATTTAAAGTTTTATAGGTTTGTTTGACATTTTGATTCATTTGTTAGTTTTATATTATAATTATTAAATTTGTATTTTAAGGTGCTGAGTATTTTAGCTTGAAAAATTTAATATTATTTTGAATTTCAAAAGTTTGAAAATAAACACAATTTTTAAAATCATTCAATATTACCTAATATTCTTATTTTCTCAGAATCAAAATATCTTTTTAATAAATTGATACGGTCGTATATGATACTCATTTAAATGTGCCCTTATAACCCCAAATAATTATCCAGAAATTTAATTATTTTCAATCATAACTAGCTATTTATCTAGTTTATTTCTTTCTATATCGGGTGGAATATCATACCTGTGTACATAGGCGATTAACATGAAAAAACAGTTTTTCCGTGCGCATTGCTCCCCAAATTATTTTAGCCAAAAATGCTTCAAATAAATGTTGTAGAGCATAAAATTCTGCATCTAAATCAATAAACAGAATTACATTTACATGCGTTGTAACGACAGAAATTAAATAAAAAAATATTAAAAATTACGTTCAAAATATCAAATAGCCATGGAAGTGAAACAAAAATAGATAAATGCTTGCCGTTTTTCTGTTTATTTGATATTTTACCCCCGACAAATTAATCATTCAATAAAATTCATACGAAAAACTCCATACCTACGATTACAATTTAATAATAAATAAACAATTGTACATTTCAATGAAACGTTTATTTCTTATAGGGTTGGTCATGTAAAAATTATAACTTATCTATTATAATTCAAATATCAAACAATAATTCTCTCAATAAAATAATCACTACAATTTATTATTACAATAAATATTCAAATAAACCTCCATTTTCAGCCAAGCAATAACAAAGTCTATTGTAGAAGGAATGTCGGACATTAGCGAGCTGCCTATTTGTGATTAAAGCGCACTTATCCACGATAGCTTCTCTCAAAGAATTAATATTTGGGTGGCGTTGCTTATAAATTTTACATTTAAGATGACCCCATAAAAAAATCGCTAGGTGTTAAATCAGGAGATCTGTCAAACGTCAAGCATCTATCTATTTTTGTTTCACTTCCATGGCTATTTGATTTTTTCAACGTAATTTTTAATATATTTTTATTTAATTTCTGTCGTTATAACGCATGTAAATGTAATTCTGTTTATTGATTTAGATGCAGAATTTTATGCTCTACAACATTTATTTGAAGCATTTTTGCCTAAAATAATTTGGGGAGCAATGCGCACAGAAAAACTGTTTTTTCATGTTAATCGCCTATGTACACAGGTATGATGTTCCACCCAGTATAAATATTTTTCAAAATAGTGACTGGAGAAGGGTAAATTTCACTTTGTTTATTACTCAAAGATAACAAATTGAAAATGGTTAAGAACCACTGTTCCACTCTTTCCAGAATATTATAAAATTTAAAAGTGATGAATGTTCAGATATTAATCATATGAAAGAATAATATTAAAAACTGCGCAAAATTAAGAAAATTAAACTAATTTACTACATGCATTGAAGAAAATAATCCACTGTCTACAAAAGCTTTGACATATCAATTAAATATTAGTAAAAATGCTGTATTTAGATTATTAAGAGAAGAAAAATTTAATTCTTATAATTTTCAAAATAAAAAATATTTATAGGTAAACCAGTGGTCGGCAAAGTGCGGCTCCAGAGCCGCATGTGGCTCTTTGGCTCCTTAAGTGCGGCTCTGGCACAAATATCCACGGAAAGCGCAATAATATTTTCATTTAAAAAAACACTTGGTAAGACAATAATTACATCTTATTTTGATAAATTAAAATTCCTCTATAAATCGAAAACATGTATAATTTTCTGTTTAAGTTAAAAGATAGATAGGTAATTAAAATTTTATATTGTTGTAAAAATACGTAACGAACATCGAGTTTAATTTTATTAGTTTTCGTAAACGTAAAAACAAACCATGTACAAGCTACTGGCTGATAAACACCATTTTAAAACAATAATTTTAAATATGAGGGAAGCATTTCTCAGCAGGTTTCAGGAATTTAAAAACAGCAGAGCAACTTTAGCATTTGTCAAAAATCCTCTTAATGCTATGATAATCGAATTGAAATTTTCTCCTTTTGAAATTGACATTGGTAGCTTTGAAATACAATTGCTGGATTTAAAAAACAAGAAGATATGGCGCTCTAAATTCTAACGTCTTTGTGTTGAATTGAAAATATTGAAGAAGAAAAAATGTGAGCTTAGTTCACAACACAAGTGGTCTGCTTTGAATGGCCTGGAGAAGGAAGACATGATCATTTTCAACGCTTGGAATAGTATTCCTGACTCTTACGATCAGGTGAAAAAGCTCACGTTTGCTGTTCTTTCCCTTTTCGTTTCTACATATATATGCGAACAATCTTTTTCAAGCATGAACATTGTCAAGAGTAAACTGAGAAGTCGTCTTTTTGATGAGAACTTGAAATCATGCCTGAAATTAAAAACAACAACATACAAACCTGACTTACTCAAACTTTCCAAGGAGATGCAAGCACATTGTTCGCATTAATAAATATGAAATTTAATTTTATTTAGTGTACTACTTATTTAGTGTAATAAAAGTTTACTAAACAAGCAGATTTGGCTCCCAATTTTTTTTTAAATTGTTGTAATGTTCATATTTGGCTCTTTGGCTAGTAAGTTTGCCGACCACTGCCCTAAACCATTAAATTATGACAAGTTCATTTAACATTGACACTATGTTGCATTTTGTCTGGAACAATTCCACTACATTTAACTGGTATCCATATTAACACATTAATGACAAAATAGTAAATATTGCATCTTAGCTGAAACTTACGGTATATATAAATACGAATAAGAAAGTATTATTGAAGAATAGTAATTTAAAAGCTCGAAACTGTTGTCAAACACATGTACGACAGTTGACACACGATGTAGCAGGATATCCTGACGTCACATGAACTCGGCAGTTTTCGGGTCTCAATTTGCCGAGTGAACACTTGGTCCGACTTGATCATTTTAAAACGTAATATTATTGTTATTATGAATGAAACACATTCTGTATTGTACCTACATATTTTTTAAGTTTAAGGTTGAAAGTATTGTAATATTTTGGAAAACATTAAATTAATGAGCAATTAATAATGGAAATGATTTCAAAAATTCTTTAAAAAATAGTTAAGACGACGATAATAAAAAATTCAATATATTCCTAAATATAGTGTAAAATATCTCCGTAAATTTTTATTTCATTTTAATTTGGTAATTTTTATTCAAAGAATATAAATAATAAACTTTGAGTATTTCATTATATGTAACAGAACTGTACTTCCTGGAACTGAGTTACCTCGCCTCCATCCCTTGAGAAACCACCCCCGCAGGCAGTGATGCTTCTTTTATAGGTAAATTGCAAGAGGACATGTCTTTTGTCGCCCGAACGAATAGGTCACGCGTCCGCGATGGTCAGTAATCGCGTAATGTAGAGTTCATTTCCTGCCGTTCTGAGCTACGAAGCTGTGCATGCATTCCGCACGATGGACATTAGCTCAGACCATGTTTTAGTTTACGTTATTTTATTTTATCAGTTTTCATGTCATTTGTACATAAATAACTTATTTGTACATAAATAACTTATTTATGTACAAAGTGAGTGTTTCTTGTACTTTTTCTTTTTACGCGTGGATTATACAGGATATATCTGACCACCCGTCCCAGACTTTTTCTTGGAATTATTACGTCTTAGAGGTTCAGAAAAAAAACTAGCATAATATAAGCCTACCTAAAGAATTTAACGGTAGTACTCTTGATTCCGGAATTTGCCGGAAGTAGGAGTAAGTTCACTCAGGTTTAGAATTTCAAATGGGAACCTATGTCATATGTGGTAACATTGGATAGGTATTTTAAAAATAAACAACTTTTGTTAGAAATTTTTTTTATACAAGGTATTATTTACAAAATAAACACTAAAATCTGTTTAAATATTCGAAGTGTTCTCCACCTTGATCGGTGATCATAGCTAGCTTATTCATGTTTAAAATATGACATTTACTACTATTATTAACTGTAACATTCCCTTATTTTTGAATGTGACAGCATGGTGGTTTCAGCCACACGATACTTTTGACAACATTCACCTAACACCATCAGCATATCGAATCCTTCGCGGTTTGAAATCACCATGTTGTTACATTAAATAATAAGGGAGTGTAACATAGTGATTAAAAGAAGTAAATGTCATAATTTAAACATATGAAAAACAAGAATAAGCTAGCTATAATCACCGATCAAAGTGGAAAGCACTGCGAACATTTAAACAGATTTTAGTGTTTATTTTATAAATAATACCTTTTAAAAAAAATGTTTCTAACAAAAGTTGTTTATTTTGAAAATACCTATCCAATGTTACCACATATGACATAGGTTCCTATTTAAAATTCTGAATCTGAGTGTTGTTACGCCTACTTCCGGCAAATT